>CAMRHE010000960.1:0-55000 GCA_947044405.1 Leptodactylus fallax | reverse complement strand
ACCTACATTGGAAAACCCATTTACATAAGCGTCATTGGAGGGACCCTGCATTCAGGGCCCCCACCTATTAGCCAGAGCATCTCTATCTGGAGGACTTGACGCGTCATACATTGCAGTGTAATACCTCATATGTCCTGTGGGGGTGCTGCAGGGACACGTCTGACTGCTGGGGGTCTAGGACGTCCATACATTACAGTGTAATACCTCATATGTCCTGTGGGGGTGCTGCAGGGACACGTCTGACTGCTGGGGGTCTAGGACGTCCATACATTACAGTGTAATACCTCATATGTCCTGTGGGGGTGCTGCCGGGAAACGTCTGACTGCTGGGGGTCTAGGACACTCCATACATTACAGTGTAATACCTCATATGTCCTGCGGGGGGTGCTGCTGGGGGTCTAGGACACTCCATACATTACAGTGTAATACCTCATATGTCCTGCGGGGGTGCTGCTGGGGGTCTAGGACACTCCATACATTACAGTGTAATACCTCATATGTCCTGTGGGGGTGCTGCAGGGAAACGTCTGACTGCTGGGGGGTCTAGGACGTCCATACATTACAGTGTAATACCTCATATGTCCTGTGGGGGTGCTGCCGGGAAACGTCTGACTGCTGGGGGTCTAGGACGGCCATACATTACAGTGTAATACCTCATATGTCCTGCGGGGGTGCTGCTGGGGGTCTAGGACGTCCATACATTGCAGTGTAATACCTCATATGTCCTGTGGGGGTGCTGCAGGGACACGTCTGACTGCTGGGGGTCTAGGACGTCCATACATTGCAGTGTAATACCTCATATGTCCTGCGGGGGTGCTGCTGGGGGTCTAGGACGTCCATACATTGCAGTGTAATACCTCATCTGTCCTGTGGGGGTGCTGCAGGGACACGTCTGACTGCTGGGGGGTCTAGGACATGTCCATACATTACAGTGTAATACCTCATATGTCCTGCGGGGGTGCTGCAGGGACACGTCTGACTGCTGGGGGTCTAGGACGTCCATACATTGCAGTGTAATACCTCATATGTCTTGGGGGGCTGGGGGTGCTGCTGGGGGTCTAGGACGTCCATACATTGCAGTGTAATACCTCATATGTCCTGTGGGGGTGCTGCAGGGAAACGTCTGACTGCTGGGGGTCTAGGACACGTCCATACATTACATATGTAATACCTCTGATGTCCTGCGGGGGTGCTGCTGGGGGTCTAGGACACTCCATACATTACAGTGTAATACCTCATATGTCCTGTGGGGGTGCTGCAGGGACACGTCTGACTGCTGGGGGTCTAGGACACTCCATACATTACAGTGTAATACCTCATATGTCCTATGGGGGTGCTGCAGGGAAAGGTCTGACTGCTGGGGGGCTAGGACACTCCATACATTACAGTGTAATACCTCATCTGTCCTGTGGGGGTGCTGCAGGGAAACGTCTGACTGCTGGGGGTCTAGGACATTCCATACATTACAGTGTAATACCTCATCTGTCCTGTGGGGGTGCTGCAGGGACACGTCTGACTGCTGGGGGTCTAGGACACTCCATACATTACCGTGTAATACCTCATATGTCCTGCGGGGGTGCTGCAGGGACACGTCTGACTGCTGGGGGGCTAGGACACTCCATACATTACAGTGTAATACCTCATCTGTCCTGTGGGGGTGCTGCAGGGAAAGGTCTGACTACTGGGGGTCTAGGACACTCCATACATTGCAGTGTAATACCTCATATGTCCTGCGGGGGTGCTGCAGGGAAACGTCTGACTGCTGGGGGTCTAGGACATTCCATACATTACAGTGTAATACCTCATATGTCCTGTGGGGGTGCTGCTGGGGGTCTAGGACGTCCATACATTACAGTGTAATACCTCATATGTCCTGTGGGGGTGCTGCAGGGACACGTCTGACTACTGGGGGTCTAGGACACTCCATACATTGCAGTGTAATACCTCATATGTCCTGCGGGGGTGCTGCAGGGACACGTCTGACTACTGGGGGTCTAGGACGTCCATACATTGCAGTGTAATACCTCATATGTCCTGTAGGGGTGCTGCCGGGAAACGTCTGACTGCTGGGGGTCTAGGACACTCCATACATTACAGTGTAATACCTCATCTGTCCTGCGGGGGTGCTGCTGGGGGTCTAGGACACTCCATACATTACAGTGTAATACCTCATATGTCCTGTGGGGGTGCTGCAGGGACACGTCTGACTACTGGGGGTCTAGGACGTCCATACATTGCAGTGTAATACCTCATATGTCCTGCGGGGGTGCTGCTGGGTGGGGGGTCTAGGACGTCCATACATTGCAGTGTAATACCTCATATGTCCTGCGGGGGTGCTGCTGGGAAACGTCTGACTGCTGGGGGTCTAGGACACTCCATACATTACAGTGTAATACCTCATCTGTCCTGCGGGGGTGCTGCTGGGGGTCTAGGACACTCCATACATTACAGTGTAATACCTCATATGTCCTGCGGGGGTGCTGCAGGGGGGACCCCCACGTCTGACTGCTGGGGGTCTAGGACACTCCATACATTACAGTGTAATACCTCATCTGTCCTGTGGGGGTGCTGCAGGGAAAGGTCTGACTACTGGGGGTCTAGGACACTCCATACATTGCAGTGTAATACCTCATATGTCCTGCGGGGGTGCTGCCGGCACACTTCTGACTACTGGGGTCTAGGACGTCCATACATTACAGTGTAATACCTCATATGTCCTGTGGGGGTGCTGCAGGGACACGTCTGACTGCTGGGGGTCTAGGACACTCCATACATTACAGTGTAATACCTCATATGTCCTGTGGGGGTGCTGCAGGGAAACGTCTGACTGCTGGGGGTCTAGGACACGTCCATACATTACAGTGTAATACCTCATATGTCCTGCGGGGGTGCTGCTGGGGGTTGGTCTCGGACACCAATTTAGTGTAATACCTCATTGTCCTGTGGGGTGCGTGCTGGGGGTCTAGGACACGTCCATACATTACAGTGTAATACCTCATATGTCCTATGGGGGTGCTGCAGGGACACGTCTGACTGCTGGGGGGCTAGGACACTCCATACATTACAGTGTAATACCTCATCTGTCCTGTGGGGGTGCTGCAGGGAAACGTCTGACTGCTGGGGGTCTAGGACATTCCATACATTACAGTGTAATACCTCATCTGTCCTGTGGGGGTGCTGCAGGGACACGTCTGACTGCTGGGGGTCTAGGACACTCCATACATTGCAGTGTAATACCTCATATGTCCTGCGGGGGTGCTGCAGGGAAAGGTCTGACTGCTGGGGGGCTAGGACACTCCATACATTACAGTGTAATACCTCATCTGTCCTGTGGGGGTGCTGCAGGGAAACGTCTGACTGCTGGGGGTCTAGGACATTCCATACATTACAGTGTAATACCTCATATGTCCTGTGGGGGTGCTGCTGGGGGGTCTAGGACGTCCATACATTACAGTGTAATACCTCATATGTCCTGTGGGGGGTGCTGCAGGGACACGTCTGACTGCTGGGGGTCTAGGACACTCCATACATTGCAGTGTAATACCTCATATGTCCTGCGGGGGTGCTGCAGGGACACGTCTGACTACTGGGGGTCTAGGACACTCCATACATTGCAGTGTAATACCTCATATGTCCTGTGGGGGTGCTGCAGGGACACGTCTGACTACTGGGGGTCTAGGACGTCCATACATTGCAGTGTAATACCTCATATGTCCTGTGGGGGTGCTGCCGGGACACGTCTGACTGCTGGGGGTCTAGGACACTCCATACATTACAGTGTAATACCTCATCTGTCCTGCGGGGGTGCTGCTGGGGGTCTAGGACACTCCATACATTACAGTGTAATACCTCATATGTCCTGTGGGGGTGCTGCAGGGACACGTCTGACTACTGGGGGTCTAGGACGTCCATACATTGCAGTGTAATACCTCATATGTCCTGCGGGGGGTGCTGCTGGGGGTCTAGGACGTCCATACATTGCAGTGTAATACCTCATATGTCCTGCGGGGGTGCTGCTGGGAAACGTCTGACTGCTGGGGGTCTAGGACACTCCATACATTACAGTGTAATACCTCATATGTCCTGCGGGGGTGCTGCAGGGACACGTCTGACTGCTGGGGGTCTAGGACACCCCACACATCACCATGTAATACCTCATGCTGTCCTGCGGGGGTGCTGCTGGGGGTCTAGGACACTCCATACATTACAGTGTAATACCTCATCTGTCCTGCGGGGGTGCTGCTGGGGGTCTAGGACACTCCATACATTACAGTGTAATACCTCATCTGTCCTGCGGGGGTGCTGCTGGGGGTCTAGGACACTCCATACATTACAGTGTAATACCTCATATGTCCTGCGGGGGTGCTGCTGGCCGCTGTACACATGTGCGTGTCCCGGATTGTAGACCGCCATCCTTTACACTGCAGGTGCTGTCCTATAATTTCTCCTTTGGATGAGTCCCCAGATGTTGCCGGTCAGTCACATGACTGCGCCTGCGCCGCCGGCTCCTCGCTGTGCGTTTCTGCAGTTTTCCGTCAGCCGGGGAGTTGTTATTTTTAGTTTTCTATGATCTAACATGGGCAGTGCCAGTGAAGCGCATGGAGGGTCGGGGTTGGCACGTCGGAGGGCGCTGAGCACAGACTGGGATTAGCCGGCACATTCCTGCGGGCCCCTCCCCCCAGCGGGCAGCAGCTGGTGTAGTGGGGGTGCAGGGGGTGATGGCTGCAGTCCTGCTCTGCCACCAGTGCTGGGCGCCCTTGTGCAGCATACCTGTCATTCCTCCCCGCACCTCCTGACATGCACCCCCTGCCCCCCCATATTACACCTCCATGATCATTTCTTACCCATCAGCGAAATCTCCTCCAGTCCTCTCATCCTCCTGTCACTAGATGGCCACGGTGTGTGCGGGTGTAGCAGAGCCGAGCGTGTCCTGATACTGATGGGCAGGTGTAGCAAAGCCGAGTGTGTCCTGATACTGATGGGCGGGTGTAGCAGAGCAGAGTGTGTCCTGATACTGATGGGCGGGTGTAGCAAAGCCGAGTGTGTCCTGATATTGATGTGTGGGTGTAGCAGTGCCAAGTGTGTCCTGATACTGATGGGCGGGTGTAGCAGAGCGGAGTGTGTCCTGATATTGATGTGTGGGTGTAGCAGTGCCGAGTGTGTCCTGATACTGATGTGTGGGTGTAGCGCCGGCCGCAGAGCCGAGTGTGTCCTGATACTGATGTGTGGGTGTAGCAGAGCCGAGTGTGTCCTGATACTGATGTGTGGGTGTAGCAGAGCCGAGTGTGTCCTGATATTGATGTGTGGTTTCCCAGGACTGCTGCTGTAAGGAGCCCAGTGGCCCGGCTCTGCTACATCATGTGCGCTGGGGGTCATAAAACATTTAGTGATTCTTCCTTTCATCTCCACAGGCGAATCTTCAGACCGGCAGACCAGTAAGATGGATCAAGAAGATGGGGTGAGTAGTCGCAGACCCCGCCACAGAGATGATGGGGGTATTAATGCAGCCGCACATTTGTGTCAGTAAGCAGGGAGGGGCTTACACACCCCAGATCTGACCCCAAATCTCATTCACACCCCAGATCTGACCCCAAATCTCATTCACACCCCAGATCTGACCCCAAAAT
Source organism: Leptodactylus fallax (assembly GCA_947044405.1). NCBI lineage: Eukaryota > Metazoa > Chordata > Amphibia > Anura > Leptodactylidae > Leptodactylus > Leptodactylus fallax. Next base: position 49,373 of record CAMRHE010000960.1, on the reverse strand, counting down.
CATTCACACCCCAGATCTGACCCCAAATCTCATTCACACCCCAGATCTGACCCCAAAACTCATCCCGCTGCCCCAAACCACCCCCCAGATGAGACCCCAAAACTCATTCACACCCCAGATGAGACCCCAAAACTCATTCACACCCCAGATCTGACCCCAAAACTCATTCACACCCCAGATGAGACCCCAAAACTCATTCACACCCCAGATGAGACCCCAAAACTCATTCACACCCCAGATGAGACCCCAAAACTCATTCACACCCCAGATGAGACCCCAAAACTCATTCACACCCCAGATCTGACCCCAAAACGAGTTGTGCTCCTGGTGGTCCGGCCATGGATCCAGGAGCTAGGCGGCAGGTCCTGAGGGGTCTGGGCATCCATCATCCTTGGTCTAGATTTGGGCCATGATCTTCTGTTCTGTAGTGTTGTCCATGTTTGGTTGTCACTGCCCGCCCTCTCACACAAGCATGTATCTTGGCCGACATTAACATTCCAGTCTTGGAGAGTCCTTATCTTGAAGGCTTGAAGAGCTTCTGTTCTGCTCTCGTCTTCTCTTGCCAGATGCTCCACCGTGTTGTGTCTTTGTGAAGTCACAGAAGTTCTCCTGGAACTCGATATAATGGGGAGTTTCCTGGCCGGACGATCTGCTTCCTGCAGGCTGGCGGATAACATGAGCATCTTCTATACATAGAATATTCCGAGTATTGGACAGAATAGGTGCAGGTCGGGTCAAGATAAGAGACATGAACATCAAAAAGTTTCGGGGGGGTTATTAGGTCTCGAAGTAGCAGCTGTGCGCTGTCCTAGACGCTGTCCTAGACGGCCTCCTCCTTCTTCTTCTTCTCAGCCACTTTCGCTATGTCGTGTAGTCTACACTTTCATCACCCCCTGTATTTGTACATTAGAACTTTTTGAATATGTTTTTGTAAATTGCATGACTTGAGCTCTTGTAGTTTTTGGTCTTTGTTTGATCTGCTTTGTTGGCTGTCTACGCAGGGTTTCCATTCCATGGGGGCCATGTCAATCATTGGAGCAGAGGACGAGGAGTTTGAGAATGACATTGAACCAGTAAGTGTGGGAGAATTATGGAAGTATCTATGTCCTTGTCTCTTCTTGACCCCTTCATCTTCATCTTGAGACACTTTCGACACTGGTCATGGCTTCATTGACTGCACAGCACCTTCTCATTGTCTTGTTCCTGCTCTTCGCCTCACTATCTTAGTCTCCTGAATGTCTCTGCTCTTCACCATCTTATTCTCCTGTCTCTGCTTTTCATCATCTTATTCTCCTGTCTTTGCTATTCACCATCTTATTCTCTTGCCTTTCTTTGCTCTTCACCGTCTTATTCTCCTGACTGTTTCTGCTTTTTGCCATCTTATTTTCCTGACTATCTCTGCAGGTCAACATCTTATTCTCCTGCCTTTCTCTGCTCTTCACCATCTTATTTTCCTGGCTGCCTTTGCTCTTCACTATCTTATTGTCCTTACTGGTTCCATTCTTGACCTAACCACTTTATTCTCCAGACTGTCTCTGCTCTTCATTTCTCCATATTCTTCTTCTGACTGCTTTTGTTCTCCCATCTCTGCTCTTTCCTTAGACTACCACCTTGTGACACTGATGTCATTACTTCCTGCCACATCTCTGATCTCTCGACTCTTCATGGTCTTCCTCTTCCACTGACTCTTTCCACATTTTGTCTCCTCAGAACGTAGACGACCAACAGAGTTACTTCCAGAGTATAGAGCTTGTAAAGGATCATCCTGCGTATATCATGGTCTTCCTGCACCATGTTGTCCTTCAGTTTGACCCAAGCCCACTGGTAAGAAGAAGACCTTTAAGCATAACCCTGTATCGATCCATCATAGATGATAATTATTTTTTATTATTCTGCCAAGTTAAATATCGTGAGACTTTTCAAGAATTTGACTTCTGCACCTCAGATGTAATGTGAGCTAGGAGGAGACCATATCTAAATCAAATGCATTGACCTCATATCAGACTGATAGACATCTGGCTGATCCTGATGGGGAAGTTGCCATCAGCATGGACATCCGTCCTGGGAGACAATCTCCAGATATTCTGTGACGTTTTCTAGGTGTCCATCTTCATAAATTTTGTGTAAATCACCTGTCCAAGCTCCTCACCTCCTAAGATCTCATTCCTATGACTCCTCCAATGATATCGTTCCTATGAAGCTTACTAAGATCTCATTCCTATGACTCCTCCTAAGATCTCATTCCTATGACTCCTCGTTTCTATGACTCCTCCTAAGATCTCATTTCTATGAAGCCTCCTAAGATCTCATTCCTATGACTCCTCCTGAGATCTCATTTCTATGAAGCCTCCTAAGATCTCATTCCTATGACTCCTCCTAAGATCTCATTTCTATGAAGCCTCCTAAGATCTCATTCTTATGACTCCTCCTAAGATCTCATTCCTATGACTCCTCCTAAGATCTCATTCTTATGACTCCTCCTAAGATCTCATTCCTATGGCGTCTCCTAAAATCTCATTCCTATGACTCCTCCAAAGAGCTCATTCCTATGACTCCTCCTTAGATCTCATTCCTATGAAGCCTCCTAAGATCTCATTCTTATGACTCCTCCTAAGATCTCATTCCTATGAAGCCTCCTAAGAACTCATTCTTATGACTCCTCCTAAGATCTCATTCTTATGACGTCTCCTAAGATCTCATTTCTATGAAGCCTCCTAAGATCTCATTCTTATGACTCCTCCTAAGATCTCATTCCTATGAAGCCTCCTAAGATCTCATTCTTATGACTCCTCCTAAGATCTCATTCCTATGACCCTACTAAGATCTCATTCCTATGACGTCTCCTAAGATCTCATTCCTATGACGCCTCCTAAGATCTCATTCCTATGTCTCCTCCTAAGATCTCATTCCTATGACTCCTCCTAAGATCTCATTTCTATGAAGCCTCCTAAGATCTCATTCTTATGACTCCTCCTAGGATCTCATTCCTATGACTCCTCCTAAGATCTCATTCCTATGACGTCTCCTAAGATCTCATTCCTATGACGTCTCCTAAGATCTCATTCCTATGACGTCTCCTAAGATCTCATTCCTATGACGTCTCCTAATATCTCATTGCTATGACTCCTCCTAAGATTTCATTCTTATGACTCCTCCTAAGATCTCATCGCTATGACGTCTCCTAAGATCTCATCGCTATGACGTCTCCTAAGTCTCACGTCCCTCCTAAGATCTCATTCCTATGGCGCCTCCTAAGATCTCATTCCTATGACTCCTCCTAAGATCTCATTGCTATGACGTCTCCTAAGATCTCATTCCTATGACTCCTCCTAAGATCTCATTGCTATGACGTCTCCTAAGATCTCATTCTTATGACGTCTCCTAAGATCTCATTCCTATGAGTCCTCCTAAGATCTCATTCCTATGACTCCTCCTAAGATCTCATTCCTATGACTCCCCCTAAGATCTCATTCCTATGACTCCTCCTAAGATCTCATTCCTATGGCGCCTCCTAAGATCTCATTCCTATGGCGCCTCCTAAGATCTCATTCCTATGGCGCCTCCTAAGATCTCATTGCTATGACTCCTCCTAAGATCTCATTCCTATGACTCCCCCTAAGATCTCATTGCTATGACGCCTCCTAAGATCTCATTCCTATGACTCCTCCTAAGATCTCATTCCTATGACGTCTCCTAAGATCTCATTCCTATGGCGCCTCCTAAGATCTCATTGCTATGACGTCTCCTAAGATCTCATTGCTATGACGTCTCCTAAGATCTCATTCCTATGACGTCTCCTAAGATCTCATTCCTATGACGTCTCCTAATATCTCATTGCTATGACTCCTCCTAAGATTTCATTCTTATGACTCCTCCTAAGATCTCATCGCTATGACGTCTCCTAAGATCTCATCGCTATGACGTCTCCTAAGATCTCATTCCTATGGCGCCTCCTAAGATCTCATTCCTATGACTCCTCCTAAGATCTCATTGCTATGACGTCTCCTAAGATCTCATTCCTATGACTCCTCCTAAGATCTCATTGCTATGACGTCTCCTAAGATCTCATTCTTATGACTCCTCCTAAGATCTCATTGCTATGACGTCTCCTAAGATCTCATTGCTATGACTCCTCCTAAGATCTCATTCCTATGACGTCTCCTAAGATCTCATTCCTATGGCGCCTCCTAAGATCTCATTGCTATGACGTCTCCTAAGATCTCATTGCTATGACGTCTCCTAAGATCTCATTCCTATGACGTCTCCTAAGATCTCATTCCTATGACTCCTCCTATGATGTCGTTTTCTATGACGTCTCCTTAAGATCTCAATCCTATGACGTCTCCTAAGATCTCATTGCTATGACGTCTCCTAAGATCTCATTCCTATGACGTCTCCTAAGATTTCATTCCTATGACCCTACTAAGATCTCAATCCTATGACGTCTCCTAAGATCTCATTGCTATGGCGCCTCCTAAGATCTCATTCCTATGACGTCTCCTAAGATCTCATTCTTATGACTCCTCCTAGGATCTCATTCTTATGACTTCTCCTAAGATCTCATTCCTATGACGTCTCCTAAGATCTCATTCCTATGACTTCTCCTAAGATCTCATTCCTATGACGTCTCCTAAGATCTCATTCCTATGACTCCTCCTAAGATCTCATTCCTATGACTCCTCCTAAGATCTCATTCCTATGACGTCTCCTAAGATCTCATTCTTATGACTCCTCCTAGGATCTCATTCTTATGACTCCTCCTAAGATCTCATTCCTATGACTCCTCCTAAGATCTCATTCCTATGACGTCTCCTAAGATCTCATTCTTATGACTCCTCCTAGGATCTCATTCTTATGACTCCTCCTAAGATCTCATTCCTATGACTCCTCCTATGATATCGTTTCTATGACGTCTCCTAAGATCTCATTCCTATGACGTCTCCTAAGATCTCATTCCTATGACGTCCTCCTAAGATCTCATTCCTATGACGTCTCCTAAGATCTCATTCCTATGACGTCTCCTAAGATCTCATTCCTATGACGTCTCCTAAGATCTCATTGCTATGACGTCTCCTAAGATCTCATTCCTATGACGTCTCCTAAGATCTCATTCCTATGACGTCTCCTAAGATGTCATTCCCACGTCATTGGACGTTTTTTTCAGCCCTGCCCTCGGAGTGCCCATAAATGCCCTCTGCGGTTACTTATATACACCCCACCCTGACTGTTGAGTAGTCCTTGAGAGGTCACGTTCCTCAGCCTTTGGCTGTCCTGCTATTGCAGTACTACAACTCTCATCATTCCTTGGGAGTATTGTGATTTTGCATGTTATTTTAGTGTTGTCCTTCTTGTCTAGTAGTGAAGGCCTCAGGGTTCTGTGATGGATTGGTGATGTTTTTGTGCTCACGTCTTCTCTTTCTCTCCTCCATGCTGCTCTCAGATGCTCCTCTCGGTTATTACAGGTGTGTCCGATCCCTATTACATCTGTGCTTTATCCTGCAGCTCCTCTCCCCATCATTTATAGAGAATTTTTGGTGCAGCCATTTATTACCACCCAGTTTTGTGGTATCTGACGCCCGCACTGGCCCCGCACAACCAGCGTAGCCAAGAACAGGATGTGATGTCCTTGGCAACCAATCAGATCACTGCTTTTATTTTCAGTCCTGCTCTGATTGGCTGCTGTGGACATCACTTCCTGTCTTTGTCTGCCGCAGTTATCAGCTCTATGGCAGCCGCGCCGATCCTCGGGTTTCTATAGAAGTGGCTGCTAGTTGTACAATTACTGTGCTTTCTGGACCACGTGATATGTTAAGCTCCGCCCCGTTGTGCTTGGGCATGTATACCCGCTAAGGGCAAACACCCTAATAATGGCTGTAATTTGTCAGATTGAAACTTTTCTCCCAGAAATGGCGCTGCTTCTGCTGATGGGCTGTAATTCCTGGCCCAGCCATGGACAGGAGTGGCGCTGTTTCAATGACATGTTTTTTAAGGTTATAACAACCCCTTAGACACCGTGTATGTGGTGTAAGCAGACAGTGCAAAGATGCCTTGAGATGTCTGAGCTCACCAGCAGGGGGCAGCAGATTCTTGCTTGCGGGGTGAATTGTGGTTTACTGCTGTCTGATCTTTCTTTGTCCTGTTTTTTGCAGCTCTGCTTCTTGCATGTGGAGATTCTGAGAAGTCTGCCGCCCAAAGAGGGGAAGAAATCCTTCACAGACTTCTACAACACCTTCCTGATGAAGGGCGCCGTGAGTATCCGAAATAATAGTGGCCTGAAAGCACCTCAGAGGTTATAATATCAGTGTGACATCATCTGGTCTGCTGGACTGTAGGGAGTGGCCTAACTTCAATCTGTGAGGGGCTGGCCTCTAGAATATCAACCACTAGGGGGAGCTCACTACATACAGATTATACAGTCACCACTAGGAGGAGCTCACTGCATCCAGATTATACAGTCACCACTAGAGGGAGCTCACTACATACAGATTATACAGTCACCACTAGGGGGAGCTCACTACATACAGATTATACAGTCACCACTAGGGGGAACTCACTACATACAGATTATACAGTCACCACTAGGGGGAGCTCACTACATACAGACTATACAGTCACCACTAGGAGGAGCTCACTACATACAGATTATACAGTCACCACTAGGGGGAGCTCACTACATACAGATTATACAGTCACCACTAGGAGGAGCTCACTACATACAGATTATACAGTCACCACTAGAGGGAGCTCACTACATACAGATTATACAGTCACCACTAAGGGGAGCTCACTACATACAGATTATACAGTCACCACTAGGAGGAGCTCACTACATACAGATTATACAGTCACTACTAGGAGGAGCTCACTACATACAGATTATACAGTCACCACTAGGGGGAGCTCACTACATACAGATTATACAGTCACCACTAGGGGGAGCTCACTACATACAGATTATACAGTCACCACTAGGGGGAGCTCACTACATACAGATTATACAGTCACCACTAGGGGCGGGGAGCTCACTACATACAGATTATACAGTCACCACTAGAGGGAGCTCACTACATACAGATTATACAGTCACCACTAGAGGGGCCCTCATACAGATTATACAGTCACCACTAGAGGGAGCTCACTACATACAGATTATACAGTCACCACTAGAGGGAGCTCACTACATACAGATTATACAGTCACCACTAGAGGGAGCTCACTACATACAGATTATACAGTCACCACTAGAGGGAGCTCACTACATACAGATTATACAGTCACCACTAGAGGGAGCTCACTACATACAGATTATACAGTCACCACTAGAGGGAGCTCACTACATACAGATTATACAGTCACCACTAGGGGGAGCTCACTACATACAGATTATACAGTCACCACTAGAGGGAGCTCACTACAAACAGATTATACAGTCACCACTAGGGGGAGCTCACTACATACAGATTATACAGTCACCACTAGAGGGAGCTCACTACAAACAGATTATACAGTCACCACTAGAGGGAGCTCACTACATACAGATTATACAGTCACCACTAGAGGGAGCTCACTACATACAGATTATACAGTCACCACTAGAGGGAGCTCACTACATACAGAATATACAGTCACCACTAGAGGGAGCTCACTACATACAGATTATACAGTCACCACTAGGGGGGCTCACTACATACAGATATACAGTCACCACTAGAGGGAGCTCACTACATACAGATTATACAGTCACCACTAGAGGGAGCTCACTACATACAGATTATACAGTCACCACTAGAGGGAGCTCACTACATACAGATTATACAGTCACCACTAGAGGGAGCTCACTACATACAGATTATACAGTCCGGGGGCCCATACAGTCACCACTAGGGGGAGCTCACTACATACAGATTATACAGTCACCACTAGGGGGAGCTCACTACATACAGATTATACAGTCACCACTAGAGGGGAGCTCACTACATACAGATTATACAGTCACCACTAGAGGGGAGCTCACTACATACAGATTATACAGTCACCACTAGAGGAGCTCACTACATACAGATTATACAGTCACCACTAGGGGGAGCTCACTACATACAGATTATACAGTCACCACTAGAGGGAGCTCACTACATACAGACTATACAGTCACCACTAGAGGGAGCTCACTACATACAGATTATACAGTCACCACTAGGGGGAGCTCACTACATACAGATTATACAGTCACCACTAGGGGGAGCTCACTACATACAGATTATACAGTCACCACTAGAGGGAGCTCACTACATACAGATTATACAGTCACCACTAGGGGGAGCTCACTACATACAGATTATACAGTCACCACTAGGGGAGCTCACTACATACAGATTATACAGTCACCACTAGAGGGAGCTCACTACATACAGATTATACAGTCACCACTAGAGGGAGCTCACTACATACAGATTATACAGTCACCACTAGAGGGAGCTCACTACATACAGACTATACAGTCACCACTAGGGGAGCTCACTACATACAGATTATACAGTCACCACTAGGGGGAGCTCACTACATACAGATTATACAGTCACCACTAGGGGGAGCTCACTACATACAGATTATACAGTCACCACTAGGGGGAGCTCACTACATACAGATTATACAGTCACCACTAGGGGGAGCTCACTACATACAGATTATACAGTCACCACTAGGGGGAGCTCACTACATACAGATTATACAGTCACCACTAGGGGGAGCTCACTACATACAGATTATACAGTCACCACTAGGGGGAGCTCACTACATACAGATTATACAGTCACCACTAGGGGAGCTCACTACATACAGATTATACAGTCACCACTAGGGGGCCGCACTGGGGAGCTCACTACATACAGATTATACAGTCACCACTAGGAGGGAGCTCACTACATACAGATTATACAGTCACCACTAGGGGGAGCTCACTACATACAGATTATACAGTCACCACTAGGGGGAGCAGGAGCTCACTACATACAGATTATACAGTCACCACTAGAGGGAGCTCACTACATACAGATTATACAGTCACCACTAGGGGGAGCTCACTACATACAGATTATACAGTCACCACTAGGGGGGGGCCCCCCACATATACAGTCACCACTAGGGGGAGCTCACTACATACAGATTATACAGTCACCACTAGGGGAGCTCACTACATACAGATTATACAGTCACCACTAGGGGGAGCTCACTACATACAGATTATACAGTCACCACTAGGGGGAGCTCACTACATACAGATTATACAGTCACCACTAGGGGAGCTCACTACATACAGATTATACAGTCACCACTAGGGGCAAGGAGCTCACTACATACAGATTATACAGTCACCACTAGGGGGAGCTCACTACATACAGATTATACAGTCACCACTAGGGGGAGCTCACTACATACAGATTATACAGTCACCACTAGGGGAGCTCACTACATACAGATTATACAGTCACCACTAGAGGGAGCTCACTACATACAGATTATACAGTCACCACTAGAGGGAGCTCACTACATACAGATTATACAGTCACCACTAGAGGGAGCTCACTACATACAGATTATACAGTCACCACTAGGGGGAGCTCACTACATACAGATTATACAGTCACCACTAGAGGGAGCTCACTACATACAGATTATACAGTCACCACTAGAGGGAGCTCACTACATACAGATTATACAGTCACCACTAGAGGGAGCTCACTACATACAGATTATACAGTCACCACTAGAGGGAGCTCACTACATACAGATTATACAGTCACCACTAGAGGGAGCTCACTACATACAGATTATACAGTCACCACTAGAGGGAGCTCACTACATACAGATTATACAGTCACCACTAGAGCCGTCACCACTAGGGAGCTCACTACATACAGATTATACAGTCACCACTAGAGGGAGCTCACTACATACAGATTATACAGTCACCACTAGAGGGAGCTCACTACATACAGATTATACAGTCACCACTAGAGGGAGCTCACTACATACAGATTATACAGTCACCACTAGAGGGAGCTCACTACATACAGATTATACAGTCACCACTAGAGGGAGCTCACTACATACAGATTATACAGTCACCACTAGACCGCCCCCGGAGCTCACTACATACAGATTATACAGTCACCACTAGGGGAGCTCACTACATACAGATTATACAGTCACCACTAGAGGGAGCTCACTACATACAGATTATACAGTCACCACTAGAGGGAGCTCACTACATACAGATTATACAGTCACCACTAGAGGGAGCTCACTACATACAGATTATACAGTCACCACTAGGGGGAGCTCACTACATACAGATTATACAGTCACCACTAGAGGGAGCTCACTACATACAGATTATACAGTCACCACTAGAGGGAGCTCACTACATACAGATTATACAGTCACCACTAGGGGAGCTCACTACCGCCCCGGGGGCTCCTACATACAGATTATACAGTCACCACTAGGGGAGCTCACTACATACAGATTATACAGTCACCACTAGAGGGAGCTCACTACATACAGATTATACAGTCACCACTAGGGGGAGCTCACTACATACAGATTATACAGTCACCACTAGGGGGAGCTCACTACATACAGATTATACAGTCACCACTAGGGGAGCTCACTACTCATACAGATTATACAGTCACCACTAGGGGGAGCTCACTACATACAGATTATACAGTCACCACTAGGGGGAGCTCACTACATACAGATTATACAGTCACCACTAGGTGGGGGAGCTCACTACATACAGATTATACAGTCACCACTAGGGGGAGCTCACTACATACAGATTATACAGTCACCACGGGGGGCCACTACACAGATTATACAGTCACCACTAGGGGGAGCTCACTACATACAGATTATACAGTCACCACTAGGGGGAGCTCACTACACAAATATACCCCCCACTAGGGAGCTCACTACATACAGATTATACAGTCACCACTAGGGGAGCCCTACACAGACAGCCCCCGGGAGCTCACTACATACAGATTATACAGTCACCACTAGGGGGAGCTCACTACATACAGATTATACAGTCACCACTAGGGGGAGCTCACTACATACAGATTATACAGTCACCACTAGGAGGAGCTCACTACATACAGATTATACAGTCACCACTAGGGGGAGCTCACTACATACAGATTATACAGTCACCACTAGGGGGAGCTCACTACATACAGATTATACAGTCACCACTAGGGGGAGCTCACTACATACAGATTATACAGTCACCACTAGAGGAGCTCACTACATACAGTTACAGCACCACCAGGGGGAGCCACACATACAGATTATACAGTCACCACTAGGGGGAGCTCACTACATACAGATTATACAGTCACCACTAGGGGGAGCTCACTACAAACAGATTATACAGTCACCACTAGAGGGAGCTCACTACATACAGATTATACAGTCACCACTAGAGGGAGCTCACTACATACAGATTATACAGTCACCACTAGAGGGAGCTCACTACAAACAGATTATACAGTCACCACTAGAGGGAGCTCACTACATACAGATTATACAGTCACCACTAGAGGGAGCTCACTACATACAGATTATACAGTCACCACTAGAGGGAGCTCACTACATACACATTATACAGTCACCACTAGGGGGAGCTCACTACATACAGACTATACAGTCACCACTAGGGGGAGCTCACTACATACAGATTATACAGTCACCACTAGGGGGAGCTCACTACATACAGATTATACAGTCACCACTAGAGGGAGCTCACTACATACAGATTATACAGTCACCACTAGAAGGAGCTCACTACATACAGATTATACAGTCACCACTAGAGGGAGCTCACTACATACAGACTATACAGTCACTACTAGAGGGAGCTCACTACATACAGATTATACAGTCACCACTAGGGGGAGCTCACTACATACAGATTATACAGTCACCACTAGAGGGAGCTCACTACATACACATTATACAGTCACCACTAGAGGGAGCTCACTACATACAGATTATACAGTCACCACTAGAGGGAGCTCACTACATACAGATTATACAGTCACCACTAGAGGGAGCTCACTACATACAGATTATACAGTCACCACTAGAAGGAGCTCACTACATACAGATTATACAGTCACCACTAGAGGGAGCTCACTACATACAGACTATACAGTCACTACTAGAGGGAGCTCACTACATACAGATTATACAGTCACCACTAGAGGGAGCTCACTACATACACATTATACAGTCACCACTAGAGGGAGCTCACTACATACAGATTATACAGTCACCACTAGAGGGAGCTCACTACATACAGATTATACAGTCACCACTAGAGGGAGCTCACTACATACAGATTATACAGTCACCACTAGAAGGAGCTCACTACATACAGATTATACAGTCACCACTAGAGGGAGCTCACTACATACAGACTATACAGTCACTACTAGAGGGAGCTCACTACATACAGATTATACAGTCACCACTAGGGGGAGCTCACTACATACAGATTATACAGTCACCACTAGAGGGAGCTCACTACATACACATTATACAGTCACCACTAGAGGGAGCTCACTACATACAGATTATACAGTCACCACTAGGGGGAGCTCACTACATACAGATTATACAGTCACCACTAGAGGGAGCTCACTACATACAGATTATACAGTCACCACTAGAGGGAGCTCACTACATACAGAATATACAGTCACCACTAGAGGGAGCTCACTACATACAGACTATACAGTCACTACTAGATGAGTTTTATATCTGTACAGTATGCAGTAGGTTCCTGAGCGCCCCCTAGTGGTCACATAATTATATCATATAACTGTTTATTCAGGAGATTTGGAGCTTTGTGTCAGTAAGATTTATTAAGAAATTCATCAGGGCAGTGTTCTGTATGCGTTTAGGTAAAGATCAGATTTGCGCCCCTCGTAGGACACTGACTGTAATGATAATATAACTGTTCCCATTAGTTCGCCGCTGCCTCAACTGTAGGGGTGACATAGTTGCAGTGCGAATTTTGGACTATACCTTTCAGTCGGCGGCTGATGATAATTGGAGTTCTTGTACATACCTGGCCCCGGGGAGTGAAATCTTTTGCTGCATTGTTTTCCATTGACTCAAACATTCCTGAGCGTCTGCGCAGTGGCGGCGGCGGGCTCCGGTCACTGACAGCGCTTCTGTTTTCTTCTCCTATAGGTTCTGCGTGTCCCGATTCCAAGTGGCGTGACCTTTGAACTGGGTGAGTTGTTATATTGTGGATGTCGGCTGTTGAGGCATGCTGGGAGTTGTAGTTCTTCAGTAGGTATAGCTGCATGGTCAAAGCTTCACTGACCAGATCATAATACTGAATTAACCCCTTAATCAGTGGCGCTCCCTTAGGTATATAGATTTGCCAATCTGGTTTCTGGGAAAGCTGGCCATATTGTTTGTCACCCAGCTTTCCTACGTTGTGACGGCACAGATCTTCTACCTGTCCGTGATAGTTTGTTACAGTGTATCAGTGCAGAGAACATGAATCATCCTAACAATCAGCAGTAATCTGCAGGAGAACGTTCTCCTGCAGCTCCCCCGCAGGAGAGACGAGGTATTACACACTACCCTTATCATTAATGGGCTGTCCAGACATGCCACATCCTCCAGAGCAGCGCTCTCTGCACACTGGTCTTTAGGTGAAGATTCTACTGGGGCCCCTCCGCTATCAGTCTAGCTGTATGCCACTCCCCATGCCTCTGGGTGGAGTTCCCCTTTAAGGCTGATGTAGTATTTAGGAGGAGGTTGTCTTTACGGTTCATGCACTTAGTTTGATACTTTTCCCCCGTTCTGTGTTCCTCGGCTCTGCGGCAGCCGCTCTTTTATGTCTGGGTGGAGTTCCCCTTTACGGTTGATGTCATCTATTGGATGGTGCTCGATCAGGAGGTTGTCTTTACGGTTCAGTGTGATGCTTTTACATTATTCTCTGCTGCAGCCGCCCCGGGGTTTGTGCGGTGTAGCGTTACTTTGGCGATCACTTCCTGAGGAGATGTCGTGGAGCTGATAAACGCCGCACGTGGTTTTCCTGTCTTCGCCCTTCATAGAGCTGAGTTTTTAGTGCGAGGATGGCACCACCTTGTGGTCACTTGTGGTACTGCAGCCCGGAGAGTGCCACATAGTCAGCGATTCACTCCTAACACCTTCCTGGACACCCCAAATCCTTAACCCTTTCATTCCTATCCTATATTTACTCAGGACGTCCAGTGCAGTCACCATTACAGGGGTTTGGTTATTGTAGGGTCTCAATCCTTCTCTTATATCCTGAAGATTGGTCATTCAGGTAACTAGGAAAGCTGAGTGGAGATCTGTGTTATGACTGTATTGACACCCAACTTTCCCAGAAGCAGATGTTATTAGAAAACCTTCCATAATTACGGGTTTTAAAGGCTAATCTAGAAGTCTTCCACCAGGGGGCGCAGGGTTATTGGGGTTCACTTCAGTCGGGGTTATCCTCGCAGTTCTGTACGGTGCAGCTGGGGGGCGCTGTAGTAAATGTCTAACGTTTCCTATCGCAGATCGCACAAGGTTAGATCTCATCCAGGACGACACGCTGAAGAAGTATATAACCGAGATCCAGAGTCACCAGATCCCAGAGATCTGCCGGCAGCTGGAGGATTTCAGGTAAGTAGCGGGTACCTGTGTGATGGTGGCTATAGGAGCCCCCCAGTCAGGATAGTCCGGGGTGTCATCTATGAGCTACATATTAATATGTTCCTACAGCTATTCCTCCCAGACCTCTCCATACACATGCATACTCAGCTCAGCAGGTAAGAGGGGAGTAAGCCCTTGTGGGACCCCCTGGCCATATGTGTTAGGCCATCAATATTAGATTGGGGGTCCGGGTCATGCCGGCTATTACAGTGAGTGGGAGCTGAGCTGCAGTAACCCAGCACGGCCACTATGTGGTGTAGGGAGCCATTCACTGGATAATTCCAGCACTGGCGACTACTGATATCCACAGAGCGGGTGTCGGACCCCTCTGCCAATAACCTGGCCCTCCTGGACCGGACTTTACGGCTTCTGTGGCCCCCACATTGATCTCCTGTAATGGCCACCTGGTCTGAGGCTTCCTTTTTTTGGATTTGTTGAGTTCCTTGTCTTGTGCCTTGGCTGTTGTGCACACTGTGCTGTACTCGCTGACTCTTCCTCTACATTCTTTCTATAGGACCAAACGGGTGCTGGGGATGACCCCGGGAGAGCTGGAGCTCCGAGAACTGGAGTCCTATAGGACCAATGACCGATACATCCTGCAGTCCAAAGAGAAGCAGCTGGCCGAGCGGCTACTGGGGAAGCTGGACGACATACAGTGAGTATGAGCGCCGGCCGCAGGGTCCCCACACATTGCACCCACACCAATTACTGCAGTGCCCCCCTCCCCCCCGCCTGTGTCTCTTATGCCCCTATATCTCTTGGCTCAGTGGCCATAGTACCATTAGGCTACATGCTGCAGCACTTGTTGTGCCCCCATAATGTTTTCTGCCTCTCTGCCTCCTTCCCCTGGCTCTTCTCTGCCCTGACTCCTCTCTGCCCTCTTGCCCCGGATCTTCTCTGCCCCGGCTCCTCTCTGCCCTCTTGCCCCAGCTTCTCTCTGCCCTCTTGCCCCGGATCTTCTCTGCCCCGGCTCCTCTCTGCCCTCTTGCCCCAGCTTCTCTCTGCCCTCTTGCCCCGGCTCTTCTTTGCCCCGGCTCCTCTCTGCCCTCTCGCCCCGGCTCCTCTCTGCCCTCTTGCCCCGGCTTCTCTCTGCCTTCTTGCCCCGGCTCCTCTCTGCCCTCTTGCCCCGGCTCCTCTCTGCCTTCTCGCCCCTGCTCCTCTCTGCCCTCTCGCCCGGCTCCTCTCTGCCTTCTTGCCCCAGCTTCTCACTGCCTTCTTGCCCCGGCACCTCTCTGCCTTCTTGCCCCGGCTCCTCTCTGCCCTCTCGCCCCTGCTCCTCTCTGCCTTCTTGCCCCTGCTCCTCTCTGCCTTCATGCCCCTGCTCCTCTCTGCCCTCTCGCCCCAGCTCCTCTCTGCCTTCTCGCCCCGGCTCCTCTCTGCCCTCTTGCCCCGGCTCCTCTCTGCCTTCATGCCCCGGCTCCTCTCTGCCTTCATGCCCCGGCTCCTCTCTGCCTTCTTGCCCCTGCTCCTCTCTGCCCTCTTGCCCCTGCTCCTCTCTGCCTTCATGCCCCGGCTCCTCTCTGCCTTCTCGCCCCGGCTTCTCTCTGACTTCTCGCACCGGCTCCTCTCTGCCTTCTCGCCCCGGCTCCCCTCTATCCTCTTGCCCCGGCTCCTCTCTGCCTTCTCGCACCGGCTCCTCTCTGCCTTCATGCCCCGGCTCCTCTCTGCCCTCTTGCCCCGGCTCCTCTCTGCCTTCATGCCCCGGCTCCTCTCTGCCTTCATGCCCCGGCTCCTCTCTGCCTTCATGCCCCGGCTCCTCTCTGCCTTCTCGCCCCTGCTCCTCTCTGCCTTCTCGCCCCGGCTCCTCTCTGCCCTCTCGCCGCCCGCTCCTCTCTGCCTTCTCGCCCCGGCTCCTCTCTGCCCTCTCGCCCCGGCTCCTCTCTCCCTCTGCCCCCCTGGCTCCTCTCTGCCCTCTTGCCCCGGCTCCTCTCTGCCCTCTTGCCCCGGCTCCTCTCTGCCTTCTCGCCCCGGCTCCTCTCTGCCTTCTCGCCCCGGCTCCTCTCTGCCCTCTCGCCCCCCCCCTCTCGCCCCGGCTCCTCTCTGCCTTCTCGCCCCGGCTCCTCTCTGCCCTCTCTCCCCGGCTCCTCTCTGCCCTCTTGCCCCGGCTCCTCTCTGCCTTCTCGCCCCGGCTCCTCTCTGCCCTCTCACCCCGGCTCCTCTCTGCCTTCTCGCCCCGGCTCCTCTCTGCCCTCTCGCCCCGGCTCCTCTCTGCCCTCTTGCCCCGGCTCCTCTCTGCCTTCTCGCCCCGGCTCCTCTCTGCCCTCTCGCCCAGGCTCCTCTCTGCCCTCTCGCCCAGGCTCCTCTCTGCCTTCTCGCCCCGGCTCCTCTCTGCCTTCTCGCCCAGGCTCCTCTCTGCCCTCTCGCCCCGGCTCCTCTCTGCCTTCTCGCCCCGGCTCCTCTCTGCCCTCTTGCCCCGGCTCCTCTCTGCCTTCTCGCCCCGGCTCCTCTCTGCCCTCTTGCCCCGGCTCCTCTCTGCCCTCTCTCCCCTGCCCCGGCTCCTCTCTGCCTTCTCGCCCCGGCTCCTCTCTGCCCTCTTGCCCCGGCTCCTCTCGCCCCCGCCCCGGCTCCCCTCTGTCCTCTCGCCCCGGCTCCTCTCTGCCCTCTTGCCCCGGCTCCTCTCTGCCTTCTCGCCCCGGCTCCTCTCTGCCCTCTTGCCCCGGCTCCTCTCTGCCCTCTTGCCCCGGCTCCTCTCTGCCTTCTCGCCCCGGCTCCTCTCTGCCCTCTCGCCCCGGCTCCTCTCTGCCCTCTCGCCCCGGCTCCTCTCTGCCCTCTCGCCCCGGCTCCCCTCTGCCCTCTCGCCCCGGTTCCTCTCTGCCCTCTAGCCCCGACTCCTCTCTGTGGCCTTGTCTTTCCTTTACTGTGCAGGCCCCAGGACATGCTGGGAGTTGTAGTCTTGCACTGCCTGATGTTGGAGGATGAGAGTTGTTGTGGCACTGCGCTCTGCTGTTCCGCTGTAGTGTGAGAGCCGACGTCCCGGCCCAGATGTTCTTCTATATATAACTCTCAGGCTGGGAAAGTCGGGACCCATGATTAACCCCTCCACCCCTGGGAACTAGCTCCGCCTTAACCCCTTCACTGCCTGCTGCCTCAGCCTGACCTCACAGACCGCACAAGTCCCGAGGCTGCTGACAAGTGAAGGGTTAATCTCCAGGAAGCGGTCTTGGGAAGGATCGGCGCTCTCCTCTCCCTGACGCTCCACATCTGTGGCCCAGTCTTTCCTGGGGTTACATCATCCTGCGGCGTGGCGGGGTATATAATCGCCGCACCGACCCCGTCCTCTCCACTCACTGACTCTGGACTCGGAGACGCCTCTCGTACCATGACCAGCAGGACCAACCGTGCCCAACACACACCCGCTAAACATGATATTCTGTGGGTGAGTGCCGGGCGAGGGGGCGAAGGATGCCGGGGGGACGCTCGTCATATAAGGGGGGACGGATCACAGCTGAGGGTTTGTTACACTTGTATCCAGCCTAGGCTTATCCTCTGTGGACTCTGTGACATTTGATGATTGTGGAGATTTCTTTGCATTTAGGATCTAGAAGTAATGGAAATGCCAGTGGAGCCCATCACATAGTACAGCGCCCCCTGATGGCTCCCCAGTAATTGTAAGCTATGGGAGTGTTCCTGACACGCTTATAATACCCCCTTACCCCAGATTATAGCACATGTGACATGTCAGCCCCCTGGAGCAGGGTTATAACTCATTATATACAAGTATCCTGTACTGATCCTGAGTTACATCCTGTATTATACTCCAGAGCTGCACTCACTATTCTGCTGGTACAGTCACTGTGTACATACATTACATTACTTATCCTGTACTGATCCTGAGTTACATCCTGTATTATACTCCAGAGCTGCACTCACTATTCTGCTGGTGCAGTCACTGTGTACATACATTACATTACTTATCCTGTACTGATCCTGAGTTATATCCTGTATTATACTCCAGAGCTGCACTCACTATTCTGCTGGTGCAGTCACTGTGTACATACATTACATTACTTATCCTGTACTGATCCTGAGTTATATCCTGTATTATACTCCAGAGCTGCGCTCACTATTCTGCTGGTGCAGTCACTGTGTACATACATTACATTACTTATCCTGTACTGATCCTGAGTTACATCCTGTATTATACTCCAGAGCTGCGCTCACTATTCTGCTGGTACAGTCACTGTGTACATACATTACATTACTTATCTTGTACTGATCCTGAGTTACATCCTGTATTATACTCCAGAGCTGCTCTCACTATTCTGCTGGTACAGTCACTGTGTACATACATTACATTACTTATCCTGTATTATACTCCAGAGGCTGCACTCACTATTCTGCTGGTGCAGTCACTGTGTACATACATTACATTACTTATCCTGTACTGATCCTGAGTTACATCCTGTATTATACTCCAGAGCTGCGCTCACTATTCTGCTGGTGGTCACTGTGTACATACATTACATTACTTATCCTGTATTATACTCCAGAGCTGCGCTCACTATTCTGCTGGTGCAGTCACTGTGTACATACATTACATTACTTATCCTGTACTGATCCTGAGTTACATCCTGTATTATACTCCAGAGCTGCGCTCACTATTCTGCTGGTACAGTCACTGTGTACATACATTACATTACTTATCCTGTACTGATCCTGAGTTACATCCTGTATTATACTCCAGAGCTGCGCTCACTATTCTGCTGGTGCAGTCACTGTGTACATACATTACATTACTTATCCTGTATTATACTCCAGGCTGCACTCACAGTTACATCCTGTATTATACTCCAGAGCTGCACTCACTATTCTGCTGGTGCAGTCACTGTGTACATACATTACATTACTTATCCTGTATTATACTCCAGAGCTGCACTCACTATTCTGCTGGTGCAGTCACTGTGTACATACATTACATTACTTATCCTGTATTATACTCCAGAGCTGCACTCACTATTCTGCTGGTACAGTCACTGTGTACATACATTACATTACTTATCCTGTATTATACTCCAGAGCTGCACTCACTATTCTGCTGGTGCAGTCACTGTGTACATACATTACATTACTTATCCTGTATTATACTCCAGAGCTGCGCTCACTATTCTGCTGGTGCAGTCACTGTGTACATACATTACATTACTTATCCTGTACTGATCCTGAGTTACATCCTGTATTATACTCCAGAGCTGCGCTCACTATTCTGCTGGTACAGTCACTGTGTACATACATTACATTACTTATCCTGTATTATACTCCAGAGCTGCGCTCACTATTCTGCTGGTACAGTCACTGTGTACATACATTACATTACTTATCCTGTACTGATCCTGAGTTACATCCTGTATTATACTCCAGAGCTGCTACTTTGTGCAGTCATTTTTTTTTTTTTTTTTTCTCGTTTTCTGCTGGTGCAGTCACTGTGTACATACATTACATTACTTATCCTGTATTATGGACTCTTCCAGAGCTGCGCTCACTTATTCTGCTGGTGCAGTCACTGTGTACATACATTACATTTTCCTGTACTGATCCTGGCTTGTATTATACTCCAGAGCTGCGCTCACTATTCTGCTGGTACAGTCACTGTGTACATACATTACATTACTTATCCTGTATTATACTCCAGAGCTGCGCTCACTATTCTGCTGGTGCAGTCACTGTGTACATACATTACCATTACTTATCCTGTACTGATCCTGAGTTACATCCTGTATTATACTCGGGTTTTTTTTTTTTTCCTGTTTCAGAGCTGCACTCACTATTCTGCTGGTACAGTCACTGTGTACATACATTACATTACTTATCCTGTACTGATCCTGAGTTACATCCTGTATTATACTCCAGAGCTGCGCTCACTATTCTGCTGGTGCAGTCACTGTGTACATACATTACATTACTTATCCTGTACTTTTGAGTGTCTTTATTTTCTTGATCTGCTGGGTTTCTTTTATCTTTCTCATTCTTGCAGAATCAATGCTTTCTTTTTCTTTTGTTTGGTTTTTGTTTGTCCACCTCTTTTTCCTCTCTGGGGTTTTTCTCTTTTTTTTCTTTTTTTTTTTTTTTATTCATCTGAGGCATTGTTGGGTTCTCTTGGCGGTTGGGAGAGTTCTCTTGGGGACATTCTGGTATTCTTTTTCATGCTGTGTTTTTATAAGCCTGGGTGGCTTTTTTCCAGAGACTTCCCCACCTCAGCAGTCCACTCCCTGTACTTTGCGAATATGTCTGTCCCTTGTTTTTTTTGGGGGGGGGGGGGTTTTTTGCGCCCTCCTTGAGAAGGCCTTGCTCCAAGAGTCTGCGCTCACTAGTCTGCGTGCAGATGCAGTCACCCTGCCCCCCCCCCTTCCCCCCCCCACCCCCCCCCCCCCGCCCCCCCCCCCCCCCCCCAAAACCATTTTAAAGAGGGGCCCCCCCCCCTGCTGGTTTTTCTTGGGCGCCCCGGGGCCTTTTTGGCACCAATGGAACCTCTCTACTTGAAGTTCTTGATGATGCGATAGTTGTTGCTGAGGTGCAATCTTTCTAGCTGCAATACTCTTCCCAGTTAGGCCATTTTTGTGCAGTGCAATGATGACTGCACGTGTTTCTTTAGAGATAACCATGGTTAACAGAAGAGAAACAATGATGGCAAGCACCAGCCTCCTTTTAAAGTGTCCAGTGGTGTCATTCTTACTTAATCATGACAGATTGATCTCCAGCCCTGTCCTCATCAACACCCACACCTGTGTTAATGGAGCAATCACTGAAACGATGTTAGGTGGTCCTTTTAAGGCAGGGCTGCAATGATGTTGAAATGTGTTTTGGGGGATAAAGTTCATTTTCTAGGCAAATATTGACTTTGCAAGTAATCTGCTGGTAAAGCTGATCACTCTTTATAACATTCTGGAGTATATGCAAATTGCCATTAGAAAAACTGAAGCAGTAGACTTTGTAAAAATTAATATTTGTATCATTCTCAAAACTTTTGGCCATGACTGTATTTCATTTTTTTTCTTCTCTGCTCCTTGAGTTTCTCCTTTTATTTTACCCCCGGCCCCCCCCCCCTTTTTTTTTGGGGCGCCCCCTCTGTACATACATTCCTTTTTTTTTTCTTTACTCTCCCTGAGTTACCCCCTGTATTATACCCCAGGGCCGCCCCCCCTTTTTCCTGGGGGCGCCCCCGGGGGGGATTTTATTAAGACTTACCAATTCTCTCCTCCCCATCCCATGTATCTGGTGCAGGCACACAATCTGTCACTAGAGGGCAGCGCTGACACTTGTTTAGGTTCTTTTGACCTCTCATCTTCTTTTTTTTTTTTTTTTTTTTTTTTTTTTTTTTTCAGCCCAACCATCTCAACGGACGAGGAGAAAAGGTAATGGCCGAGTCCTGACCATGTGTGTGTGTACATGTCTATCTACAGTACAGACTAAAAGTTTGGACACACCTTCTCATTCCAAGAGTTTTCTGTATTTTCATGACTAAAAATTGTAGATTCACACTGAAGGCATCAAAACTATGAATTACCACATGTGGAATTATATACTTAACAAAAAAGTGTGACACAACTGAAAATATGTCTTATATTCTAGGTTCTTCAAGTAGCCACCTTTTGCTTTGATTACTGCTTTGCACACTCTTGGCATTCTCTTGATGAGCTTCAAGAGGTAGTCACCTGAAATGGTTTTCACTTCACAGGTGTGCCCTGTCAGGTTTAATAAGTGGGATTTCTTGCCTTATAAATGGGGTTGGGACCATCAGTTGTGTTGTTCAGAAGTCAGGTGGATACACAGCTGATAGTCCTACTGAATGGAGTGTTAGAATTTGTATTATGGCAAGAAAAAAAGCAGCTAAGTAAAGAAAAACGAGTGGCCATCATTACTTTAAGAAATGAAGGTCAGTCAGTCCGAAAAATTGGGAAAACTTTGAAAGTTCCCCCAAGTGCAGAGGCCAAAACCATCAAGCGCTACAAAGAAACTGGCTCACATGAGGACCGCCCCAGGAAAGGAAGACCAAGAGTCACCTCTGCTGCGGAGGATAAGTTCATCCGAGTCACCAGCCTCAGAAATCGCAGGTTAACAGCAGCTCAGATTAGAGACCAGGTCAATGCCACACAGAGTTCTAGCAGCAGACACATCTCTACAACAACTGGTAAGAGGAGACTGTGTGCAGCAGGCCTTCATGGTAAAATAGCTGCTAGGAAACCACTGCTAAAGACAGGCAACAAGCACAAGAAGAACACAAGGAATGGACATTAGACCTGTGGAAATCTGGGCTTTGGTCTGATGAGTCCAAATTTGAGATCTTTGGTTCCAACCAGCGTGTCTTTGTGCGACGCAGAAAAGGTGAAGGAATGGACTCTACATGCCTGGTTCCCACCGTGACGCATGGAGGAGGAGGTGTGATGGTGTGGGGGGGCTTTGCTGGGGACACTGTTGGGGATTTATTCTGAACCAGCATGGTTACCACAGCATCTTGCAGCGGCATGCTATTCCATCTGGTTTGCGTTTAGTTGGACCAACAGGACAATGACCCCAAACACCTCCAGACTGTGTAAGGGCTATGTGACCAAGAAGGAGAGTGATGGGGTGCTACGCCAGATGACCTGGCCTCCACAGTCACCAGACCTGAACCCAATCCAGATGGTTTGGGGTGAGCTGGACCACAGAGTGAAGGCAAAAGGGCCAACAAGTGCTAAGCATCTCTGGGAACTCCTTCAAGACTGTTGGAAAACCATTTCAGGTGACTACCTCTTGTAGCTCATCAAGAGAATGCCAAGAGTGTGCAAAGCAGTAATCAAAGCAAAAGGTGGCTACTTTGAAGAACCTAGAATAGAAGACATATTTTCAGTTGTGTCACACTTTTTTGTTAAGTATATAATTCCACATGTGGTAATTCATAGTTTTGATGCCTTCAGTGTGAATCTACAATTTTTATAGTCATGAAAATACAGAAAACTCTTGGAATGAGAAGGTGTGTCCAAACTTTTGTTCTGTACTGTATACAGTGGGGAAAAAAAGTATTTAGTCAGCCACTAATTGTGCAAGTTCTCCCACATATAAAGATGAGGCCGGCCTGTAATTGTCATCATAGGTAGACCTCAACTATGAGAGACAAAATGAGAAAACTAATCCAGAAAATCACATTGTCTGATTTTTTAAGAATTTATTTGCAAATTATGGTGG
This sequence comes from Leptodactylus fallax, assembly GCA_947044405.1. NCBI lineage: Eukaryota > Metazoa > Chordata > Amphibia > Anura > Leptodactylidae > Leptodactylus > Leptodactylus fallax. The sequence goes on along the minus strand of CAMRHE010000960.1, from coordinate 25,469 downwards.
AAAATAAGTATTTGGTCACCTACAAACAGGCAAGATTTCTGTCTCTCCCAGCCCTGTAACTTCTCCTTTAAGAGGCTCCTCTGTCCTCCACTCATTACCTGTAGTAATGGCTCCTGTGTGACATTGTTATCAGTATAAAAGACTCCTGTCCACAATCTCAGTCACACTCCAAACTCCACTATGGTGAAGACCAAAGAGCTGTGGAAGGACCAGAAACAAAATGGTAGCCCTGCACCAGGCTGGGAAGACTGAATCTGCAATAGGCAAGCAGCTTGGTGTGAAGAAATCACCTGTGGGAGCAATAATTAGAAAATGGAAGACATACAAGACCACTGATAATCTCCCTCCATCAGGGGCTCCACGTAAGATCTCACCCCCGTGGGGTCAAAATGATCACAAAAACGGTGAGCAAAAATCCCAGAACCCCACGGGGGGACCTAGTGAGTGACCTGCAGAAAGCTGGGACTAACGTAACAAAGACTACCGTCAGTAACACACTACGCCGCCAGGGACTCAGATCCTGCAGTGCCAGACGTGTCCCCCTGCTTAAGCCAGTACATATCCGGGCCCGTCTGAAGTTTGCTAGAGAGCATTTGGATGTTCCAGAAGAGTATTGGGAGAATGTCATATGGTCAGATGAAACCAAAGTAGAACTGTTTGGTAGAAACACAACTCGTGGTGTTTGGAGGAGAGTGAATGCTGAGTTGTATCCAGAGAACACCAGACCTACTGTGAAGCATGGGGGGGGCAACATCATGTATGGGGCTGTTTCTCTGCAAAGGGACCAGGACGACTGATCCGTGTACATGAAAGAATGAATGGGGCCATGTATGGGGAGATTGTGAGTGCAAACCTCCTTCCATCAGCAAGGACATTGAAGATGAAACGTGGCTGGGTCTTTCAGCATGACAATGATCCCAAGCACACCGCCAGGACAACGAAGGAGCGGCCTCGTAAGAAGCATTACAAGGTCCTGGAGTGGCCTAGCCCGTCTCCAGATCTCAGCCCCATAGAAAACCTTTGGAGGGAGTTGAAAGTCCGTGTTGTCCAGCGACAGCCCCAAAACATCCCTGCTCTAGAGGAGATCTGCATGGAGGAATGGGCCAACATAGCAGCAACAGTGTGTGCCAACCTTGTGAAGACTTACAGGAAACGTTTCACCTCTGTCATTGCCAACAAAGGAGATAGAACAAAGGATTGAGATGAACTTTTGTTATTGACCAAATACTTATTTTCCACCATAATTTGCAAATAAATTCTTTAAAAATCAGACAATGTGATTTTCTGGATTAGTTTTCTCATTGTGTCTCTCATAGCTGAGGTCTACCTATGATGACAATTACAGGCCGGCCTCATCTTTATAAGTGGGAGAACTTGCACAATTGGTCGCTGACTAATTACTTTTCCCCCCGCTGTATACAGGCAGTGCTCACTGTGAAACATATGCAGATGAGCTCCTCCTATAGAAAAGAGAAACATGCCTCTAGCGCCACCTATCTGTAGTTACCCTGCAAGTCCCTGTCCAGCCTATTAATGAGCCTTGGCACAGCCAAACCAATGGTGTCTCAGATAGCTATCCGTAGGTGGCGCTATAGACCAACATTGATTTACCAGATTGTCACAATTGGAGTCGCTGTATTTCCTGTATATAGGAGCGGGGACATAGGCTGGGTCTGGTATTGCAGCTCAGCCCTGTTCATGTAAAGGAAATTGGTCCCCAGCTCTGCGGGGCGCACACGGACCTGTGGCTACAGAGCTCATCACCCCTTGTGGTTAGTGGTTGTCGCCAATCCTCCAGGGCATTGTTATGTAGTTACTTATTTGGGGGTTAGGTCAGGGGGTCTAGGGTTACATTTCCGTGTGTGCTGGGATTCTGATTTGAGGTCTTCTGTACTTCTTGTACTTGTAGTTCTGCCATCGTCCACGCCATAGCTGCCTACATGAAGCACATCGGGGTGAAGACCAAGGTGGCGGATAGCAAGAAATCCAAAAGCGGCTTCTTCAGGAAAATGGTGAGAAGGCTAAGATCGGATTCCTCCGGCGGTCACACAGATTGTCACCGCCATGTAGTCAGGAGGGGAGGGGTATGAAACACTTCCTGGCCGCCAGCTCTGCTGCTCTGTCTGTATACATGGCGGCTGCAGCGGTGACATCACGTCTGTATGCAGCGTGTCGCTGGCCGGCACAGGAGCTGTAAGCTTGTATGGCTTCTCTTCTATAGCCCTCCCCTCATGACTACATGACAAGTATCACATACAGCTCTGCTACACCAGTCCATAGCGTGAGCAGTCCTCATCATTGTCCTCTATCCAGGTGTCCGCTAAGAAGCCGGATGAGACCATGAAACCTAAGAAAACCTTCAGTATCTGGAACCGCATTGAGACGCCGCACAGTGAGTACACAGCCGTACACCAGGGCACTGGGTTGTATATAGCAGGGTGGGTTATAGGTTGGTGCTCGTACACACACGCAGCATTATAGAGGTTAACAGAAAGACAGGGACTTAGTACCTTGCGGTGCACACCCCTCTATATCACATAGTCTGCAGTACCAGACATGGCCTACGGATAAGGGTGGTGCTGTCTCTAGAAGAAGGCAGCAATGTTTTTCTAATTTCATACAACCCTTTTAAATATATTGGCTTAAAGGGAATGTCCATATAGTTAATATCTACATAGCAGTACATTATATGTTAGAGCTGCACTCACTAGCCTGCTGGTTGCCGATGGAAACAGTCAGCAGGCTTGTTGATAGATCTCTTAAAGCTTTCATGATCTCCGATACTAGCAAAGAGCGGGAACATAGTTTTTCCTCCATCTTATTATGATACTCTACTTTGTGTAAAGAGGGGCATGTCTTAGACTGAACACTCTTAAAGGGGCATCACCACATGGGGGTTAGTTGGTTTTGTTCACACCTTATGGTTGCGTGGTCATCCTGGGCCTGTCCTCGCCTCTTACATTCATGCTGATGTCTGTCTATGTGCTCCATCGTCTCGGGGTCTTTCCTGTCTTCTCCACTGCGTCGTCTTGGGGTCTTTCCTGTCTCCTCCCGCTCCATTGTCTTGGGGTCTTTCCTGTCTCCTCCGCTCCTTCGTCTTGGGGACTTTCCTGTCTCCTCCGCTCCTTCGTCTTGGGGTCTTTCCTGTCTCCTCCTCTCTTTCGTCTTGGGGTCTTTCCTGTCTCCTCCTCTCCTTCGTCTTCGGGTCTTTCCTGTCTCCTACGCTCCTTCGTCTTGGGGTCTTTCCTGGCTCCTTTGTCTTGGGGTCTTTCCTGTCTCCTCCACTCCTTCGTCTTGGGGACTTTCCTGTCTCCTCCGCTCCTTCGTCTTGGGGTCTTTCCTGTCTCCTCCCTCCTGCCGGTCCCCCCCCCCCCCTCGTCTGGGTCTCCCCCCCCCCCCCCCTCGCTGGGGTCCCCCCCCCCCCCCCCCTCGGTGGGGGCTCCCCCCCCCCCCCCCCCCTCCGTCTGGGGGTTCCCGCCCCCCCCCCCCCTTAGTCTTGGGGCTTTCCTGTCCCCGCCGCTCTTTCGTCTTGGGGTCTTTCTTGTCCCCTTTGGTCCTTAGTCTCAGGATCTTTCCTGTCCCCTTCGCTCCGTCATCTCGGGGTCTTTCCTGTCTCCTCTGGGCCCCTGGGGCCCTCCTCCGCTCAATCGTCTTGGGGTCTTTCCTGTCCCCCGCTCCTCGTCTTGGGGTCTTTCTGTCCCCTTTGGTCCTTAGTCTCAGGATCTTCCTGTCCCCTTCGCCCGTCTCTTGGGGTCTTTCCTGTCTCCTCCGCTCCTTCGTCTTGGGGTCTTTCCTGTCTCCTCCGCTCAATCGTCTTGGGGTCTTTCCTGTCTCCTCCGCTCCTTCGTCTTGGGGTCTTTCCTGTCCCCTTTGGTCCTTATTCTCAGGGTCTTTCCTGTCCCCTTCGCTCTGTCATCTCGGGGTCTTTCCTGTCTCCTTTGCTCCATCGTCTTGAGATCTTTCCTGTCTCTGCTCCAGTCACTCCTTTGTTGTATTCTCTGCTGCACTGTAGACGTGCGTGGCTGCGTTGCATTGTTGATCTGGTCACATGGTACATGACGTCCAATAAGCAGGTGGCGTGGCATGGAGCCAGTGGAGTGGCACTGGTTGATGATTGGATCTTGTCATGTTTCCGCTCATTCTGGGCTTAGGAGTCCAGGGGGCGGTCTGATCTCTGTAGACACACTGTTACTCAGGACTCCTCGCAGCTCCTCCTGCTCTATATCCTGCCACCTGATTGGACTGGATGAATCATGTGATAACAAAGCATCGGTATCTAGGAGTCTGAACTGTCCGGCCTTTTCCTAGTCTCATCTCTTACTTGGGAAAGCTGACTGACACCTAACATGGTCACCACGATGGGACGCTCACCTGAATCCTGAATGACATGTCCAGAATAATATAGGACTGGTCGCTAGGTGATGTAAGAGACCACGCCTGTAGTAGCGGCCATGTTGGATGTCATCCATCTTTGCTGATAAATCTGAATAGATCAGGGAAGATGTGGTGGATGTTTATTGGTGATTTTTGGTCATGTGATCTGTAAAGACACCCCTCCTCTGCTGACACGTCCACATGAAGAATTTCTGAAGTCGCTTCTACAGTTCTGCATTGTTCTGTCCCTCAGTTATTCCTCCTGGAAATGCATGAATAAATTGACAACAGGTTGTTACCATTTTTGCTTGTCTAAGGGATGTGTCCCTAGTCAGCCTGAGCCCTGATTGGCTGTTGTCAGAGTGTGGTCGGCTCTGCTGCATCGCTCGTGGCGGGGGGGGCGGGGGGGGCGCTTTGTGCTCATCTTCATTGCTTGTTTTTTTGTTTTTTCCCTCTCTCTGCTCCTCCGTGTTTTTCACAGATGTTGAGACCAGACCGACAAAGGTCGAGACTGAAGGTATCCTCAGAATTTAGAGCCACCATCCTTCCTTCTTCTCCCCCAACATCTCACCATGTCACTAGCTCAACCCGACGCATGATGGAATGTACCAAAGAGTTCACTGCGTGGGGGGTGGGGGTGGGTTTGCTTTGAGCATGGGGGCCACTTCTGACTAATGAATGTAACCAGGATGACGCCCCCCTCAGGGTGAAGCCTCAGTCCCACCAACTAGCGATTTGTCCAAGATGGCGGCTCACGGTTGATGATGTGCGGCAAAAACTGATAAGACGGCAAAATCCCAAGTCGAGCGTGAGTGATGCTGCAGCCTCAGCCTCAAAGGTTCCCCACAGCTGCAGCCTTACGTAGGTTCCCCACAGCTGCAGCCTTACAAAGGTTCCCCACAGCTGCAGCCGTACGTAGGTTCCCCACAGCTGCAGCCTTACGTAGGTTCCCCACAGCTGCAGCCTTACAAAGGTTCCCCACAGCTGCAGCCTTACAGAGGTTCCCCACAGCTGCAGCCTTACAGAGGTTCCCCACAGCTGCAGCCTTACAAAGGTTCCCCACAGCTGCAGCCTTACAAAGGTTCCCCACAGCTGCAGCCTTACAAAGGTTCCCCACAGCTGCAGCCTTACAGAGGTTCCCCACAGCTGCAGCCTTACAGAGGTTCCCCACAGCTGCAGCCTTACAAAGGTTCCCCACAGCTGCAGCCTTACATAGGTTCCCCACAGCTGCAGCCTTACATAGGTTCCCCACAGCTGCAGCCTTACAAAGGTTCCCCACAGCTGCAGCCTTACGTAGGTTCCCCACAGCTGCAGCCTTACAAAGGTTCCCCACAGCTGCAGCCTTACAAAGGTTCCCCACAGCTGCAGCCTTACAAGGTTCCCCACAGCTGCGCCTTACAGGGTTCCCCCGCTGCGCCTTCAGGGTTCCCCCGCTGCGCCTTCAGGTCCCCCAGGGCCTTCGGTCCCACAGCTGCAGCCTTACAGGGTTCCCCACAGCTGCAGCCTTACAGGTTCCCCACAGCTGCAGCCTGCCCGCTCTGGTTCCCCACGCTGCGCCTTCGTGGTTCCCCACAGCTGCAGCCTTACAAGGTTCCCCACAGCTGCAGCCTCAGCCTCAAAGGTTCCCCACAGCTGCAGCCTTACAAAGGTTCCCCACAGCTGCAGCCTTACAAAGGTTCCCCACAGCTGCAGCCTTACAAAGGTTCCCCACAGCTGCAGCCTTACAGCCAGGCCCCACAGCTGCAGCCTTACAAAGGTTCCCCACAGCTGCAGCCTTACAAAGGTTCCCCATAGATTCCTATTGGGTCGTACAACTGGCAAGTCTTGTGAGCCGCCATATGACTCCAGCCCTGCAGGTAGATAGTTTAGGGTCCCCTGAATCAAACCACGTTCTCCCCTTGTGAATCGGAGCCTCCATGGCTGAGATATTGCTGTTTTTGGCAATATGACAATAACATACGGAGGCCGCCATGGCTACAAGGAGCTCATTAGCATATGGACACAAATGGTGATATCTCCGCATCAGAGGCTCCGATTCACAAGGGGAAAGCATCGTTTGATTCCGGTGACCCTGACCTATCTGCCTGCAGGGCCAGGCTGATGTGCTGGGTCTGGTGACAGACTCCCTTTAAGTTCCAGCAGAGCATGCCCACAACAGTCATCTGCCCTTGATAAAATTGCCGCCTTGCCGTGAGGAGCATTTTCAGTCCAGCTTTAGGACAGATTATATAAATCGTGTTTGATGGGACTGCGGCTTATGAGATGGTAAGAATGTGACCCTCCCCTGACACCCGGAGTGGGCAGAGAGTTCCCCTTTACTATTTACCTACTAACATCTATGTCCTCAGTCACAATGATGGGGGATCGGGAGATGTTTGGATTTCCGGCTCTTTGTGATGCAGCAGGTAAGAGGATGCCTTGTCTGTCTGACGTTCCTCCTTCTGCTCCTCAGCTGACAAGCCGGCCGCTCCGGAGAGAAAGATCAGCCACGGGCAGAGGACTTTTGACCGAAGTGACAGTAACGTGGTGAAGCCTAAGGCTGTGGCAGACAGTCCTGACCCGGGAGTGATGGTGACCATACATCCACCCCCCAGCGAGCCCAGTGACAGCGACACAGGTCAGTTACATAGGGCATAAGCCATGTGTTGGGGGGGCACTTACTTTTTGATATGGTTGTGGATATATAGCACTCTTCTCTTCTGGATCTCACTATTGGGTCTGGGGGTGGGCACACAGAGACCCTCCAGTTACTCTCTTTTTCTTTCCCCCCCCCGCTCCAGTATCTGACGGGACGTCGTCTCTTGATGTCCCCGATGTCTTCAAAGGTTCCCCGACCACAGAATTCTGCCCAGCAGAACAACAGGAGGACAGCGCTGAAAACGACAGGTAAGCACAGGCAGCCCATTGCATATTGAGAAGCCTCTGCAGCCTTGCTATGCAATCCCTGCCTACTGATGGTTTCTGCATCCAAACTCTTTCTCCTGCTTTGAACAACAACTTGCAATTCTCCCCAAAAACAATGGAAGGAAATTTTGCTACTCCTGGGCAGGGTGACCGCGTCGTCCATGGCGTTTACTCCATCCTACCATTGTGGACGGCTGCTGCTTCACCCTCCGCTTCTGCGGCTCCAGATCCATCAGTGAGAGGAGTCTCCGCTGAGAGTTTCTCCTTCTGCAGATACTTGACGTTGCTTACATGGAGAGCTCTGAGAATCTGCCCCTGCCCCTGCCCCTGCAGCAGGGTAACCCTCTAGGGCTCCCCAGCAGTCACATGTTCTGTGGTGTCCCTGTCCAGATGATCTGCTCTACGTCTGTCCTGTCTGCTCTGCCGCCTCTTGTCTTCCCATGGTCTTATCTTCCTGCGTTGTATCGCTGACATACACCATGTCTTGGTCTGTACATTGCACATACATATAACACGTGTGTTGTGTCTGTGGCGTGCTTTGGGTTCTGTGTTGTCCGGTGACTTGTCCTAACGTGATGCGTGCCGCCCTCACATTGCACGCTCGGTCTTGTTCTGTGTCGCCCCCTGCTGGGTAACACGATGGTCCCGTTGATGGATGTGGTGCCCCCGTCTGCTGAGCTTTCGGTGCAAATACTAGGGCATTTGTATGGAATGATTTAACCCTTGCCTGCTCTGTTCACAGACGGAAGAAAAGGTCAGTGCATGTTTGTCATCTGATATCCCAGGAGATTTGCTAGAGGCTTGTTATAGAGCCGGGCTAAGTATTATTCCCTGTGCCCTATTATACCCTGTGCCCTATTATACCCTGTGCCCTATTATACCCTGTGCCCAGTTTCCTCCTTTCTTCCTCGCTTTGATGACCCGAAATCTCAGCTGCCTGTACTTCTGCCCCACTGACCGATGGTTCTGGACCCCTGATTGATTTTGCATTGTTAGACTTGACTAGAAGGTTCTGGAAGGTTTACTTTGTGATTAGAGTGTTAGCGTAGTCAGGATTCATAGTAGTAGCGTAGTCGGGATTCATAGTAGCAGCGTAGTCGGGATTCATAGTAGCAGCGTAGTCGGGATTCATAGTAGCAGCGTAGTCGGGATTCGTGCGCGCGGGATTATAGTAGCAGCGTAGTCAGGATTCATAGTAGTAGCGTAGTCGGGATTCATAGTAGCAGCGTAGTCGGGATTCATAGTAGCAGCGTAGTCGGGATTCATAGTAGTAGCGTAGTCGGGATTCATAGTAGCAGCGTAGTCAGGATTCATAGTAGTAGCGTAGTCGGGATTCATAGTAGCAGCGTAGTCGGGATTCATAGTAGCAGCGTAGTCGGGATTCATAGTAGCAGCGTAGTCGGGATTTATAGTAGCAGCGTACTCGGGAGTCAGTGTTAGCGCAGTCAGGATTCATAGTAGCAGCGTAGTCGGGATTCATAGTAGCAGCGTAGTCGGGTTTCATAGTAGCAGCGTAGTCGGGATTCATAGTAGCAGCGTAGTCGGGATTCATAGTAGCAGCGTAGTCGGGATTCATAGTAGCAGCGTAGTCGGGATTCATAGTAGCAGCGTAGTCGGGATTCATAGTAGCAGCGTAGTCGGGATTCATAGTAGCAGCGTAGTCGGGATTCATAGTAGCAGCGTAGTCGGGATTCATAGTAGCAGCGTAGTCGGGATTTATAGTAGCAGCGTACTCGGGAGTCAGTGTTAGCGCAGTCAGGATTTATAGTAGCAGCGTAGTCGGGATTCATAGTAGCAGCGTAGTCGGGATTCATAGTAGCAGCGTAGTCGGGATTTATAGTAGCAGCGTACTCGGGAGTCAGTGTTAGCGCAGTCAGGATTCATAGTAGCAGCGTAGTCGGGATTCATAGTAGCAGCGTAGTCGGGATTCATAGTAGCAGCGTAGTCGGGATTCATAGTAGCAGCGTAGTCGGGATTCATAGTAGCAGCGTAGTCGGGATTCATAGTAGCAGCGTAGTCGGGATTCATAGTAGCAGCGTAGTCGGGATTCATAGTAGCAGCGTAGTCGGGATTCATAGTAGCAGCGTAGTCGGGATTCATGGTAGCAGCGTAGTCGGGATTTATAGTAGCAGCGTACTCGGGAGTCAGTGTTAGCGCAGTCAGGATTCATAGTAGCAGCGTAGTCGGGATTCATAGTAGCAGCGTAGTCGGGATTCATAGTAGCAGCGTAGTCGGGTTTCATAGTAGCAGCGTAGTCGGGATTCATAGTAGCAGCGTAGTCGGGATTCATAGTAGCAGCGTAGTCGGGATTCATAGTAGCAGCGTAGTCGGGATTCATAGTAGCAGCGTAGTCGGGATTCATAGTAGCAGCGTAGTCGGGATTCATAGTAGCAGCGTACTCGGGAGTCAGAGTTAGCGCAGTCGGGATTTATAGTAGCAGCGTAGTCGGGATTCATAGTAGCAGCGTAGTCGGGATTCGTAGGCAGCGTAGTCGGGATTCATAGTAGCCGCGGGATTCATAGTAGCAGCGTAGTCGGGATTCGTAGTAGCAGCGTAGTCGGGATTCGTAGTAGCAGCGTAGTCGGGATTCATAGTAGCAGCGTAGTCGGGATTCATAGTAGCAGCGTAGTCGGGACTGTAGCAGCGTAGTCGGGATTCATGAGCGCGTAGTGGGAGCAGCGTAGTCGGGATTCATGTAGTAGCAGCGTAGTCGGGATTCATAGTAGCAGCGTAGTCGGGATTCATAGTAGCAGCGTAGTCGGGATTCGTAGTAGTAGCAGCGTAGTCGGGATTCATAGTAGCAGCGTAGTCGGGATTCATAGTAGCAGCGTAGTCGGGATTCATAGTAGCAGCGTAGTCGGGATTTATAGTAGCAGCGTACTCGGGAGTCAGTGTGCAGTCGGATTCATAGTAGCAGCGTAGTCGGGATTCATAGTAGCAGCGTAGTCGGGATTCATAGTAGCAGCGTAGTCGGGATTCATAGTAGCAGCGTAGTCGGGATTCATAGTAGCAGCGTAGTCGGGATTCATAGTAGCAGCGTAGTCGGGATTCATAGTAGCAGCGTAGTCGGGATTCATAGTAGCAGCGTGTCGGGATTCATAGTAGCAGCGTAGTCGGGATTCATAGTAGCAGCGTAGTCGGGATTCATAGTAGCAGCGTAGTCGGGATTCATAGTAGCAGCGTAGTCGGGATTCATAGTAGCAGCGTAGTCGGGATTCATAGTAGCAGCGTAGTCGGGATTCATAGTAGCAGCGTAGTCGGGATTCATAGTAGCAGCGTAGTCGGGATTCATAGTAGCAGCGTAGTCGGGATTCATAGTAGCAGCGTAGTCGGGATTCATAGTAGCAGCGTAGTCGGGATTCATAGTAGCAGCGTAGTCGGGATTCATAGTAGCAGCGTAGTCGGGATTCATAGTAGCAGCGTAGTCGGGAGTACAGCGTGTCGGCAAGTTGAGCGCAGTCGGGATTCATAGTAGCAGCGTAGTCGGGATTCATAGTAGCAGCGTAGTCGGGATTCATAGTAGCAGCGTAGTCGGGATTCATAGTAGCAGCGTAGTCGGGATTCATAGTAGCAGCGTAGTCGGGATTCATAGTGAGCAGCGTAGTCGGGATTCATAGTAGCAGCGTAGTCGGGATTCATAGTAGCAGCGTAGTCGGGATTCATAGTAGCAGCGTAGTCGGGATTCATAGTAGCAGCGTGCGGAGAGGCAGTCGGGATTCATAGTAGCAGCGTAGTCGGGATTTATAGTAGCAGCGTACTCGGGAGTCGTGTGAGCGAGTCGGGATTCATAGTAGCAGCGTAGTCGGGATTCATAGTAGCAGCGTAGTCGGGATTCATAGTAGCAGCGTAGTCGGGATTCATAGTAGCAGCGTAGTCGGGATTCATAGTAGCAGCGTAGTCGGGATTCATAGTAGCAGCGTAGTCGGGATTCATAGTAGCAGCGTAGTCGGGATTCATAGTAGCAGCGTAGTCGGGATTCATAGTAGCAGCGTAGTCGGGATTCATAGTAGCAGCGTAGTCGGGATTCATAGTAGCAGCGTAGTCGGGATTCATAGTTGCAGCGTAGTCGGGATTCATAGTAGCAGCGTAGTCGGGATTCATAGTAGCAGCGTAGTCGGGATTTATAGTAGCAGCGTAGCGGTCGGGCGAGTCAGTGTTAGCGTAGTCAGGATTTATAGTAGCAGCGTACTCGGGAGTCAGTGTTAGCGTAGTCAGGAGTCAGTGTTAGCGTAGTCAGGAGTCAGTGTTAGCGTAGTCAGGATGTATAGTAGCAGCGTAGTCAGGAGTCAGTGTTAGCATAGTCAGGATGTATAGTAGCAGCGTAGTCAGGGGTCAGTGTTAGCGTAGTCAGGATGTATAGTAGCAGCGTACTCGGGAGTCAGTGTTAGCGTAGTCAGGTGCGTCAGGATGTATAGTAGCAGCGTAGTCAGGAGTCAGTGTTAGCGTAGTCAGGATGTATAGTAGCAGCGTAGTCAGGAGTCAGTGTTAGCGTAGTCAGGATGTATAGTAGCAGCGTAGTCAGGAGTCAGTGTTAGCGTAGTCAGGATGTATAGTAGCAGCGTAGTCAGGAGTCAGTGTTAGCGTAGTCAGGATGTATAGTAGCAGTGTACTGTCGGTGCCGGAGTCAGTGTTAGCGTAGTCAGGAGTCAGGTGCAGTGTTAGCGCAGTCAGGATGTATAGTAGCAGCGTAGTCAGGAGTCAGTGTTAGCGCAGTCAGGATGTATAGTAGCAGCATTGTCAGGAGTCAGTGTTAGCGTAGTCAGGATGTATAGTAGCAGCGTAGTCAGGAGTCAGTGTTAGCGTAGTCAGGATGTATAGTAGCAGCGTAGTCAGGAGTCAGTGTTAGCGTAGTCAGGATGTATAGTAGCAGCGTAGTCAGGAGTCAGTGTTAGCGTAGTCAGGATGTATAGTAGCAGCGTAGTCAGGATGTATAGTAGCAGCATTGTCAGGAGTCAGTGTTAGCGTAGTCAGGATTTATAGTAGCAGCGTAGTCAGGAGTCAGTGTTAGCGTAGTCAGGAGTCAGTGTTAGCGCAGTCAGGATGTATAGAGGTAGTCAGGGTCAGTGTTGCGTAGTCGGGATGTTGTGGGTAGTCAGTGTTAGCGTAGTCAGGAGTCAGTGTTAGCGCAGTCAGGATGTATAGTAGCAGCGTAGTCAGGATGTATAGTAACAGCGTAGTCAGGAGTCAGTGTTAGCGTAGTCAGGATGTATAGTAGCAGCGTAGTCAGGAGTCAGTGTTAGCGTAGTCAGGATGTATAGTAGCAGCGTAGTCAGGAGTCAGTGTTAGCGTAGTCAGGATGTATAGTAGCAGCGTAGTCAGGATGTATAGTAGCAGCGTAGTCAGGATGTATAGTAACAGCGTAGTCAGGAGTCAGTGTTAGCGTAGTCAGGATGTATAGTAGCCAGCATTGTCAGGAGTCAGTGTTAGCGTAGTCAGGATGTATAGTAGCAGCATTGTCAGGAGTCAGTGTTAGCGTAGTCAGGATGTATAGTAACAGCGTAGTCAGGAGTCAGTGTTAGCGCAGTCAGGATGTATAGTAGCAGCGTAGTCAGGAGTCAGTGTTAGCGTAGTCAGGATGTATAGTAGCAGCGTAGTCAGGAGTCAGTGTTAGCGTAGTCAGGATGTATAGTAGCAGCGTAGTCAGGAGTCAGTGTTAGCGTAGTCAGGATGTATAGTAGCAGCGTAGTCAGGAGTCAGTGTTAGCGTAGTCAGGATGTATAGTAGCAGCGTAGTCAGGAGTCAGTGTTAGCGTAGTCAGGATGTATAGTAGCAGTGTAGTCGGGAGTCAGTGTTAGACGTAGTCAGGAGTCAGTGTTAGCGCAGTCAGGATGTATAGTAGCAGCGTAGTCAGGAGTCAGTGTTAGCGTAGTCAGGATGTATAGTAGCAGCGTAGTCAGGGTGTGTTGCGTGTCGTGTTGTACAGGATGTATAGTAGCAGCATTGTCAGGAGTCAGTGTTAGCGTAGTCAGGATTTATAGTAGCAGCGTAGTCAGGAGTCAGTGTTAGCGTAGTCAGGATGTATAGTAGCAGCGTAGTCAGGAGTCAGTGTTAGCGCAGTCAGGATGTATAGTAGCAGCGTAGTCAGGAGTCAGTGTTAGCGTAGTCAGGATGTGTAGCGCGTGTCGGGGGTCAGTGTTAGCGCAGTCAGGATGTATAGTAGCAGCGTAGTCAGGAGTCAGTGTTAGCGTGTGGTGTTGTGCAGCGTAGTCAGGAGTCAGTGTTAGCGCAGTCAGGATGTATAGTAGCAGCGTACTCAGGAGTCAGTGTTAGCGTAGTCAGGATGTTGTGCGTTCTGTCAGGAGTCAGTGTTAGCGCAGTCAGGATGTATAGTAGCAGCGTAGTCAGGATGTATAGTAACAGCGTAGTCAGGAGTCAGTGTTAGCGTAGTCAGGATGTATAGTAGCAGCGTAGTCAGGAGTCAGTGTTAGCGTAGTCAGGATGTATAGTAGCAGCGTAGTCAGGAGTCAGTGTTAGCGTAGTCCAGGATGTATAGTAGCAGCGTAGTCAGGATGTATAGTAGCAGCGTAGTCAGGATGTATAGTAACAGCGTAGTCAGGAGTCAGTGTTAGCGTAGTCAGGATGTATAGTAGCAGCATTGTCAGGAGTCAGTGTTAGCGTAGTCAGGATGTATAGTAGCAGCATTGTCAGGAGTCAGTGTTAGCGTAGTCAGGATGTATAGTAACAGCGTAGTCAGGAGTCAGTGTTAGCGCAGTCAGGATGTATAGTAGCAGCGTAGTCAGGAGTCAGTGTTAGCGTAGTCAGGATGTATAGTAGCAGCGTAGTCAGGAGCGTGTATAGCTGGGATGTATAGTAACAGCGTAGTCAGGAGTCAGTGTTAGCGTAGTCAGGATGTATAGTAGCAGCGTAGTCAGGAGTCAGTGTTAGCGTAGTCAGGATGTATAGTTGCAGCGTAGTTAGGAGTCAGTGTTAGTGTAGTCAGGATGTATAGTAGCAGCGTAGTCAGGAGTCAGTGTTAGCGTAGTCAGGATGTATAGTAACAGCGTAGTCAGGAGTCAGTGTTAGCGTAGTCAGGATGTATAGTAGCAGCGTAGTCAGGAGTCAGTGTTAGCGTAGTCAGGATGTATAGTAGCAGCGTAGTCAGGATGTATAGTAGCAGCGTAGTCAGGATGTATAGTAACAGCGTAGTCAGGAGTCAGTGTTAGCGTAGTCAGGATGTATAGTAGCAGCATTGTCAGGAGTCAGTGTTAGCGTAGTCAGGATGTATAGTAGCAGCATTGTCAGGAGTCAGTGTTAGCGTAGTCAGGATGTATAGTAACAGCGTAGTCAGGAGTCAGTGTTAGCGCAGTCAGGATGTATAGTAGCAGCGTAGTCAGGAGTCAGTGTTAGCGTAGTCAGGATGTATAGTAGCAGCGTAGTCAGGAGTCAGTGTTAGCGTAGTCAGGATGTATAGTAGCAGCATTGTCAGGAGTCAGTGTTAGCGTAGTCAGGATTTATAGTAGCAGCATTGTCAGGAGTCAGTGTTAGCGTAGTCAGGATGTATAGTAGCAGCGTAGTCAGGAGTCAGTGTTAGCGTAGTCAGGATGTATAGTAGCAGCGTAGTCAGGAGTCAGTGTTAGTGTAGTCAGGATGTATAGTTGCAGCGTAGTCAGGAGTCAGTGTTAGTGTAGTCAGGATGTATAGTAGCAGCGTAGTCAGGAGTCAGTGTTAGCGTAGTCAGGATGTATAGTAGCAGCATTGTCAGGAGTCAGAGTTAGCGTAGTCAGGATGTTATAGTAGCAGCATTGTCAGGAGTCAGTGTTAGCGTAGTCAGGATGTATAGTAGCAGCGTAGTCAGGAGTCAGTGTTAGCGTAGTCAGGATGTATAGTAGCAGCGTAGTCAGGAGTCAGTGTTAGCGTAGTCAGGATGTATAGTAGCAGCATTGTCAGGAGTCAGTGTTAGTGTAGTCAGGATGTATAGTAGCAGCGTAGTCAGGAGTCAGTGTTAGCGTAGTCAGGATGTATAGTAGCAGCATTGTCAGGAGTCAGTGTTAGCGTAGTCAGGATGTATAGTAGCAGCGTAGTCAGGAGTCAGTGTTAGCGTAGTCAGGATGTATAGTAGCAGCATTGTCAGGAGTCAGTGTTAGTGTAGTCAGGATGTATAGTAGCAGCATTGTCAGGAGTCAGTGTTAGTGTAGTCAGGATGTATAGTTGCAGCGTAGTCAGGAGTCAGTGTTAGTGTAGTCAGGATGTATAGTAGCAGCGTAGTCAGGAGTCAGTGTTAGCGTAGTCAGGATGTATAGTAGCAGCGTAGTCAGGATGTCAGTGGGCAGGATGTATAGTAGCAGCGTAGTCAGGAGTCAGTGTTAGTGTAGTCAGGATGTATAGTAGCAGCGTAGTCAGGAGTCAGTGTTAGTGTAGTCAGGATGTATAGTAGCAGCGTAGTCAGGAGTCAGTGTTAGCGTAGTCAGGATGTATAGTAGCAGCGTAGTCAGGATGTATAGTAACAGCGTAGTCAGGAGTCAGTGTTAGCGTAGTCAGGATGTATAGTAGCAGCGTAGTCAGGAGTCAGACTTTTTTTCTACTATTGGACAACCTTTAGGCATTGTATAGGTGCCCCAGCAATGGCCACTTCTGGAGCGCTCAGTAGAGGGGGTATCTCGCTGTCTTACAGCTGTATCATTGTCTTTGCTGGGGCACAAATAACCCAGTCCATCCATAAGTAGTCACTTGATGTGGAGATGATGTAACAGGACTCCAGCTCCAATCCAGGAGAGGTCTTATTGGTGGTGGTGGCCGCTCTTGTCTCATGAGCTGGTTGTGGAGGGTGTAGGTATCTAAGCTGTGTGGTTCACTGTGGTGTATATAGGCTGATGGTTCACAGTCTATGGATATTTGCAGATCCTTCTAGACCTTCTGTTGTGGATTTCTGCTATACTCCTCACCCTATTACTGCCCCCTGTCCCCTCATGCACTATGTTCGTTATATCTCCATTTCCAGCATTTCACCTTCACAAGCCATACTTTCCCCACTTTCTCCACCACAGACTTCTTGGTCCCGTCCTTTCTCCTTTCTTGGCTCTTTATCATCCTTGTTTATCTCCCATATCTCTTGACCAATTCTGTCTGTTCCTCCATTGCATGGCTACCCTTACCACACTCCATCTCCTCTTCATCGCTCCTTGATGTCGGGATACCCTCCTACCCATTCTTTGGCTTCCACTGGACAGGCATTCTAGTAAGCTGGGGCGCTCAGAGAGCTTACGAGTTTACGAGCGCAAGCGTTCACAGCGAGGTTCAGCCAAAGGCAAGCAGACGCGCTCTCGCAGCGATGTGGATCTGGAGGCTGCCGCCCGAGCCAACGATATGCAGGTCTCATCAAGCAAGTCAAAATCAGGCAGCCTCACGTACGTTGGGAGGATAATCTCGTCCTATGGAATTTACTTTCTTATTATTGTGTTTGTCGATGGCCTTGGAGTATCTTCTCCAACAAGTTGCGTGACAAAACTTTACATGATGGTGGATTGCAACCCAATTGTTCAGCCTGGTCTGCAGTCAGCTGGCAACAAGTTGCCAAGGCCCAATCTTCTTACTGTTTTGCCATGCAACCAAACCATAATGTACCTCTTCCATTCTCAGCTCAGCTATCTCCAGATGTTCATCATCTGAAGGGCCTACAATAGATTTTCATTGGGTGATGATCAGTTAATGTTGACGTTTTCTCTTGTGTGAGGTCTTAGGTTTCCTAGTTATATCCGTCTCTTGCTGTCAACCTGTATGGTAGCCATTATCAGCCTTGACAGGTCTGCTAGTCGTGCACCAATTCAGGGGCAAGGTGTGTCCTAGACTATTGACCAACCACTCCGGCATCTTAGAAAGCTAGTTGACCACCACAAATGGCAGCCATTTTGATTGTCAGATTTCCAATCAATAACTAAGAAATAACTGAAATGGAAGAGGACGCCTGAAGGGCTCAAAGAATTGATTCAAATTTTTGTCCAATTGTTTGAAGTTTGGAGGTTCTCTACATAAAATAAACTCCTAGCTATACTATAGTCAGGGTATATGGCCAGAGCCAGATGGTGGTGTATCTGGGCAGTGTAGTTGACATAGACAACCTCCAAACTAGACAAGTTCTTCAGGTATCTCCGATCGCTTGGTGGTTCTAGTTCTTCAAGTTGTGTTGACCCATTTTGTAACTGGCCTTTTTTAATGCAGCCCGGAGCCTGGAGGGAGCGGAGACAGTCAGCAGTCCTTTCTGCTTCCCCAGTCTGAGGAGAATGAGCCGCGCGTTTTGGAGGCCGAGAATGACCCACCAAACTGGAGGGAACTCGTACCCGCTGAAACACTCCTCAGGCTGAAGAAAAGCGAAATCAAGCGGCAGGAGGTCATCAATGGTAGGAATGGCTAAGTTTGCACTGTCGAGATTTTAGACAGTATTAGTAAATGTGCCCCCATGTGTAGGGTTGTCCAACTGGTGACCAATTGGGCAACCCTTTAACAGCTCCACCTTTGCCTGTGATATTGATCACTTGGCATCTTCTGAACAGATAAAGTACAAGGAAATGAAGGGTTTTCAGGGTAAAAATGATGGTAGTCCATTAAGGTATGACCAGAGGTGGTCCCAACTGTGGAACCTCCACTGATCTGCAGAATGATGGGGCTCCAGGATGAAGGGACCCAATTTGTTTGAGTTGCCAGTGTAGACATTGTCCTGGAGAAGTTCATACACAGCCTAAACTATTGGAGGTATATTGGGGACACATTATAACGAATCCTCTATTTTCCTGCTCTTAGAACTGCTGTTCACGGAGCACGCACATGTGAGGATGCTGCACGTCCTCCATGACATCTTCTATATTCCCATGAAGAACGTCTGGATCCCCACCATGGAGCTGGAGAACATTTTCCCAAGTCTTGATGACCTGATAGAGGCGCACGGTGAGTGATCGCTCCATATACAGGGTCACTGCTTGTCCTCACCACTCCTGTTCTCATGTCGTATCCATCTGACCTTGCAGCTTTACTCCTGGACAACCTGAAGAAGCTGCGCCTGGAAAACAACTCCATCATCCAGGAGATAGGAAGCACACTGCTGCAGCGGGTGAGTGAGGGCTGTGAGAGGTGGTACTGGCTGCGGTCTGTAAATACCGAGGGGGCCATAAACCTTACTTCTGTCCAAGTGACTCCACCAGCAGAATAGTGAGCGCAGCTCTGGGGTATAATACAGGATATAACTCAGGATCAGTACAGGATAAGTAATGTAATGTATGTACACAGTGACTGTACCAGCAGAATAGTGAGCGCAGCTCTGGAGTATAATACAGGATATAACTCAGGATCAGTACAGGATAAGTAATGTAATGTATGTACACAGTGACTGTACCAGCAGAATAGTGAGTGCAGCTCTGGAGTATAATACAGGATAAGTAATGTAATGTATGTACACAGTGACTGTACCAGCAGAATAGTGAGTGCAGCTCTGGAGTATAATACTGGATGTAACTCAGGATCAGTACAGGATAAGTAATGTAATGTATGTACACAGTGACTGTACCAGCAGAATAGTGAGTGCAGCTCCGGAGTATAATACAGGATGTAACTCAGGATCAGTACAGGATAAGTAATGTAATGTATGTACACAGTGACTGTACCAGCAGAATAGTGAGCGCAGCTCTGGAGTATAATACAGGATATAACTCAGGATCAGTACAGGATAAGTAATGTAATGTATGTACACAGTGACTGTACCAGCAGAATAGTGAGTGCAGCTCTGGAGTATAATACAGGATAAGTAATGTAATGTATGTACACAGTGACTGTACCAGCAGAATAGTGAGCGCAGCTCTGGAGTATAATACAGGATAAGTAATGTAATGTATGTACACAGTGACTGTACCAGCAGAATAGTGAGCGCAGCTCTGGAGTATAATACAGGATGTAACTCAGGATCAGTACAGGATAAGTAATGTAATGTATGTACACAGTGACTGTACCAGCAGAATAGTGAGTGCAGCTCTGGAGTATAATACAGGGTGTAACTCAGGATCAGTACAGGATAAGTAATGTAATGTATGTACACAGTGACTGTACCAGCAGAATAGTGAGCGCAGCTCTGGGGTATAATACAGGATATAACTCAGGATCAGTACAGGATAAGTAATGTAATGTATGTACACAGTGACTGTACCAGCAGAATAGTGAGTGCAGCTCTGGAGTATAATACAGGCTGTAACTCAGGATCAGTACAGGATAAGTAATGTAATGTATGTACATAGTGACTGTACCAGCAGAACAGTGAGCGCAGCTCTGGAGTATAATACAGGATAAGTTATGTATGTACACAGTGACTGTACCAGCAGAATAGTGAGCGCAGCTCTGGAGTATAATACAGGATGTAACTCAGGATCAGTACAGGATAAGTAATGTAATGTATGTACACAGTGACTGTACCAGCAGAATAGTGAGTGCAGCTCTGGAGTATAATACAGGATGTAACTCAGGATTAGTACAGGATAAGTAATGTAATGTATGTACACAGTGACTCCACCAGCAGAATAGTTAGCGCAGCTCTGGAGTATAATACAGGATGTAACTCAGGATCAGTACAGGATAAGTAATGTAATGTATGTACACAGTGACTGTACCAGCAGAATAGTGAGCGCAGCTCTGGAGTATAATACAGGATGTAACTCAGTACAGGATAAGTAATGTAATGTATGTACACAGTGACTGTACCAGCAGAATAGTGAGCGCAGCTCTGGAGTATAATACAGGATGTAACTCAGGATCAGTACAGGATAAGTAATGTAATGTATGTACACAGTGACTGCACCAGCAGAATAGTGAGTGCAGCTCTGGAGTATAATACAGGATAAGTAATGTAATGTATGTACACAGTGACTGCACCAGCAGAATAGTGAGTGCAGCTCTGGAGTATAATACAGGATAAGTAATGTAATGTATGTACACAGTGACTGCACCAGCAGAATAGTGAGCGCAGCTCTGGAGTATAATACAGGATGTAACTCAGGATTAGTACAGGATAAGTAATGTAATGTATGTACACAGTGACTCCACCAGCAGAATAGTTAGCGCAGCTCTGGAGTATAATACAGGATGTAACTCAGGATCAGTACAGGATAAGTAATGTAATGTATGTACACAGTGACTGTACCAGCAGAATAGTGAGCGCAGCTCTGGAGTATAATACAGGATGTAACTCAGTACAGGATAAGTAATGTAATGTATGTACACAGTGACTGTACCAGCAGAATAGTGAGCGCAGCTCTGGAGTATAATACAGGATAAGTAATGTAATGTATGTACACAGTGACTGCACCAGCAGAATAGTGAGCGCAGCTCTGGAGTATAATACAGGATGTAACTCAGGATCAGTACAGGATAAGTAATGTAATGTATGTACACAGTGACTGCACCAGCAGAATAGTGAGTGCAGCTCTGGAGTATAATACAGGATAAGTAATGTAATGTATGTACACAGTGACTGCACCAGCAGAATAGTGAGTGCAGCTCTGGAGTATAATACAGGATAAGTAATGTAATGTATGTACACAGTGACTGCACCAGCAGAATAGTGAGCGCAGCTCTGGAGTATAATACAGGATGTAACTCAGGATCAGTACAGGATAAGTAATGTAATGTATGTACACAGTGACTGTACCAGCAGAATAGTGAGCGCAGCTCTGGAGTATAATACAGGATGTAACTCAGGATCAGTACAGGATAAGTAATGTAATGTATGTACACAGTGACTGTACCAGCAGAATAGTGAGTGCAGCTCTGGGGTATAATACAGGATATAACTCAGGATCAGTACAGGATAAGTAATGTAATGTAATGTATGTACACAGTGACTGCACCAGCAGAATAGTGAGCGCAGCTCTGGAGTATAATACAGGATGTAACTCAGGATCAGTACAGGATAAGTAATGTAATGTATGTACACAGTGACTGTACCAGCAGAATAGTGAGCGCAGCTCTGGAGTATAATACAGGATGTAACTCAGGATCAGTACAGGATAAGTAATGTAATGTATGTACACAGTGACTGCACCAGCAGAATAGTGAGCGCAGCTCTGGAGTATAATACAGGATGTAACTCAGGATCAGTACAGGATAAGTAATGTAATGTATGTACACAGTGACTGTACCAGCAGAATAGTGAGTGCAGCTCTGGGGTATAATACAGGATATAACTCAGGATCAGTACAGGATAAGTAATGTAATGTATGTACACAGTGACTGCACCAGCAGAATAGTGAGCGCAGCTCTGGAGTATAATACAGGATAAGTAATGTAATGTATGTACACAGTGACTATACCAGCAGAATAGTGAGCGCAGCTCTGGAGTATAATACAGGATGTAACTCAGGATCAGTACAGGATAAGTAATGTAATGTATGTACACAGTGACTGTACCAGCAGAATAGTGAGTGCAGCTCTGGAGTATAATACAGGATGTAACTCAGGATCAGTACAGGATAAGTAATGTAATGTATGTACACAGTGACTGTACCAGCAGAATAGTGAGTGCAGCTCTGGGGTATAATACAGGATATAACTCAGGATCAGTACAGGATAAGTAATGTAATGTATGTACACAGTGACTGCACCAGCAGAATAGTGAGCGCAGCTCTGGAGTATAATACAGGATAAGTAATGTAATGTATGTACACAGTGACTGTACCAGCAGAATAGTGAGCGCAGCTCTGGAGTATAATACAGGATGTAACTCAGGATCAGTACAGGATAAGTAATGTAATGTATGTACACAGTGACTGCACCAGCAGAATAGTGAGAGCAGCTCTGGAGTATAATACAGGATGTAACTCAGGATCAGTACAGGATAAGTAATGTAATGTATGTACACAGTGACTGCACCAGCAGAATAGTGAGCGCAGCTCTGGAGTATAATACAGGATGTAACTCAGGATCAGTACAGGATAAGTAATGTAATGTATGTACACAGTGACCACCAGCAGAATAGTGAGCGCAGCTCTGGAGTATAATACAGGATAAGTAATGTAATGTATGTACACAGTGACTGTACCAGCAGAATAGTGAGCGCAGCTCTGGAGTATAATACAGGATATAACTCAGGATCAGTACAGGATAAGTAATGTAATGTAATGTATGTACACAGTGACTGTACCAGCAGAATAGTGAGCGCAGCTCTGGAGTTTAATATAGGATAAGTAATGTAATGTATGTACACAGTGACTGCACCAGCAGAATAGTGAGCGCAGCTCTGGAGTATAATACAGGATGTAACTCAGGATCAGTACAGGATAAGTAATGTAATGTATGTACACAGTGACTGTACCAGCAGAATAGTGAGTGCAGCTCTGGAGTATAATACAGGATATAACTCAGGATCAGTACAGGATAAGTAATGTAATGTATGTACACAGTGACTGTACCAGCAGAATAGTGAGCGCAGCTCTGGAGTATAATACAGGATGTAACTCAGGATCAGTACAGGATAAGTAATGTAATGTATGTACACAGTGACTGTACCAGCAGAATAGTGAGCGCTGCTCTGGAGTATAATACAGGATAAGTAATGTAATGTATGTACACAGTGACTGTACCAGCAGAATAGTGAGTGCAGCTCTGGGGTATAATACAGGATATAACTCAGGATCAGTACAGGATAAGTAATGTAATGTATGTACACAGTGACTGCACCAGCAGAATAGTGAGCGCAGCTCTGGAGTATAATACAGGATGTAACTCAGGATCAGTACAGGATAAGTAATGTAATGTATGTACACAGTGACTGTACCAGCAGAATAGTGAGTGCAGCTCTGGAGTATAATACAGGATATAACTCAGGATCAGTACAGGATAAGTAATGTAATGTATGTACACAGTGACTGTACCAGCAGAATAGTGAGTGCAGCTCTGGAGTATAATACAGGATATAACTCAGGATCAGTACAGGATAAGTAATGTAATGTATGTACACAGTGACTGTACCAGCAGAATAGTGAGTGCAGCTCCGGAGTATAATACAGGATGTAACTCAGGATCAGTACAGGATAAGTAATGTAATGTATGTACACAGTGACTGTACCAGCAGAATAGTGAGCGCAGCTCTGGAGTATAATACAGGATATAACTCAGGATCAGTACAGGATAAGTAATGTAATGTATGTACACAGTGACTGTACCAGCAGAATAGTGAGTGCAGCTCTGGAGTATAATACAGGATAAGTAATGTAATGTATGTACACAGTGACTGTACCAGCAGAATAGTGAGCGCAGCTCTGGAGTATAATACAGGATAAGTAATGTAATGTATGTACACAGTGACTGTACCAGCAGAATAGTGAGCGCAGCTCTGGAGTATAATACAGGATGTAACTCAGGATCAGTACAGGATAAGTAATGTAATGTATGTACACAGTGACTGTACCAGCAGAATAGTGAGTGCAGCTCTGGAGTATAATACAGGGTGTAACTCAGGATCAGTACAGGATAAGTAATGTAATGTATGTACACAGTGACTGTACCAGCAGAATAGTGAGCGCAGCTCTGGGGTATAATACAGGATATAACTCAGGATCAGTACAGGATAAGTAATGTAATGTATGTACACAGTGACTGTACCAGCAGAATAGTGAGTGCAGCTCTGGAGTATAATACAGGCTGTAACTCAGGATCAGTACAGGATAAGTAATGTAATGTATGTACATAGTGACTGTACCAGCAGAACAGTGAGCGCAGCTCTGGAGTATAATACAGGATAAGTTATGTATGTACACAGTGACTGTACCAGCAGAATAGTGAGCGCAGCTCTGGAGTATAATACAGGATGTAACTCAGGATCAGTACAGGATAAGTAATGTAATGTATGTACACAGTGACTGTACCAGCAGAATAGTGAGTGCAGCTCTGGAGTATAATACAGGATGTAACTTAGGATTAGTACAGGATAAGTAATGTAATGTATGTACACAGTGACTCCACCAGCAGAATAGTTAGCGCAGCTCTGGAGTATAATACAGGATGTAACTCAGGATCAGTACAGGATAAGTAATGTAATGTATGTACACAGTGACTGTACCAGCAGAATAGTGAGCGCAGCTCTGGAGTATAATACAGGATGTAACTCAGTACAGGATAAGTAATGTAATGTATGTACACAGTGACTGTACCAGCAGAATAGTGAGCGCAGCTCTGGAGTATAATACAGGATGTAACTCAGGATCAGTACAGGATAAGTAATGTAATGTATGTACACAGTGACTGCACCAGCAGAATAGTGAGTGCAGCTCTGGAGTATAATACAGGATAAGTAATGTAATGTATGTACACAGTGACTGCACCAGCAGAATAGTGAGTGCAGCTCTGGAGTATAATACAGGATAAGTAATGTAATGTATGTACACAGTGACTGCACCAGCAGAATAGTGAGCGCAGCTCTGGAGTATAATACAGGATGTAACTCAGGATTAGTACAGGATAAGTAATGTAATGTATGTACACAGTGACTCCACCAGCAGAATAGTTAGCGCAGCTCTGGAGTATAATACAGGATGTAACTCAGGATCAGTACAGGATAAGTAATGTAATGTATGTACACAGTGACTGTACCAGCAGAATAGTGAGCGCAGCTCTGGAGTATAATACAGGATGTAACTCAGTACAGGATAAGTAATGTAATGTATGTACACAGTGACTGTACCAGCAGAATAGTGAGCGCAGCTCTGGAGTATAATACAGGATAAGTAATGTAATGTATGTACACAGTGACTGCACCAGCAGAATAGTGAGCGCAGCTCTGGAGTATAATACAGGATGTAACTCAGGATCAGTACAGGATAAGTAATGTAATGTATGTACACAGTGACTGCACCAGCAGAATAGTGAGTGCAGCTCTGGAGTATAATACAGGATAAGTAATGTAATGTATGTACACAGTGACTGCACCAGCAGAATAGTGAGTGCAGCTCTGGAGTATAATACAGGATAAGTAATGTAATGTATGTACACAGTGACTGCACCAGCAGAATAGTGAGCGCAGCTCTGGAGTATAATACAGGATGTAACTCAGGATCAGTACAGGATAAGTAATGTAATGTATGTACACAGTGACTGTACCAGCAGAATAGTGAGCGCAGCTCTGGAGTATAATACAGGATGTAACTCAGGATCAGTACAGGATAAGTAATGTAATGTATGTACACAGTGACTGTACCAGCAGAATAGTGAGTGCAGCTCTGGGG
>CAMRHE010000959.1:305000-308641 GCA_947044405.1 Leptodactylus fallax | reverse complement strand
ACATATATATATATATATACATACATACATATATATATACATAATATATATATATATATATATATATATATATATATATATATATATATATATATATATATATATATATATATATATATATATATATATATATATATATATATATATATATATATATATATATATATATATATATATATATATATATATATATATATATATATATATATATATATATATATATATATATATATATATATATATATATATATATATATATATATATATATATATATATATATATATATATATATATATATATATATATATATATATATATATATATATATATATATATATATATATATATATATATATATATATATATATATATATATATATATATATATATATATATATATATATATATATATATATATATATATATATATATATATATATATATATATATATATATATATATATATATATATATATATATATATATATATATATATATATATATATATATATATATATATATATATATATATATATATATATATATATATATATATATATATATATATATATATATATATATATATATATATATATATATATATATATATATATATATATATATATATATATATATATATATATATATATATATATATATATATATATATATATATATATATATATATATATATATATATATATATATATATATATATATATATATATATATATATATATATATATATATATATATATATATATATATATATATATATATATATATATATATATATATATATATATATATATATATATATATATATATATATATATATATATATATATATATATATATATATATATATATATATATATATATATATATATATATATATATATATATATATATATATATATATATATATATATATATATATATATATATATATATATATATATATATATATATATATATATATATATATATATATATATATATATATATATATATATATATATATATATATATATATATATATATATATATATATATATATATATATATATATATATATATATATATATATATATATATATATATATATATATATATATATATATATATATATATATATATATATATATATATATATATATATATATATATATATATATATATATATATATATATATATATATATATATATATATATATATATATATATATATATATATATATATATATATATATATATATATATATATATATATATATATATATATATATATATATATATATATATATATATATATATATATATATATATATATATATATATATATATATATATATATATATATATATATATATATATATATATATATATATATATATATATATATATATATATATATATATATATATATATATATATATATATATATATATATATATATATATATATATATATATATATATATATATATATATATATATATATATATATATATATATATATATATATATATATATATATATTATATATATATATATATATATATATATATATATATATATATATATATATATATATATATATATATATATATATATATATATATATATATATATATATATATATATATATATATATATATATATATATATATATATATATATATATATATATATATATATATATATATATATATATATATATATATATATATATATATATATATATATATATATATATATATATATATATATATATATATATATATATATATATATATATATATATATATATATATATATATATATATATATATATATATATATATATATATATATATATATATATATATATATATATATATATATATATATATATATATATATATATATATATATATATATATATATATATATATATATATATATATATATATATATATATATATATATATATATATATATATATATATATATATATATATATATATATATATATATATATATATATATATATATATATATATATATATATATATATATATATATATATATATATATATATATATATATATATATATATATATATATATATATATATATATATATATATATATATATATATATATATATATATATATATATATATATATATATATATATATATATATATATATATATATATATATATATATATATATATATATATATATATATATATATATATATATATATATATATATATATATATATATATATATATATATATATATATATATATATATATATATATATATATATATATATATATATATATATATATATATATATATATATATATATATATATATATATATATATATATATATATATATATATATATATATATATATATATATATATATATATATATATATATATATATATATATATATATATATATATATATATATATATATATATATATATATATATATATATATATATATATATATATATATATATATATATATATATATATATATATATATATATATATATATATATATATATATATATATATATATATATATATATATATATATATATATATATATATATATATATATATATATATATATATATATATATATATATATATATATATATATATATATATATATATATATATATATATATATATATATATATATATATATATATATATATATATATATATATATATATATATATATATATATATATATATATATATATATATATATATATATATATATATATATATATATATATATATATATATATATATATATATATATATATATATATATATATATATATATATATATATATATATATATATATATATATATATATATATATATATATATATATATATATATATATATATATATATATATATATATATATATATATATATATATATATATATATATATATATATATATATATATATATATATATATATATATATATATATATATATATATATATATATATATATATATATATATATATATATATATATATATATATATATATATATATATATATATATATATATATATATATATATATATATATATATATATATATATATATATATATATATATATATATATATATATATATATATATATATATATATATATATATATATATATATATATATATATATATATATATATATATATATATATATATATATATATATATATATATATATATATATATATATATATATATATATACGTATATATATATATTATATATATATATATATATATATATATATATATATATATATATATATATATATATATATATATATATATATATATATATATATATATATATATATATATATATATATATACATATATATATATATATATATATATATATATATATATATATATATATATATATATATATATATATATATATATATATATATATATATATATATATATATATATATATATATATATATATATATATATATATATATATATATATATATATATATATATATATATATATATATATATATATATATATATATATATATATATACATATATATATATATATATATATAT
>CAMRHE010000959.1:0-300000 GCA_947044405.1 Leptodactylus fallax | reverse complement strand
CTTACCTTGGCCATGTCCCTGAGTATCGCACACCTTGTGCTTTTTGATACTCCAGTAACATTGCAGCTCTGAAATATGGCTAAACTGGTGGCTAATGGTATCTTGGCAGCTTCACACTTGATTTTCACAATTCATTAGCAGTTATTTTGCGCCTTTTTCTTTCAACACGCTTCTTGCGACCCTGTTGGCTATTTGCCATGAAATGCTTGATTGTTCGGTGATCACGCTTCAAAAGTTTGGCAATTTCAAGACTGCTGCATCCCTCTGCAAGACATCTCACAATTTTTGACTTTTCAGAGTCCGTCAAATCTCTCTTCTGACCCATTTTGCCAAAGGAAAGGAAGTTGCCTAATAATTAAGCACAACTTATATAGGGTGTTGATGTCATTAGACCACACCCCTCCTCATTACAGAGATGCACATCACCAGATTTACTTAATAGGTAGTTGGCTTTCAAGCCTATACAGCTTGGAGTAGGACAACATGTATAAAAAGGATGATGTGATCAAAATACTCATTTGCCTAATAATTCTGCACACAGTGTATACCACATACAGTCATGGCCAAAAGTTTTGAGAATGATACAAATATTAATTTTTACAAAGTCTACTGCTTCAGTTTTTCTAATGGCAATTTGCATATACTCCAGAATGTTATAAAGAGTGATCAGCTTAACAGCAATTACTTGCAAAGTCAATATTTGCCTAGAAAATGAACTTTATCCCCCAAAACACATTTCAACATCATTGCAGCCCTGCCTTAAAAGGACCACCTAACATCGTTTCAGTGATTGCTCCATTAACACAGGTGTGGGTGTTGATGAGGACAGGGCTGGAGATCAATCTGTCATGATTAAGTAAGAATGACACCACTGGACACTTTAAAAGGCGGCTGGTGCTTGCCATCATTGTTTCTCTTCTGTTAACCATGGTTATCTCTAAAGAAACACGTGCAGTCATCATTGCACTGCTCAAAAATGGCTTAACTGGGAAGAGTATTGCAGCTAGAAAGATTGCACCTCAGTCAACAATCTATCGCATCATCAAGAACTTCAAGGAGAGAGGTTCCATTGGTGCCAAAAAGGCTCCAGGGCGCCCAAGAAAGACCAGCAAGCGGCAGGACCATCTCTTAAAAGTGTTTCAGCTGCGGGATCGGGCTACCAGCAGTGCAGAGCTTGCTGAGGAATGGCAGCAGGCAGGTGTGAGTGCATCTGCACGCACTGTGAGGCGGAGACTCTTGGAGCAAGGCCTGGTCTCAAGGAGGGCAGCAAAGAAGCTACTTCTCTCCAGAAAAAACATCAGGGACAGACTGATATTCTGCAAAAGGTACAGGGAGTGGACTGCTGAGGACTGGGGTAAAGTCATTTTCTCTGATGAATCCCCTTTTTGATTGTTTGGAACATCTGGAAAACAGCTTATTCGGAGAAGAAGAGGTGAGCGCTACCACCAGTCTTGTCTCATGCCAACTGTAAAGCATCCTGAAACCATTCATGTGTGGGGTTGCTTCTCAGCCAAGGGAATCGGCTCTCTCACAGTCTTGCCTAAAAACACAGCCATGAATAAAGAATGGTACCAGAATGTCCTCCAAGAGCAACTTCTCCCAACCGTCCAAGAGCAGTTTGGCGCTCAACAATGCCTTTTCCAGCATGATGGAGCACCTTGCCATAAAGCAAAGGTGATAACTAAATGGCTCAGGGAACAAAACATAGAGATTTTGGGTCCATGGCCTGGAAACTCCCCAGATCTTAATCCCATTGAGAACTTGTGGTCAATCATCAAGAGACGGGTGGACAAACAAAAACCAACAAATTCAGACAAAATTAAAGCATTGATTCTGCAAGAATGGACTGCTATCAGTCAGGATTTGGTCCAGAAGTTGATTGAGAGCATGCCAGGGAGAATTGCAGAGGTCCTGAAGAAGAAGGGTCAACACTGCAAATATTGACTTGCTGCATTAACTCATTCTAACTGTCAATATAAGCTTCTGTTACTCATAATATGAATGCAATTATATTTCTGTATGTGATAAAAACATCTGACAAACACACATAAAAACCAGAGGGCAGCAGATCATGTGAAAATATAATATTTGTGTCATTCTCAAAACTTTTGGCCATGACTGTACACTACATGTACTATACACACATGATATACTATGCACATCCCACATATATACCACATACACTACATGTACTATACACACAATATATACTATGCACATCCCACATATATACCACATACACTACATGAACTATACACACAATATATACTATGCACATCCCACATATATACCACATACACTACATGCACTATACACACAATATATACTATGCACATCCCACATATATACCACATACACTACATGCACTATACACACAATATATACTATGCACATCCCACATATATACCACATACACTGCGTGTACTATACACACACAATATATACTATGCACATCACACATACAGTACATAGCAAACTGTGCCTGTGATACCAAAATCTAACCGTATGAGATTGCACAGCGTACCATATATAAAAACACAGCTTAATATTTCATATATACAACCACCTTCAAACAGAGATTATAAGCAAAAATAGCACAAAAATTCAAATTTTCCACTAAAGTGCGGGCTCAAGCAACCCCTGCCTGCAAACTAAATGTACTTTCCAAAAAACTGCAATATGTGAGGAGTTCATACATACCACATATATCTATATATTTACAGGTGCAGGTGTTAAAGAAATGCCAAAATCGAAGAAATGCAGCAACCAATTTTGTGCATGCAAATTAAATAGGAGTTTACATAAAAAATATAATTTTCTATCCCCCTATAAGAATTGTAGCAATTTATACGTTTATCTCTAGTAATAATCGTTATTTCTATTATTTTAGCGTGTAACGGATATCACTAGAGAGGCGGCGGAGGATTTTACTCTAGAAAGATCAGGCATGGACAGGGTGAAATGTAAACTTTATTGATGACTTTGTGAATGTGTTGTGTGTTTGGTGCGACTCTTTTGGTGCTGCAACCTGGACAATGGTAAATGTCTGCGTCACAGCGCCAATAAACTTCCTGGTTACGTTCAGAGGGGTATTACAGAGGATACCCCTGGGATTAGGCTCAGAGGGGTATTACATTATCCCTCTATGTGACAATCAGACAGCAAAAGTATAGTATTCTGTCTGATTGATAGGAGACCGGATACCATGGACAGAAGTCCCTGCTAACCCCCCACTGGGGTCACATACAGCTTATGCACAGATGATGATGATGATTTATCATCTCTGCGCAGTCTGCAGGACTGCTCCTCCCCCTCCTACCACAGCTCTTAAGATGCTACCTGAGGCAGGAGGGGGCAGACACTTTACAGCCCCATATCTCAGGATTGGCTAGGGTTATGAAGATGATTTTGGATTCATTTTAAAGATGAGAATCTTCATGATAGCCCTTACAGATTCGGAGCGAATTGCTGTTAAAAACGCTGTCGGGAATTGAGATCTGCAATGGGATTTCAATGCCGAATAGCGTTTTCAACAGTGAATCGCTCTGTAAGGACTATCATGAAAATCTTGGTATTCTTTTAAAGATGAGATTCATATCTTTACAATGAATCCAAAATCATCTTCATAGCCCTAACCAATCCTGAGATATCGGCATTAGTAGTAAGGACGTATTAGATATGTCCTCGGCTACAGAAGTGTCACATTGGGAGGACATATAAATATGTAGTTGGCAGGGAAAGGGTTTTTCTGGGCAAAATTATTGCTCCCACAGTTGATTTCTTCACACCAAGCTGGTTGCCTATTGCAGATTCAGTCTTCCCAGCCTGGTGCAGGTCTACCATTTTGTTTCTGGTGTCCTTCCACAGCTCTTTGGTCTTCACCATAGTGGAGTTTGGAGTGTGACTGTTTGAGGTTGTGGACAGGTGTCTTTTATACTGATAACAATGTCAAACAGGAGCCATTACTACAGGTAATGAGTGGAGGACAGAGTAGCCTCTTAAAGAAGAAGTTACAGGTCTGTGAGAGCCAGAAATCTTGCTTGTTTGTAGGTGACCAAATACTTATTATCCACCATAATTTGCAAATAAATTCTTTAAAAATCAGACAATGTGATTTTCTGGATTTGTTTTCTCATTTTGTCTCTCATAGTTGAGGTCTACCTATGATGTCAATTACAGGCCGGCCTCATCTTTATAAGTGGGAGAACTTGCACAATTGGTTCTGACTAAATACTTTTTTTTCCCCACTGTACATATCACTAAGGACTACGCCTGTATGTACATAACACTAAGACCTACACCTGTGTGTACATATCACTAAGGACTACACCTGTATGTACATATCACTAAGGCCTACACCTGTATGTACATATCATTAAGATCTACACCTGTATGTACATATCATTAAGATCTACACCTGTATGTACATATCACTAAGGACTACACCTGTATGTACATATCACTAAGGACTACACCTGCATGTACAGATCACTAAGGACTACACCTGTATGTACATATCACTAAGGCCTACACCTGTATGTACATATCACTAAGGACTACACCTGCATGTACATATCACTAAGGACTACACCTGCATGTACATATCACTAAGGACTACACCTGCATGTACATATCACTAAGATCTACACCTGTATGTACATATCACTAAGGACTACACCTGCATGTACATATCACTAAGGACTACACCTGCATGTACATATCACTAAGGACTACACCTGTATGTACATATCACTAAGGCCTACACCTGTATGTACATATCACTAAGGACTACACCTGCATGTACATATCACTAAGGACTACACCTGCATGTACATATCACTAAGGACTACACCTGTATGTACATATCACTAAGATCTACACCTGTATGTACATATCACTTAGGCCTATACATGTATGTACATATCACTAAGGACTACACCTGTATGTACATATCACTAAAGCCTACACCTGTTGTGAAGGATCGCTGGTCTTACCAGGAACCGCTCCTGGCCTTCCTGAGATCGCTTCTATTACCTCACACCCACTTTCCGTGAATGTAGGTCCGACAGAGGATAATACGAGAGACGGGCCTTCTAAATTTTATATATTTATTAACCCCTAAATGGATTGGCACTAGACACTTAACACATACATAGAATACATGCAGCGATTAACAAGCAGATACAAGTGAAAACAGCATAACACGGTACATAAAATAAAAATGGGGATAACAGAGAAAAGAATATATATTATCAACACCAGCTTGTGAAGGTATCTCTGTCTTCCAATTGGTGAGCCAGGGCACTTGGCTTATGACATCCAGCAGCAGATGACCTTGCAGAGTAAAATGGCAGAAGACCTTCTGGAACAAGTAGTTAGTCCATTTCTCTGAGCACATGTGGCAGGCTCAGGGCGCAGTCTTGGGCAAAGCATGTGTTGCTTACATGCAGTGACACCTCTTCCAGGTTCACAAGGCCTCAAGCCTAGCTGCTCAGGCCGCATGTCAGCCACATGGTCATCACATGGCTGGCTTCCTCCACACCTTGCTTCTAGGAAGCGTGCATCTCCAAATTTCCAGGACAACAGACTGGTTCAGCCTGGGCGGAGCCCTTTTGTCTCCCCTGGTCTCCTTCCTGAGTGAGGTCACCAGGGGGAGAAGCCCCGCCCCCTTTTTACTTCTCTTAGAATTAATTTCCGGTATAACTATTTGCCGGATGTTTATAGAGTCGGGCTGGTAGTATAATGGGATTCCTGGCAAGATCCCCAATACATAGACTCCAAGCTCGACACTCCATCTTCCTTTGGGTAAGGAGATCAGTGCCTGGACCTTTCCTGGGCGTTGAACCGTGACATATGTATATTCTGAGTGTGCTCCTTGACCTGACGCATCTGGGGAATTTATCGGGGCGACTATAAGATGTTCCCCAGGCCAGATATTGTCATAAAACCATAATTCCTCTGAACTAATAATGGTGTCAGTGTGTCTAGCAATTATATGGGGATCGTTTGCATACCATATCCTGTCTAAATGAACCCCCGCTGGGTTAGTGAGGGTTGCAGTCTTATGCAGATGAAGGCTTTTGACCAAATGGCTGATTGCTTCAGGGACAGGACAACAGTAGTTTGACCACATTCCATTTGCCTTACTAGGCCTGATCTCAGGCACCACCCCCCACTATGCAGCAATACAGACCAATATTGATATCCTAAGACCATACCTGCACCTAATATCATGACACCTGTATGTACACATCACTAAGGCCTACGCCTGTATGTACATATCACTAAGGACTACACCTGTATGCACATATCACTAAGGCCTACACCTGTATGTACATATCACTAAGGACTACACCTGTAAGTACATATCACTAAGATCTACACCTGTATGTACATATCACTAAGGCCTACACATGTATGTACATATCACTAAGGCCTACACATGTATGTACATATCACTAAGGACTACACCTGTATGTACATATCATTAAGACCTACACCTGTATGTACATATCACTAAGGACTACACCTGTAAGTACATATCATTAAGACCTACACCTGTATGTACATATCATTAAGACCTACACCTGTATGTACATATCTCTAAGGCCTACACATGTATGTACATATCACTAAGATCTACACCTGTATGTACATATCACTAAGGCCTACACATGTATGTACATATCACTAAGGCCTACACATGTATGTACATATCACTAAGGACTACACCTGTAAGTACATATCACTAAGATCTACACCTGTATGTACATATCACTAAGATCTACACCTGTATGTACATATCACTAAGGACTACACCTGTATGTACATATCATTAAGACCTACACCTGTATGTACATATTATTAAGACCTACACTTGTATATACATATCAATAAGGACTACACCTGTAAGTACATATCACTAAGGACTACACCTGTATGTACATATCACTAAGGACTACACCTGTATGTACATATCACTAAGGCCTACACATGTATGTACATATCACTAAGATCTACACCTGTATGTACATATCACTAAGGCCTACACATGTATGTACATATCACTAAGGACTACGCCTGTAAGTACATATCACTAAGGACTACACCTGTATGTACATATCACTAAGGCCTACACCTGTATGTACATATCACTAAGGACTACACCTGTATGTACATATCACTAAGGCCTACACCTGTATGTACATATCACTAAGGACTACGCCTGTATGTACATATCACTAAGGCCTACACCTGTATGTACATATTACTAAGGACTACACCTGTATGCACATATCACTAAGGCCTACACCTGTATGTACATATCACTAAGGACTACACCTGTAAGTACATATCACTAAGATCTACACCTGTATGTACATATCACTAAGGCCTACACATGTATGTACATATCACTAAGGACTACACCTGTAAGTACATATCACTAAGGACTACACCTGTAAGTACATATCACTAAGATCTACACCTGTATGCACATATCACTAAGGCCTACACCTGTATGTACATATCACTAAGGACTACACCTGTATGTACATATCACTAAGGCCTACACCTGTATGTACATATCACTAAGGCCTACACATGTATGTACATATCACTAAGGACTACAACATATCACTAAGGCTTATACCTGTATGTACATATCACTAAGGACTACACCTGTATGTACATATCACTAAGGCCTACACCTGTATGTACATATCACTAAGATCTACACCTGTATGTACATATCACTAAGGCCTACACCTGTATGTACATATCACTAAGATCTACACCTGTATGTACAGATCACTAAGGCCTACACCTGCATGTACATATCACTAAGGACTACACCTGTATGCACATATCACTAAGGCCTACACCTGTATGTACATAAATTAATAATAGAAAAATAATAAATTTATTTGTTTTTTTTGTTTTTTTTATAAAACATACACTTTAAATCAAAATTGCATGAAGGTGTCTGTTCATATACAGTACCAAGTGGCATTTTGACAATGCTGCAGGTGTCTACTTTCAGAAAATATATACAGTACCGTTCAAAAGTTTAGGGTCACTTAGAAATTTCCTTATTTTTGAAAGAAAAGCACAGTTTTTTTCAATGAAGATAACATTAAATGAATCAGAAATACACTCTATACATTGTTAATGTGGCAAATGACTATTCTAGTTGCAAACGTCTGGTTTTTAATGCAATATCTACATAGGTGTATAGAGGCCATTTCCAGCAACCATCACTGCACTGTTCTAATGGTACATTGTGTTTGCTAATTGTGTAAGAAGGCTAATGGATGTTTAGAAAACCCTTGTGCTAGTATGTTAGCACAGCTGAAAACAGTTTTGCTGGTTAGAGAAGCTATAAAGAAGCTAGTTGAGAATCTGGAGCATTACATCAGTTGGTTCGATTAAACTCTCAAAATGGCCAGAAAAAGAGAACTTTCATGTGAAACTCGACAGTCTATTCTTGTTCTTAGAAATGAAGGCTATTCCATGCGAGAAATTGCCAAGAAACTGAAGATTTCCTACAACGGTGTGTACTACTCCCTTCAGAGAACAGCACAAACAGGCTCTAACCAAGTAGAAAGAGAAGTGGGAGGCCCCGCTGCACAACTGAGCAACAAGACAAGTACATTATAGTCTCTAGTCTGAGAAATCGACGCCTCGCAGGTCCTCAACTGGCAGCTTCATTAAATAGTACTCGCAAAACACCAGTGTCAACATCTACAGTGAAGAGGCGACTCAGGGATGCTGGCCTTCAGGGCAGGGTGGCCAAGAAAAAGCCATATCTGAGACTGGCTAATAAAAGGAAAAGATTAATATGGACAAAAGAACACGATTGGGGTTGCTTTGGTGCTGGTAAAGTGGGAGATTTGTACATGGTAAAAGGGATTTTGAATAAGGAAGGCTATCACTCCATTTGGCAACGCCATGCCATACCTTGTGGACAGCGCTTGAAAACAGCCAATTTCATCCTACAACAGGACAATGACCTGAAGCACCTCCAAATTATACAAGAACTATTTAGGGAAGAAGCCGGCAGCTGGTATTCTATCTGTAATGGAGTGGCCAGCGCAGTCACCACATCTCAACCCCATTGAGCTGTTGTGGGAGCAGCTTGACCGTATGGTACGCAGAAAGTGCCCATCAAGCCAATCCAACTTGTAGGAGGGGCTTCTGGAAGCATGGAGGGAAATGTCTCCTGATGACCTCAGCAAATTAACCGCTAGAATGCCAAAGGTCTGCAATGCTGGAATTGCTGTAAATGGAGAAAATTATTATTTCAAATAAAAATCATTATTTCTAACCTTGTCAATGTCTTGACTACAGTCATGGCCAAAAGTTTTGAGAATGACACAAATATTATATTTTCACATGATCTGCTGCCCTCTGGTTTTTATGTGTGTTTGTCAGATGTTTTTATCACATACAGAAATATAATTGCATTCATATTATGAGTAACAGAAGCTTATATTGACAGAATGAGTTAATGCAGCAAGTCAATATTTGCAGTGTTGACCCTTCTTCTTCAGGACCTCTGCAATTCTCCCTGGCATGCTCTCAATCAACTTCTGGACCAAATCCTGACTGATAGCAGTCCATTCTTGCAGAATCAATGCTTTAATTTTGTCTGAATTTGTTGGTTTTTGTTTGTCCACCCGTCTCTTGATGATTGACCACAAGTTCTCAATGGGATTAAGATCTGGGGAGTTTCCAGGCCATGGACCCAAAATCTCTATGTTTTGTTCCCTGAGCCATTTAGTTATCACCTTTGCTTTATGGCAAGGTGCTCCATCATGCTGGAAAAGGCATTGTTGAGCGCCAAACTGCTCTTGGACGGTTGGGAGAAGTTGCTCTTGGAGGACATTCTGGTACCATTCTTTATTCATGGCTGTGTTTTTAGGCAAGACTGTGAGAGAGCCGATTCCCTTGGCTGAGGAGCAACCCCACACATGAATGGTTTCAGGATGCTTTACAGTTGGCATGAGACAAGACTGGTGGTAGCGCTCACCTCTTCTTCTCCGAATAAGCTGTTTTCCAGATGTTCCAAACAATCGAAAAGGGGATTCATCAGAGAAAATGACTTTCCCCCAGTCCTCAGCAGTCCACTCCCTGTACCTTTTGCAGAATATCAGTCTGTCCCTGATGTTTTTTCTGGAGAGAAGTGGCTTCTTTGCTGCTCTCCTTGAGACCAGGCCTTGCTCCAAGAGTCTCCGCCTCACAGTGCGTGCAGATGCACTCACACCTGCCTGCTGCCATTCCTCAGCAAGCTCTGCACTGCTGGTAGCCCGATCCCGCAGCTGAAACACTTTTAAGAGACGGTCCTGCCGCTTGCTGGTCTTTCTTGGGCGCCCTGGAGCCTTTTTGGCACCAATGGAACCTCTCTCCTTGAAGTTCTTGATGATGCGATAGATTGTTGACTGAGGTGCAATCTTTCTAGCTGCAATACCCTTCCCAGTTAGGCCATTTTTGTGCAGTGCAATGATGACTGCACGTGTTTCTTTAGAGATAACCATGGTTAACAGAAGAGAAACAATGATGGCAAGCACCAGCCTCCTTTTAAAGTGTCCAGTGGTGTCATTCTTACTTAATCATGACAGATTGATCTCCAGCCCTGTCCTCATCAACACCCACACCTGTGTTAATGGAGCAATCATTGAAACGATGTTAGGTGGTCCTTTTAAGGCAGGGCTGCAATGATGTTGAAATGTGTTTTGGGGGATAAAGTTCATTTTCTAGGCAAATATTGACTTTGCAAGTAATTGCTGTTAAGCTGATCACTCTTTATAACATTCTGGAGTATATGCAAATTGCCATTAGAAAAACTGAAGCAGTAGACTTTGTAAAAATTAATATTTGTATCATTCTCAAAACTTTTGGCCATGACTGTATATTTTCTATTCATTTTGCAACTCATTTGATAAATAAAAGTGTGAGTTTTCATGGAAAACACAAAATTTCATGGAAAACACAAAATTGTCAAACTTTTGAATGGTAATTTTGTTGCAATTTAGGTTTTATTTGTCCATCTAAAAACTGTGAAAATTGCCCTGGCAACCGGCGGAGAAAAAAAAATCTGAAAACCCCTGGCAGTGAAAGGGTTAAACTGGGGACAGATGGATGGGAACATTAACTGCGGGGATAGCTGGAGGGGGACATTATAGTGTAAGGCACCACTAGGGAGGCATTATACTGTGTTAGGGCCTCTAATGGGACATTATAATTTGTGCAAGTCGGGTGTTCCTAAGTGGTGGCGATGGGGGGGGGGCACTTATGAAACCAAAGCACTGAACCCACCAATGTGTTAAAAGGGCCCTGCTAAGGAGCATACTGAGGAGGAACAATAATGGAGTGTTATACTGTGTGGGGGCACTAATGTCAGTACCCACAGTATAATGTTCCTTAATACCCCCCTACAGTATAATGCCACGTTATTGCCCCCTGCACAGTGTAATGCCACGTTAATCACTACCCGCACAGTGTAATGCCAGTTATTCGCCCCCAGCCTAATCCTTATTTTTCTTGTTTAAACCTGGGGTGCGTCTTATAGTCAGACGTGTCTTTTTGTCTGAAAAATACCGTAAATACTGGACGTGTTCAGCTTGGACCTTTACTTGATGGCGGATCCCGGTCAATGGAAATTTAATAAATGTAGTTGAGTACCCCTACTCTATTGGCCTCGGCAGCCCATCATGCCTTGCGGACCAGCTTGGTAAAAACTGATCGTAAAAACTGATGACAACTGATGGTTTTGTTGTAGAAATTTATAAAAAAGCCTGATGACAGATGCATTTTCGCATCAGTTGCAATGACTAAGGGACAAAAAAACTGATATATGTGAACGTACTCATAGATAGTGCATGTCAGTTTTTTTGACGGCCGTGAATAATGGGCAGGACAATATATGTCACTGATATAGATAAGTATATACTGCTAGAAGTCCTCTCCCTGTATACTGTCCTGTAGGGATTATATATATACTATATACTGCTAGGAGTCCTCTCCCTGTATACTGTCCTGTAGTGCTTATAGTACTATATACTGCTAGGAGTCCTCTCCCGGTATACTGTCCTGTAGGGATTATAGTACTATATACTGCTAGGAGTCCTCTCCCTACATACTGTCCTGTAGGGATTATATATATACTATATACTGCTAGGAGTCCCCTCCCTGTATACTATCCTGTAGTGATTATAGTACTATATACTGCTAGGAGTCCTCTCCCTGTATACTGTCCTGTAGGGATTATATATACTATATACTGCTAGGAGTTCTCTTCCTGTATACTGTCCTGTAGTGATTATATATATACTATAAACTGCTAGGAGTCCTCTCCTTGTATACTGTCCTGTAGTGTTTATAGTACTATATACTGCTAGGAGTCCTCTCCCTGCATACTGTCCTGTAGTGATTATATATATACTATATACTGCTAGGAGTCCCCTCCCTGTATACTGTCCTGTAGTGATTATATATATACTATATACTGCTAGGAGTCCCCTCCCTGTATACTGTCCTGTAGTGATTATAGTACTATATACTGCTAGGAGTCCCCTCCCTGTATACTGTCCTGTAGTGATTATATATATACTATATACTGCTAGGAGTCCTCTCCCCGTATACTGTCCTGTAGGGAGTATATATATACTATATACTGCTAGGAGTCCCCTCCCTGTATACTGTCCTGTAGTGATTATATATATATTATATACTGCTAGGAGTCCCCTCCCTGTATACTGTCCTGTAGTGATTATATATATACTATATACTGCTAGGAGTCCCCTCCCTGTATACTGTCCTGTAGTGATTATATATATATTATATACTGCTAGGAGTCCTCTCCCTGTATACTGTCCTGTAGTGATTATATATACTATATACTGCTAGGAGTCCCCTCCCTGTATACTGTCCTGTAGTGATTATATATATACTATATACTGCTAGGAGTCCTCTCCCTATATACTATCCTGTAGTTATTATAGTACTATATACTGCTAGGAGTCCTCTCCCTATATACTGTCCTGTAGGGATTATATATATACTATATACTGCTAGTCCTCTCCCTATATACAGTCCTGTAGGGATTATATATATACTATATACTGCTAGGAGTCCTCTCCCTATATACTGTCCTGTAGTGATTATAGTACTATATACTGCTAGGAGTCCTCTCCCTGTATACTGTCCTGTAGTGATTATAGTACTATATACTGCTAGGAGTCCCCTCCCTGTATACTGTCCTGTAGTGATTATAGTACTATATACTGCTAGGAGTCCTCTCCCTGTATACTGTCCTGTAGGGATTATATATATACTATATACTGCTAGGAGTCCCCTCCCTGTATACTATCCTGTAGTGATTATAGTACTATATACTGCTAGGAGTCCTCTCCCTGTATACTGTCCTGTAGTGATTATAGTACTATATACTGCTAGGAGTCCTCTCCCTGTATACTGTCCTGTAGTGATTATAGTACTATATACTGCTAGGAGTCCTCTCCCTGTATACTGTCCTGTAGGGATTATATATATACTATATACTGCTAGGAGTCCTCTCCCTGTATACTGTCCTGTAGTGATTATAGTACTATATACTGCTAGGAGTCCTCTCCCTATATACTATCCTGTAGTTATTATAGTACTATATACTGCTAGGAGTCCTCTCCCTGTATACTGTCCTGTAGGGATTATATATATACTATATACTGCTAGGAGTCCTCTCCCTGTATACTGTCCTGTAGTGATTATAGTACTATATACTGCTAGGAGTCCTCTCCCTATATACTATCCTGTAGTTATTATAGTACTATATACTGCTAGGAGTCCTCTCCCTGTATACTGTCCTGTAGTGATTATAGTACTATATACTGCTAGGAGTCCTCTCCCTGTATACTGTCCTGTAGGGATTATATATATACTATATACTGCTAGGAGTCCTCTCCCTGTATACTGTCCTGTAGTGATTATAGTACTATATACTGCTAGGAGTCCTCTCCCTATATACTATCCTGTAGTGATTATAGTACTATATACTGCTAGGAGTCCTCTCCCTATATACTATCCTGTAGTTATTATAGTACTATATACTGCTAGGAGTCCT
The DNA here is from genome assembly GCA_947044405.1 of Leptodactylus fallax. NCBI lineage: Eukaryota > Metazoa > Chordata > Amphibia > Anura > Leptodactylidae > Leptodactylus > Leptodactylus fallax. The sequence continues at coordinate 285,881 of CAMRHE010000959.1, read as the reverse complement.
CTCCCTGTATACTGTCCTGTAGTGCTTATAGTACTATATACTGCTAGGAGTCCTCTCCCTGTATACTGTCCTGTAGTGATTATAGTACTATATACTGCTAGGAGTCCTCTCCCTGTATACTGTCCTGTAGGGATTATATATATACTATATACTGCTAGGAGTCCTCTCCCTGTATACTGTCCTGTAGTGATTATAGTACTATATACTGCTAGGAGTCCTCTCCCTGTATACTGTCCTGTAGGGATTATATATATACTATATACTGCTAGGAGTCCTCTCCCTGTATACTGTCCTGTAGTGATTATAGTACTATATACTGCTAGGAGTCCTCTCCCTGTATACTGTCCTGTAGGGATTATAGTAGTGATTATAGTACAGGACAGTATATATCACTGGGGGGAGGGGGCAGGGACTCCAAATATCATAGCTATCTATATACTCCTAGGATTCCCTCTCCTGGCATAAGATGCAGGCTCATGGACTGAGGCTTATTCCACATACAGACCTTTTTTGATGTAATTATCTGATTTTCCATTGCCTTGTCTGTATGTTTCACAGGTTGGCTGTCACCTGGTGGGTGGTATTGAAGCGTCTACATTGGTAGTTTACATTTTCCTTTAGAAATCAATTCGGCAGTCCCTGCTGTGCGATTAGGTTTTCTCATAGTCCATTGTTTTTCTCCTTCTTGTGCTTTACATATTGAAGGGACTAGTGACAATAGGTGTGATTGAGTAAAACTAAATGTGCCCATGGCACACCGCACTCATAGCACATATATTATGCACACACTGTATACAGTAAACACAGCTCATACAGTATGCGCACAAGTCAGGCACTACACCCACCCTACCTCAGATACTGAGCACCCCGGGAATAATATTTTTCTTTGGGGCACCCCTTCCAAATAATTTATACCAGAAAACTAAAAAACGCAGTTTTATGTTTTTTTAGTAAATACACTTGTCCAACTTGTAAAATTAAAAAAAATGTCTAATGTCTGTTAAAAAGGGACATTAATGTCCGTGTTTGACGGATGTTTTGCCTCAGTTTTCAATCCGTTCTATTCTGATTTTTAGTTTTTGATGGCCGAGTGTCATCAGTTTTGCATCTGTTTTTAACTGTCAGTGATAAAACGGATACATTTCATTTTTTCATTTTTTTTGACCCATTCGCTGATCAATATTTAACAGACGTGAAACTGATGACAATTTTTCATGTCTGTTAAAAACATGTCCCAAAGTCTTACATTGAGTCAGTTTGGCTGTCAAAAAAAAAAAGACAAAGAAAATGCAGGTCAGGTTTATTTGACGGACGTGAAACGTGAAAAACAGACTGTCATAAAAACGGACATGTGTATAGACACAATGAATTCAATGTGTTGTTTAAATGGACGTTTGATGGACCCTACAAAAACGTCTGTTACATGTCCATTTTTCACTGTGGTGTGCAAGAGGCCTAAATTAAAACGGATCACTTTCTGTCTGTATTTTTCTTTTGTGGGACACAAAAGTCTGATATAACCTACAGAAACGAATCCGTTTTGATTTAACATTGACTCTATGTAAGGCTAAGTTCACTTCTCTGCCATTGGAGACTTTCTCCTGCACTAGTTTCAGTTTTAAAATGATGGACAGACCCGATTCTAGTCATTGAGGTCCGTCTGAATCTATTGTCGCTCTATTGTCTTGGCCCTCCAAAGGAGGTGTGAACTTAAACATATGGTTATCAGTTTCCAGTATCTGTTTTTGCATCTGTAAAACTGATTAAACAGAAGATCAAAACATGAATGGCCCCCTAAGGCTTATTCCGCTTACAGACCTTTTGTGATTTCACTAACTGATTTTACCTATGAAGCTGTACATTGCTTTGTCTGTATTTTTTACACAGCGGCTGTCACTTGTTGCTTAGCACTGGTCGGTGGTACGTCTGTAGGTCGGTGATATGCAGCAAGATCGGGGATCAGTAAGTAAAGCCTCGGGCCCACGGCAAGAGTATTTGTTGAGCGAATCCCAAGAAATACTGCAATGATTATACTGGGGTCTCTTCAGACCGCCGAGTATAATAATTGGAGACCCAGGGGACACTTAAGAATTCTCCACAGTGGCCCATATATACCTAATTATGCTCCCCAGTGCCCCCAGACACTTAGTGGAGAACACTCATCCCACCGCTTATTGCTGAAAACCGCAGTGCAATTTTAACCAAATCCTATAATAAACTACTGATTTCTCTATATTTTCTGTGTGTGTTTTATATATTAAACTTGGCTATTGTGTCGCTAATCTTTTTAGTCGGTCTTATCAACAGTTTTGTAAAGCCACAACATATTTTCTGCAATTTTGCAAAAAGCCACAGAAAAACTTCATGCGTGTTATAAGTTATGTAGAGCTTATCATGTTGTAGTTAGGAATTCTGTCCATTGTTATGTCCTGTAACTCTTCCCTATGTGATCCATCCCACCCAAGGACAGAGGTAACTGGTTAGACCCAGGATGTCCATTCAATTGTAGATAAACTGATTAATAAATGTGAAGAACACAATGCCTTTGTCTGGAGTTTTGGGCGAGACAAAAGGACTGGGGGATAGTTGAAGACTGTGAACCTGCAATGGGAAATTTCTATATGGAACAAAGGAAAAAATATAAGCCATCCATGTCATAAATCATATTTTATACAGTCTGCCTACAGGAATATGGCTTGGGAACACAGCACCAGGACTGATAACCTTCAGCACCATGGGGTGGAGTTAAGAGTCATAGGCCCAGATTTACTAATAGTTAGACGGTGCAAACTTAGACAGGCAGTCTGAAAATACAACAAATTTATCGCACTGACTGATGCCGGATGATAAACCTGGAGTATCTTTAGACTGTCTAGTCTGCATTCATACCACCCTTTTAGTTGGCTTACTTTTAGAAAGACGTTTTTGACACTATAGTGGCGCATTTAAGCCATGCTCCTTTTTCCTGAGAACCCATATGATTAGCAAGTTGAGAAATTTTAGCCCAACCTTGATGCATCAAGACGTCAGTCAATAGTACAGTACCTTGATGGCTTCCAAATAAAATTATTCTTAATTATACAATTTTTAATATTGTATAATTAGATGTACTGTATAGTTTGTTACATATTTACTACCCTGTTTCCCCGAAAATAAGACAGCGTCTTATATTAATTTTTGCTCCCAAAGATGTGCTGTGTCTTATTTTCAGGGGATGTCTTATTTTTTTTTTCAATGAAGAAGAATTCACATTTATTGCTGAACAAAAAAATGAACATTTATTATATACGGTACTGTACAGTATTTGTCATCACAAACCAGCATAACCAGACAAACTGTGAATCCTATCAAGAATTTCTTACTACCGTACCATTATTTCCATGTACAACAATTAACAGTATGGTACATTTACCAATATTTACGGTACGAATAGAAAGTAAAATTTATTCAATGACAGTTATGTCATCATCTTCTAGGACATCATCATAACAATCCAAACCATTAATTTCCCTGCACACAGTATCATGCCCCATAGTGGCCCCTGCACACAGTATCATGTCCCATAGTGGCTCCTGCACACAGTATCATTCCCCATAGTGGCCCCTGCACACAGTATCATTCGCCATAGTGGCCCCTGCACACAGTATCATTCCCCATAGTGGCCCCTGCACACAGTAGTTTGCCCCATAGTGGACCAACCATGAACAATTATTATACTGTGGGGTCTTTTCAGACCCCAGAGTATAATGATCGGAGACCCAGGAGAGGATAGAAACATAAAAAAACAACGTTGCTTACCTGTTCCTCGCTCCGGTGCATGCCCGTGCGCTACTCCGGCCTTCTTCAATGTTAGACCAGGCCGCGTCACGTGATCCGGCCGGCGTCGCAACGCAAAATGACGTCCACTGACGTCTGCGACGTCACCAAACAGGCCTGAAGCCTGGAGAAGCGTAGGACAGGTAAGCACATAGTTTTTTATGTTCGCTCACCTCCCCTGGGCCGCCGATTATTATACTCCGGGGTCTGAAAAGACCCCGGAGTATAATGATAGCAGAGATTGTGGGGTTCTCCCGCGGCCTCACATATCGTATATACCGTATGTTCTGTTCGGGAACATACGCCTTACTTTCGGGGGATGCCTTATATTAGGCAATTCTCCGAAACCTCTCCTATGCCTTACTTTCGGGGGTGTCTTATTTTCGGGGAAACACGGTATCATAGGGATCAATCACTGGATTATTAATGAGATTATAGAATTATTATTATAGAATTAGATGTATAGTTTGTTACATATTTACTATCATAGGGATCAATCACTGGATTATTAATGAGATTATAGAATTAGTAATATTATATAATTAGATGTATAGTTTGCTATATATTTACTATCATAGGGATCAATCACTGGCTTTCTAATGAATTAGAGGATCTATACTGCTTCTGACTTACTATGACCATCTGCCATTTATGAGTCACAGCTGTTTAAAACCACCAAATTTACATATCTGCTGAAATATTACTTATTTCATCTTCGTGTTTGGTATGTCTGGACTTGTAAAAACATTCTGCATCATTTGCTGGGCATATCATTCATATATCAGGTACTGACACAGAGTTATGGCATATCCTAAAATTAAGTCATATTACTGTTTACCTGTTGCATATGATTAGCTAGCTCTAGTCGCAGGTGGGAGGTTCCCAAAAGGGGGTTGGGCTAAGGTCTCTTTAAAAATTGGGCATAGACAAGACAGTTCCATCAGATACCTGAGGACACGAGAGCTTGTAGTCTGTTGGAATTTTCTGCTAATCTCACCAACCAAGCCTTCAGCAGCCCAGCTAGTAAGTGTTCTGTTTTATTTCTTACTCCCTTTTATTTTGTGTCTTTTTATTACAAATGTTCTTCTTTTGTAACTATTGACTGTACTTTTTGTGTATATTATGTTGTAATATACTTTAACTAATTTTGGATCCTTTCTGTCACATTCTGCATCTCTTTATTCTTTTCTTTGCTTCTCACTGTGTATGGTGTATGTGCTTGTGTAATGCAGGGAAAATAATGGTGGATGGGGTCAATTCCAACAATTATGTCTTGGGCATTATAAAACCTCATAAAAAGTGCAAACTTAGTTTCTTACAAAAGATGAAAAATCTCATCTTTCATTCAACACTAGAAGCACCTTTAATGTTTTATAATGCATAAGGTATAACTGTCTGAAGTGACCCCCTCCCCTTAATTTTCCCTGCAATACACACAAGCCTGTACACAGGGAGAAACATGGGAAATCTCTCAAGAGAGAAGCAAGGGGAAGAATAAAGAAATAAAGGGATTTACAGAAAGCAGCCAAAATTTGTTAGTAAAGTATATTACAAAATGTATTAATGCCACAGATACTGCTAGAAAATCAAAAGTTGTTTGAAAGTTTACACTTTAAATTTAATATGGTTTTAAGATCTTCCCACAATCCCAATGAGGGAAAACACAGCTTAGCTTTGTTACATTGTGTATGCTAGGGTGCTACATGTCCCATGTGACGACAGACAGTGCAGATCTGAGATGTCTTGGTGAATTAGTGTCTCGTCTACCGTAAGTGGGTGTTGGCAGCTATTTGTGTAGCTCTTGGGGGCGCTTCACTCCTTTGTAACCTCCTGTGATATGTGGAAGCTTCCTTTTACAGTCACATGTACTTGTGTGGCTGGGGGGTTGTTTGGATACCTGAAAGGAGACATGAAATAATGAATGTGCCCCAAACAAGTTTCCTGAAGGCATTAGATAGTGGGGTCCCCCATGATTAGAATAAAAAGGACGTTGCATTCCCCTTGTACGCAGGCACAGCACCTTTATAAATGTTAGTGGCGCCATGGCGTAGCAAACTGGGCAATAGGTATACCAGGGATGTAGCTGGGAGGGGCAACCAAGCCACTATAATGCATATACCGCATTATCCTCTATACACCCCGCAGTGCGATCTCCCCCCCCACATTATCCTCTATACACCCCGCAGTGTGATCTCCCCCCCACATTATCCTCTATACACCCCGCAGTGTGATCTCCCCCCCCACATTATCCTCTATACACCCCGCAGTGCGATCTCCCCCCCACATTATCCTCTATACACCCCGCAGTGCGATCTCCCCCCACATTATCCTCTATACACCCCGCAGTGCGATCTCCCCCCACATTATCCTCTATACACCCCGCAGTGCGATCTCCCCCCACATTATCCTCTATACACACCGCAGTGTGATCTCCACCCCACAGTGCGATCTCCCCCCCACATTATCCTCTATACACCCCGCAGTGCGATCTCCCCCGCCACATTATCCTCTATACACCCCGCAGTGCGATCTCCCCCCACATTATCCTCTATACACACCGCAGTGTGATCTCCACCCCACAGTGCGATCTCCCCCCACATTATCCTCTATACACCCCACAGTGCGATCTCCCCCCCACATTATCCTCTATACACCCCGCAGTGCGATCTCCCCCCGCCACATTACCACATTATCCTCTATACACCCCGCAGTGCGATCTCCCCCCACATTATCCTCTATACACCCCGCAGCGCGATCTCCCCCCCCACATTATCCTCTATACACCCCGCAGTGCGATCTCCCCCCACGTTATCCTCTATACACCCCGCAGTGCGATCTCCCCCCCACGTTATCCTCTATACACCCCGCAGTGCGATCTCCCCCCACGTTATCCTCTATACACCCCGCAGTGCGATCTCCCCCCACGTTATCCTCTATACACCCCGCAGTGCGATCTCCCCCCACGTTATCCTCTATACACCCCGCAGTGCGATCTCCCCCCACGTTATCCTCTATACACCCCGCAGTGCGATCTCCCCCCACGTTATCCTCTATACACCCCGCAGTGCGATCTCCCCCCACGTTATCCTCTATACACCCCGCAGTGCGATCTCCCCCCACGTTATCCTCTATACACCCCGCAGTGCGATCTCCCCCCACGTTATCCTCTATACACCCCGCAGTGCGATCTCCCCCCACGTTATCCTCTATACACCCCGCAGTGCGATCTCCCCCCACGTTATCCTCTATACACCCCGCAGTGCGATCTCCCCCCACGTTATCCTCTATACACCCCGCAGTGCGATCTCCCCCCACGTTATCCTCTATACACCCCGCAGTGCGATCTCCCCCCACGTTATCCTCTATACACCCCGCAGTGCGATCTCCCCCCACGTTATCCTCTATACACCCCGCAGTGCGATCTCCCCCGCCACATTATCCTCTATACACCCCGCTGTGTGATCTCCCCCCACATTATCCTCTATACACCCCGCAGTGTGATCTCCCCCCACATTACCACATTATCCTCTATACACCCCGCAGCGCGATATCCCCCCACATTATACCTTATGGGATGATTGGTTTATTTTAGCAGATTGCTTTGTAATAACAATTCTAAGGTTTAGTAAATTTCCTAGTTTATTAACATAAATGGATTTGCATTCTATGACTACAACTCCCGGCATTCCTCTTCGGCCAGGGCAGGCTGGTAGTTGTAGTTTATTAACAGCAGCACGCCTTTGAATTTAACCTTATACCCTATTACCGCAGCGGTTTTGTGGTCTCGTTGTTATTTACCGTCCTCACCACATCCTAAGTATCGGCTCCGTGCCCACACTAGACATGTCTGCCGCTGCGTCCCCCGGCTTCACGTATGCGTAGCACGGAGGACGTCTCTCGAAGCCCCGCCCCGGCACGCTCTGCCGTAAGAGGGGCGTGGTTTATAGAGGAACACGCATGTTATTGAAGCCGGAAGGCAGAGCAGGGCAGCAGGTGAGCGGGGATTAACCGTGCCGGTGCCGGGGTAATTACAGGGGTGCAGGGCAGCAGGTGAGCGGGGATTAACCGTGCCGGTGCCGGGGTAATTACAGGGGTGCAGAGCAGGGCAGCAGGTGAGCGGGCATTAACCGTGCCGGTGCCGGGGTAATTACAGGGGTGCAGGGCAGCAGGTGAGCGGGCATTAACCGTGCCGGTGCCGGGGTAATTACAGGGGTGCAGGGCAGCAGGTGAGCGGGGATTAACCGTGCCGGTGCCGGGGTAATTACAGGGGTGCAGAGCAGGGCAGCAGGTGAGCGGGCATTAACCGTGCCGGTGCCGGGGTAATTACAGGGGTGCAGAGCAGGGCAGCAGGTGAGCGGGCATTAACCGTGCCGGTGCCGGGGTAATTACAGGGGTGCAGGGCAGCAGGTGAGCGGGGATTAACCGTGCCGGTGCCGGGGTAATTACAGGGGTGCAGGGCAGCAGGTGAGCGGGCATTAACCGTGCCGGTGCAATTACTGGGGTGCAGGGCAGCAGGTGAGCGGGGATTAACCGTGCCGGTGCCGGTGCAATTACTGGGAGTAATTACACTCATACTGCAGAGTAGGGGGCGCTAATGCTGTATGAGGCTTGTGGACTCTTGCATGGTGGCGCAGGTAGTGCAGTGGCACTGATGATGAAGCGGGGGTCTCTCTGATCTGACCCTGTGTTTGTCTATAGGGAAGAGTCACCTGAAGGTCTGCCACTTTCCAGTCTACTTTGTGTGTTTCTCAGCAACTCTGCTTGCTGTCAGTGACTGTATACATCGTGGGGTGGAAATCCCGTGCTGTTATCTGTCCTGATGTTTGCTATCCGTCCACTGGATAGAATTGTAGCAAACCCTCAGCTTCCTCAAATGTTAGGTCTTTCTGTGGTTGCAAGTGGCCCGCAGCCAATATCTGACAGGCTTGAATTTTGGTAAGAGCTTCATGGCTGTGACTCCCATCACCTGATCAAAGATCTGTCACCCTGCGACTCCTTCACTAATGTCGCATCAGCACATGCATCTTATCAGTATCTTCAGAAAAAAGTCACACGACCTCTTAAATCTCCTGACATTTCTAGTACATCTGCTTCAAGGCTTTTGGGTTAAGTGCTAAAGACCTATTACTTCTCACAGCTGAGGACTTGCTACAATAAGGCTGGGGTTGACTTGATTCCTGTTGTGTGGCCAAAGATCTCCTGTGAATCCTACACTAATGCTAGTGAATGGCATTGCATGGTAACCCTTTCTAATAATAATAATAATAATAATCCTTTAATAGTCCCTCCATGGGGAAATTCAGTGTGTTAGAGCAGCAAAGATAAGCAATGCAAAATAAGTACAAATACAAAACATTCTAAGGCAGAGGCGTTCAAGTGATGGTAGACAGACAGAAAGGTCCAGGTAAAGAAGTAGCAGGGGGGGAGGGGATATCACAACAGAAAGATCTTTCAGTTCTCTGCATGGACTGATCTCCGCAAAGGTCGGTGTTGGTTGTACAGCCTGACCGCAGTGGGGAGGAAAGACTTCCGATAGCGCTCCTTCTCACACTTAGGGTGGAGCAGTCGGTCACTGACAGTACTGCCCAGCGCGATCACAGTCTCATGCATGGGATGGGACTTCTTCTTCTGCATGGAGCTCACCACGGACAGTATCCTTCTGTCACCCACCACCTGCACTGGGTCCAGTGGGCTCCCCAGGACAGAGCTGGCCCTTCTAATCAGCTTGTCGTTTCTATTCCTATCCCTGGATGATATACTGCTCCCCCAGCAGGCCACTCCGAAGAAGATGGCTGATGACACTACCGGGCTGAAAAAAAAGTCCTAAGACGTGCCCCCCGGATTCCAAAGGCTCTCAGCCTCCTAAGCACGTAGAGCCTGCTGTGGCCCTTCCTGTACAGGACCTCCATGTGATCTAGTTGCACTAATCGACTAACAGCTGCAGTCGTGGGACACTAGGGGTCAAAATGCAGCTCCGTTCACTAGCATTAGTGAAGGAGTCACAGGGTGATCTGTCAATCTTATGATCTCATCCTTGGTTTCCAGGGTGCTATGGTGTTCCTTTAATAATAAAGTTGTATATGTAAACCTTGATCTTGTTGTTTTTTTCAGAAAGAAGACACCCCTTGGATTCTGCCTGGGATCTCTGCTTACAGCAATGGTAAGGCTATCATGTATTCTTCCTGTATGATCAACAGTTTCACATTAGCCCATACTTCTTAAAGAGGACCTTTCATGTCCTCAGGCACATGCGGTTTTACATACCGCTAGAAAGCCGACAGCGCAGTGAATTCAGCGCACTGTCGGCTTTCCCGGTATGTGCCCCGGGACTGGAGATATCGGCGGTGTAAGTTTCACGGTTTACTGTCAGAAAGGCGTTCCTGTCAGTCTAGCTGCGCTGTGAGGAACACCCTCCCTGACTGTGCTCGTTCATAGACTTGCACTGAGGGGGCGTTCCTCACAGCTGAGCGTCATCACTGGGCGATAAGGAACGCCCCATCTCTCTGTACTCGTCTATAGCCCTGTATTGTCAGAGGGGGCGTTCCTTACTGTCCGGCGATGACACTGAACTGTGAGGAGCGCCCCCCCAGTACAAGTCTATGGACGTGTACAGTCAGGGGGGGGAGGGCGTTCCTCAAAGCACAGCTAGACTGTCAGGAACGCCCTTCTGACAGTAAACCGTGAAACTAAGACCCCCGGGACACATACCGGGAAAGCCGGCAGCGCACTGAATTCAGCGCGCTGTCGGCTTTCTAGTGGTATGTAAAACGGCATGTGCCTGAGGACATGAATGGTCCTCTTTAAGCTAGGCTCACATGGTGAGATTTGGAGAGGAATTTCAGGCAGTCTTCAACCTCCAAATTCCAGCCCTGTGGTTTGCGCACTCAGTATCCACAGACACAGTGTGACTAAATAGCCTGAGCCTTGCGTTGCAGGTTCTGCGACTGAATCGTCTGTGGAATCCTTGGTAGGGTTGAGCAGGATGCTTCGTTTTTCAGCATCCTGCAAAGTCACTGCCTCTAATTCAAAACAATGGGAGGCAGATTCCAGACACAGAATTGGAGCTGATTTTGAGGCAGAATCTGCCATAGTATCAACTCAAAATTCCATCATGTGAACTTGGGTTTAGATTGATGTTAACTGAAACTATTGATTTTGTTGAGACCTGCCATCTATCTAATGTGTATGTGGGTGGGGGGTAGGTTTACCCTGATGACATATGTTGGGGAGATTCTGATCAGGAAGTTGGATTTCAGCATGCATCTCCTATCAGTTTTTATTATGTGTTTCTTTGGGAGGATCTGTAGAATGATGGGAGAGATTTTATCGTCACAGGCTTCTGTACTAGATATGAAGTCCAAAGAAGAGAAGGATGCGGAGCTGGACAGAAAGATTGAAGCCCTGCGTAAGAAGAATGAAGCTCTGGTCAGGAGACACCAGGTAACTATACTCTGTGTTATTTAACCTGAGCAGGGTGTTTCCCAGCCGCCTTAATGAGTGTATATTATAATTATTCTAGATGGATCTATAATATGTATTCTTTATATAACACTTCTGTGTGACAAAGCAGAGGGCTAGTTTTAACAGCCTGGTACCACATGTGTGATTGCACAAAACCGCAGATGCTCAGGGATTCATGTATTGTTAGTTTATGTAAATGCATGCTGTGAAGTGGAAAAATGATGCATTTTCTTTGCAAAAGTATCCTTCCAATGTCAAATATCCACAGGATATGCCAAAAAATGTGCAATTCCTGACCCTTGTTTTGCATTCACTCAGAATATAGGATTGTGCAACTCTATCTTTTCACTTGTATGGGAGTTCCAAAAATAACTGAGAACGCTGCCTGCTTCGCTACTTTCTGGAATAGTCCTCAATGGAGAGTGTCGAGGAGCCGCATCCAGTTCTGTATTCTCAAAGGGGGTCAAGGATCCCTGTTCTCAAAGATGCATCTATCACACATTTATGGGATATCCTATAAATGTGTGAGATAGGAATATTCCTTTAATAAATTGTACTGTACAATAAAGACATGCCTCCTCCCTCCCTCTGGTCACATTGATGAGTTTCTTATTGGCTCTATTTTAGCATATACATTTTCTTCTTTCCCTCCCAGATGATTGAGGAGGACAAAAAGAGAGCTGAACAAGAGGGAATTGCTGTGACCACCCCAAGGAAAGCCAAACACCCAGACAGTGAGCCAGACAAAGCTCGAAAGGAGAAGGAGAATTTCTCAATCACTCTTGATGTTTCTGCTGGGGTGAGAGGCATTTCTATGAAGAGATTTGTGTACATGATCTATAGGCTAGCCATTATAAAGTGCATGTGATAGTGGGGTTTGGTTCTCCAGTTTAGCTGGATGCACAAGAAAGTAAGACTTGCATTTTACAATATTAGGATTTGTCAAGTTTGGACAACTTAAAGGGGTTGTCCAGGGTTTTTTATTTTTTTTCCTTAGGCTAGGCCATAAATATCTGACTGGTGGGGTTTGCCAGACAACGCTTGGATGGATTCCTGTAATATACAGTGCCCTGTATAGCGGTTAGGTCCTGTTAATCTGCCTCAGCTCCCATTGACTTAAATGAGAGATGAGCTGCAGTAAAGGCATTTGTGATGTGGCAGGCAGATGTTACTTGTATACTAACAGCATTATTTTTATTATAGACAAGACTATTTCATAAGTTGCTTAGTTTAAGATGTTTTGCAAAAATAAAACTAGTTGCACAACTGTATCTACCCATGTAGTACTAGTAACAAAAAGATACCTTGAAATTGGGAATTTCTTCCTTCTTACACAACCTATTAACCTTCTTTTTTTTTTTTTTTTTTTTTTTTTAAGGAGAAGAGAATAGTAAATGATGGCAAATCGCCTAAAGCTGAGCACACTTCTCGCTCAGAAACGTCTCAGAGAAGTCCCACTCACAGGACCAGTGGCCGAACAGGCCCAGGCCGTTTTACAGGTGGGCGAACCCCCCAAAGGGATAAATCAGTGGAACCATTCAAAGGAGAAGGAGATGGCACTCATCCATCTGAAAGGCCGACAAGAGGAAGGAGGCCTCAAGGCACTGACATGTCCAGGAGAAGTCCAAGGATTCCTAATGATGATTCTCATGTAGAGCGGTGGTCTGCATCCACTAGAGGAGCAGACAGAGGTGGAAGAGGACCATGCAGGGGCGGTAGCATGGGAGGTAGAGGGACTGGCCACGGAGGATTGGTGGATGGCGTTTCAGGACCTGACAGAAAAGTTAAGGTATTGAATTGAGTTTACTGTAAATTTCTTCAATGTTCTTTTTATTATGAATGATTGTAACTTTGGTAAAAGCTCCATTCACCCCGACATCATGGTTTCCATGGGTTTCTTCAGGGTACTTTCAAATATATTAATAGGTTAGCTAGCATCCTATGAAACCCTCCTAGTGTGTTCTGGGACTTTGCTATTGATGGCCTAGTGTTAAGTTTCAGATCTGACACCCAGCCCTGCCATGATCAGCTGTTTGAAGAGACTGCAGTGGATGAGCCCTGTGGCCTTCTCACTGCTTATCAAGCATAATGCCATGCACTGTGTTGTGGTTGTCTTAGGTATTGCAGCTCAGTCCCGTTCTTTTAAATGGAACTGAGCTGCAAATTGGTCATATGACAGATGAACATGATGTCACTTGTGTGAGTGCCATGATTGCTACTCAGTCCACTTTGTGGACTGTAATTGGGATTGTTGGCGTGTATGTAACACTTTTCTCTGCAGTTGTTTGGCGAGCTTTCATAATTTGTGGCATATATATATAATTTTTTTTTTATATTCTTTTGAGGAATGGGAAGAGAAGAGGAAGCAGAATATTGAAAAGATGAATGAAGAGATGGAGAAGATTGCAGAATATGAGAGAAGCCAAAGGGTGAGCATTGGCCTGTACCCTTCCTGTCACCTAGTGCCATTGTGTGGCCACATTGTCCAGTTTCTGTTCTAAAAATGGTTACCGATGTTAAATATTCAAAGGTGACTGCTTTTGGTGGCAGTCAAAAAAAATCAGGTTGTCACTGGAAGCAGTCGGCAAGCTTTTTGTCAGATGCACCACAACAGTTTCTGAGCTTCTGTATTGCATGAGGGAGTTGGTCTTTCCTCCATCAAATTGCTGTTCCTTTTAGGATGCAAACCACCAGAATAATCTGAGTGGACTCTGGGATAGCAAAGATTTCTGGAAGATTTTAGTTCTATAAGCTGCAGTAATTGTAATGCAGCACTCCACTATAATACTTTTGATGCCTAATAATCACCAGTGACTAAAGTGATAGTTGCACATGGGTTAGAGCTTCCACATATATCCTTTTCTACAGCTGAATGTTTATCTTTCTTTTAGGATGGCGTAAGGGAGAAAAAAATCCAATCCGCAACTTTCTTGATGATCCCAGAAGGACAGGCCCCATCTCAGAAGGTGACCGGAAGGAGGGAAGCCGCCGACACAATAGAAATTGGGGTGGCCCTGATTTTGAGAAGGTTAAAACTGGTATGGATCGGGAAAAAGAGAGCCATGTAAGTATATGACATGTATGGTCATTGCTATGGATCCACTGGTTCTACCAATCCTCACTATCCTCTTTTAATAAAAAAAAAAAAAAAAAGGGTCGACGACCGGGAGGAAAGAATCAGATGGATATGACCATGTCGATGACTGGCAAAGAACGGGCAGAATACGTACGGTGGAAACAAGAGCGAGACCAGATTGATCAGGAGAGATTGGCACGGCACAGAAAGCCTACTGGACAGTGGAGGAGAGAGTGGGATGCGGAGAAAACAGATTCTATGTAGGTGGTCAGATGAGGTCTAGTACACAGTGTATATGAGCTTTAACCAGTGACTCTCTAGTTCTTATAGCTGTATTTTTCTTCACAGGTTTAAGGAGGGCGCGGCGCCCCCTGTAGAGGAAGAATCTATTGGCAGAAGAGGTAAATATGACTTATTATATCTACTACTTGTGACATTGTATAGTAAGAACTGTGGCTAACATACTGCTATCCTATGATCTATGTTGATCTTGCCTAATAAAAGCAATGTTTCGACCCAGACAGAAGTCTTTAGCAGACATGTACGTTCAGTATTTTATATATATCTTATACATGCATTATCATACTGTCATGGTGATAAATCACACTATCCCATTAATCAATAAATCCTATGCATATTCATCCCCCCCCCCCCAAAAAAAAAAAAATGTTACTCTGAAATAGATAGGCGGTATAGCAAGAATTGTTAAATCAGACATAAAGCATGGTGACCAGTCCTTTACCTGCCAAATGACTTGTATAGAAGAGAAGTGGCCCCTGTTGTTCTAGATTTTACACCAAGACCTCAATAGCAAAGGGGATAAGACCAACCAAAGCTGGGCCCTTTCCCTTAGAAAGGCCAAGACTCTTGGCCTTGATGCACAGAATTTTTCTTCTCTTGAATACCTGAGCCACATGAAATCCTAGTATGTAGACTTCAGCTTCTGCATATAAGCACAAATGTTTCCATTCTCTTATGGTAAGCAGCCATCTTGGAATTGGTGAAGATATGAAGCCCAAAGTGTAATAGAAAGATGATTTATTCTGGATTATTCAATTACATGATGGTCAAATGATGACGTGATCAGTAGTTGTTATGATGTCTAGTTCATTGCAATGCTTTGCTTGTTTCTCTGACAGACCAAGGAAAGCGCGGGGCTCCCAAACCTCCCACTATGGCAGAGTTCCTCCCAGAGAGCCTTAAAAGGCCAACACAAAGGAGGAATCAGAGAAGGGGAAGGTCTGGAAATAAACCGTACAGGTGTGTCTCCTTTAAAACTAAGTGTAGAAAAATATCCTTGTTAAACCACTCAAGTACCAGATTAGGATTTGTTACTCTGGACACTTTACCTATGGACTCGCTTTTTGCAGAACCTACGCTATGGTACATGAAAAATGCTTAAAGGGGTTGTTGAAGATCTATCCACGTGATAGGTCATCAGTGTCTGATTGGTTTTGGTCTGACACCTGGAGCCTGCACCGATCAGCTGTCCTGGCTGTTGAACGCTGTAGGCAATTTAATTGGTCGTATGCAGCTCTGCTCCTTTTCCAGGGCCAGCGCTACAGTGTGCGCATCTCCTTATACAGCTTCCTGCTCTATAGTAGTGGCGTTCACTTGAATAGGAGCAGTGCTGCTTCCAGTCATATACCTTGTATATGGCTTCTGTCCTGCAGACTCCGACCAATCGGATACTGATGACAAATCCTTTTTATATTAAAAAAAA
Organism: Leptodactylus fallax; assembly: GCA_947044405.1. Taxonomy (NCBI): domain Eukaryota; kingdom Metazoa; phylum Chordata; class Amphibia; order Anura; family Leptodactylidae; genus Leptodactylus; species Leptodactylus fallax. The sequence continues at coordinate 269,805 of CAMRHE010000959.1, read as the reverse complement.
GTTAGTGGTTGAATTCTTGTAAGTAAATATGCAACAAGCTGAGTAAATTGATTTGTGTTGGAGTGGTATGTAGAATATCCCATTCAGTTGCTTTTTTTTTTTTTTTTTTTTTTTTCTTCGTGATATGAAATCCTTACCTACATCCTAAATGTGTGAACATGGCTGAAGGTGATATTACAAAAAAATCCACATGAATGTTTACTATGTAAAATGTGTATAGGATTGTATCAATATATAATATATTGCACTGCGGGCTTAAAGGGATGTTTATGTTCTTTCTCTTACAGCATGCATGACAGCCGGTGGGAAGAGGAGGAAGACGAGGATGTTGGAAATGAAAAGGACAAACCTCTGCCATCAGAGGAGAGAGAGAAGGAGACTTGTGTAGAGAAAGCAGTAAGTTTTTATCCCATAGTGTGTATGCTTCTCAACAGCAGAGCAGTCTAGCAGTGTTTAAAAGGGCAATTTACAAGGACTTTACATTGATAGACCATCAATGTGTATCTGAAAGAAGACGGCAATGGACACTAGCAATGGCAGTGTGAACCCATCCTAAGGCTCCTTGAACACAAATTATGTGCTGTCTTTCCCATGGACGTGAAGACACACATATTCATGTAGTCTAAGGATGGAGACTTGGCAGACCTTGTGGTTGAGGATTTCAGTGGTCATATCCTCACCAATCTAACTTTTATGTCCTGTTCACCTATGACCTACACTTTGGGGTAGTCTGGTCTAAGACAAGCTCAGTAGGTTTTAGGGGCTCAATATCAGGCATATATATGATCTCACCTGTATACCTTGCTGTATGGCGTATCAGAGAATGTATAGGTATGGACACATGTAATTGAGTACAATCCAACTCACCTTACTTTGATTTCTTTATTACAGGAGATTAAGAAAGAAGAGGAGCCTCAGAAGCCGATATCAGAAGTGTCCGCAGCTCAGACAAATGAAAAGAAAAATGAAATTGTAGACAATGAATGCGAAGATGAGTGGACGGATGCTAGCGGTGAAGTTGAAGAGGAAGATGTTGAAGAGGAAGAAGATGATGATTCTTTAGAAGCTGAGGAAGATCCTCAAGTCAGCGCTCCTCTAGTGACCCCAGAAGAACAAAGGCTTCCAAAACAAGTGGAGACCCCCAAGCTGACTATACCTTCTCCAGATGTGACCAGTGATGACCGAGTCATGGAGTCCAAACCCACCAGCCCCTTCTCCCCAGATGGACACTGTCCAGTAACAGACTGGGGAGAGGAGATGGAGCTTCTGTCTCCTCCAGAAAGTAGCAATGAGGACAGTCCTCCTCAGGCTGTTAGTACGAGGGGCTTCAATGAAGACGAAAACTCTAACTCAGGTCAGTGAACGGTAAAGATCAGATAGTTATGGTGGCACGTACCAGCAGCATTGACCATGTATGTGTAGGAGTTGTCCTTGCTTGTCGAGTGCTTCTTTAAAGGGGTTATCCGACAAAGCGAGGATATGCCGCAGGAGAATGTGGGTGTGACTGGTGGTGGATGGCGCTCCCTATACACTTCAGTGGGAGTCCTGCAGATGGCAAACTGCTTTACTTCGGCTATCTCCAGCCCTCCCACTAGGGGAATGGGAGTAACATTCAGCCTGGCTGTGGTCAGGCTGAATGTGGAACAGGAAAGGTCCTCCAATTTTTGCTTTGTGGGATAACCCCTTTAAGTCAGAACTAAGATCAGTGACAGTTGCTGCAAAATAAAACAGACTCTATACTTTGATCGCTGTTCTCTTGCCCAACATCCCCAGAAACATATGCACACTCAGCTGAAGGATGACTGTTTACTGAACAGGATGGGAGAAAGCCCAGCATTTAAAAGGATTAGGGAGTTGAAATCCGACTGCTCGATGGGTGGCTGAACCTGTTGAAATCTGTGTGGGGGTTGGTTGATCCATGGCTTATTTTGTATGGGCAGTTTAAAGGTGGCCATACATAGTAGATTAATTTTGATTGAACCTGACATATTTTTGGCAGGGCTCGCTGACAGTCAAACCTTTTTGGGGATATCTCTACTTTCCCCTTTTGAATTGGGCATATCTCATCCTTTTGTTCTCAGGGAAGATTACCCACTGATAATAAGACACTACTTATGCTGGCTATATGCCCTCAGTGACTGACAGCTATTCCTTCCCACTCTCCCATACATATACAGATTGGGCTCAGACAAGCTGTATGTGTTTTCAATGGAGACCGTGGCATAAGCTGCCACTAGACAAATATTAATATAGTGAGGGCAAAAAGGTCAGGTGTTGAAATTCACTGAGATAACAATGGTAATTTGGTAAGTGGCCCATAGACGGCCGAAGCCTCGATCAGGTGGGTACCTGTGTTTAAATGCAGTGTCTTTAAGGCCAAGTTCACACTACTTTTAGTAATGTCCGTTGCTGTCTTCCATCATAGGATGATAGCAACGGACATGAGCTGTCACAGAGAACGGTCATAGACTGATTCTGTGTCTGTTCCCATTGACACTAATGTAAACAACATGACGGACGATGGCTTCCAAAGTTAGAAGATGGCTTCTGTCATGTTTGTTTACTTTTGGAACGGAATATAAAGTCGAGCATGCAGGAAGATAGAAGATGGCTTCCGTCATGTTTACATTAGTGTCAATGAGAACGGACACAGAATCAGTCTATGACCGTTCTCTGTGACAGCTCATGTCCATTGCTATCATCCTATGACGGAAGACAGCAATGGACATTAGTAACTAGTGTGACCTCAGGGTCAGTTTTCCCCCGTTGTTTAGATGTTTTATTGAGCTGCCCCCTACTGTAGAGAATCCTGCATGATATGCCTGGATCCCATACAATACACATGTAATACACTCTATGTATTTTGCATTCTAAGTAAGTTTTCTATAGTAGTTGATGGTGTGAGTAGCCTCATGTACTCAGGCTTGACATTTTTTTATTTATTTTTTTTTACATCGACTGAAGTTTCTGTTCTTCCTAAATTCGCAGGCTATGACAGGAGACAGCACAAAGACAGCTATTAACCCTTCAGCTTCCTGCCAGGTCTCCTCCCGCAGCGCTTGTGATTGGATATTGAATGATTAGCCTTGTGCGTTTTATCTGCATGGATTTTACCCCGAATATTCACATTTATACATGTCGTCGTGCACGGAACCGCATGGCTGACCTCAGGGGCTTTGGTGCCTTCACCTGCTGTGAATTCTCTTGTGCTAATGTTGCTGCTGATGCTTTTATTTCTAATATGCTGTAACCAGTCTATTCAGTTCTATGAGCTGTGGATTCAGTAAGGGGTGTCTTACCTATGCATACTCTCCTATCTATACAAACTAAGTATTAGGACTGGATAGTGTTATGTGCAAGGTAAGCTCATCCCGTCTATATAAAATTATATATAAATAATAGTATGGCCCTATAAAGCTAATTATATAGCTTTGATTTACTGTGTGCCCATTACATGCACTTGTACTGTCCTGCATTGATGGCTTTTCTTCGGTGACCATCAAATGATAGCAGGACTCTAAGTTGCTTTGTCTTTCCCACCATAACCACTCATGGCATATCGATCAGATACAGAATCAGCATCTGGTTGGTGATGTGCTGACTGCTGTAACCCCTATGGATGCCTAGGATGAAGTGGCATGGGAGCACTTTTGGCTACTACTTAAGATGGCCCGGTGTGCAGAGTGCTGTATTAGTCCCACTGATCAGATGTTGTTGAAGTGCTTATGATGGGGAACACACTTTAAAGGTTATGTCTAACTTTGCAACCAAATAGTTTATTGTCCTAAAGATTTCATACTGTTACCATGTAGATGTACAGAAGTTTTAGATAGACTAGAAACAGTGTTGTCTAATTCTTTATAAACCTTTATAGATTGGAATGTGACTCTAGGGTCAGACTACTAAAATATATAATATATATACATATATCTCTCTATCTATACAGTACAGACCAAAAGTTTGGACACACCTTCTCATTCCAAGAGTTTTCTGTATTTTCATGACTATAAAAATTGTAGATTCACACTGAAGGCATCAAAACTATGAATGAACACATGTGGAATTATATACTTAACAAAAAAGTGTGAAACAACTGAAAATATGTCTTATATTCTAGGTTCTTCAAAGTAGCCACCTTTTGCTTTGATTACTGCTTTGCTCACTCTTGGCATTCTCTTGATGAGCTTCAAGAGGTAGTCACCTGAAATGGTCTTCCAACAGTCTTGAAGGAGTTCCCAGACATGCTTAGCACTTGTTGGCCCTTTTGCCTTCACTCTGCGGTCCAGCTCACCCCGAACCAAGCATGTCTGGGAACTCCTTCAAGACTGTTGGAAGACCATTTCAGGTGACTACCTCTTGAAGCTCATCAAGAGAATGCCAAGAGTGTGCAAAGCAGTAATCAAAGCAAAAGGTGGCTACTTTGAAGAACCTAGAATATAAGACATATTTTCAGTTGTTTCACACTTTAAGTATATAATTTCACATGTGTTAATTCATAGTTTTGATGCCTTCAGTGTGAATCTACAATTTTTATAGTCATGAAAATACAGAAAACTCTTGGAATGAGAAGGTGTGTCCAAACTTTTGGTCTGTACTGTGTGTGTGTGTGTGTGTGTGTGTGTGTGTGTGTGTGTGTGTGTGTGTGTGTGTGTGTGTGTGTATGTATATATATATATATATATATATATATATATATATATATATATATAAATTATGCCATGTATACTTTATAGTCTATGTAGACTATAAAGCCTGAGCTAACTCATCCCATGCTTGCATCGACCTATTGTTCAATTAGACTTTGGGAAAAATGCTGATGTTAGATGTAAATCCTATGTAATATAACTAAATTAAAGCCAATCCTATATATAGGGTTATAGCAATGAATGGAATGGCCTCGGTAGAGAACATGTTGCATTTGTTAGGTTATACTGTTTCCATGTACTTCAGTAAATAAGGACTGCAGGGTTGTAGCTGGGGTAGCTTGTGGGGCACGTGTCGGATACTGAGCCGGAGGTGCTTGTGTTGTGATGGCTGTCGGCACTCTTGCAGGTTTTGTTTTGAGGACGGGAAAACGCCTTAATCTTATTTACCCAAATGTATTGCTTGCTTGTCTGTATTATCCTGGTGAAATATTCTCTCTTTGTACAGTATCAGGGAAACTTTGCTTTTATTCTGTTCCGTACAAGCCGCTGTGTACAGAGTCTGCCGTGATGGTCTGTGCTGATGTTGTTATATGGCAGCGACACCTGCTGGTCTTAAGCTGACATTACAGGCTACCACAAACCCATAGAGGACAGTTCAAACATTCTGTTGAATAATTGTTCATTTTTCTTTATATATAATTTTTTTCTTTTTGTAAATTATGAGCCTTGTAAATTTTGGATACTAGTTGTAATATTACATTAAACACTTCACTCAGTGATAAAATGTACGTGCCCGATGTTCTTTGCCTTTTTACCAATTCACTAATTCTGGCTTCACTTTTGGGACATTTGGCAACTTTTTGTCCATATACCCCCTTCAGGACATGAAGAGAAAGGAGTGCACTTAAATTTTAATTTAATGATCGGAGTCTTCCTTTTAATGAAATACTTGGTGATACTGTGATCTAAGGGATGTGCTAGCTTCCTGAACTGACATTAAGGTGGTGGTTTTTTTTTTCGCAGGATTTTTTTTTTTTTTTTTCTCTTCTGTAACAATGACACGATAAAAAGCTGAGCCCTCTCCATACAAAGCAGATGCCGGCTGTATAATCCAGCCATTGCTGCCGTCAGTGCCAACACTTTGGATACCACAGTCGCGTTTAAGTTCTATAAAGTGTGCAGGTGCCATTAGCGTCACCATCTATAACTGATTGCCTCTCCTGTAACGTCATTGAAGGGTGGTGGTCGGTTTCCATGACAGCCGGGAGTCTATTGAAGGTTCCCAGGCTTGTCATTACCTCACACGTTGCCATAGGCAGTGTGTAATAGAAATTATTGGATTTTACAATACACTGCAATACTAATTTATTGCAGTGTACAGTATGAGTGACCAAACCCCCCTAGGGCAGGGGTCGGCAACCCTGGCACATCTGCCACTGTTGGCACACATAGCATATTTTGCTTGCATTAAATTGCTGCCCACCAATGAGAGTCGGGCGGAGCCCAGGGGGGAGCCATGTGCATCCCTGGGGGGAGGACGACTGGAGAGGGGGGGAGGGGAGAGCGTCCTTCAGAAAAGTGAAAGTTAAAAAAAAAAAAACACCAGGTCCATGCTGGGGTTACTATTCTTATTGTCAGGCATTTGGGGTTATTTTAGTTTTATTAACTCCACTCCTCACATTAATAGCAATTAACCCCATCATGTCCCTCACATTAACCCCTGTCTGCTTCACATAAGGGTTACTAATATGTGAGACATATGGGGGTACAAATAAAGGACCTCAATAATGAAGATACTTAATTAGTACCTCCATGTCTCACATATCAGTAACTCTTATGTGGAGCACACGGGTTAATGTGAGGGACATGATGGGGTTAATTGCTATTAAAGAGGACCTGTCATGTCCTCAACAAAGTGCGGATTTATATACCGCTAGAAAGCCGACAGTGCACTGAATTTAGTACTTTGTTGGCTTTCTCTGTATGTTCCTCAGGGCTGGAGAGAAATTAATGGCACCGATATCTCCCCACTGTCAGACAGGCGTTCCTTACCGACAGTACAATGCTATGTTAGAGCACAGTCGGGGCGCCTTTCTGACAGTGGGAAGATATTGGTTAATTTCTCTCCAGCCCTGGGGCACATGCAGGGAAAATCGACAAAGCGTTAAATTCAGCAAACCGTCTGCTTTCTAGCAGTATAGAAAACCGCATATTCATGAGCACATGAAAGGTCCTCTTTAAAGGGAGTCTATCATTAGATTTAGGCATTAGCAGCAGCACTTCTCGCTACTGCGCATGTACGTAAAATTGCATGTACGGTAGTGAGAAGTGCGGCTGACGCAGCGAAGAGGAAGAGGATTTCTTCACATGAAGGGGCGTGCAGCAGCAAGAGGAGGCGCAGTACTAGATATGACGCTGCTGTGCTCCGTGCACACAATTAGCATAGAAGAATAAAGTATTTATTTCAAAAGCGGTGTCGAAGAAAAGATAAAGGTGAGGATAGAAAAGGCTTTCTAAAGGCTATTCCAACATGTTGTTAAGGAAATTTGCCTAAATCTAATGATAGACTCCCTTTAATATGAGGCAGATGGAGTTACTAAATTGTAATGTACATGACTATACATTTTTTTTATCTGCATTTGTGGATAGAAGTACGGAGCCATACATTTCAATGGGCCCATACACTTAGATGTCGTTTTTACAGCTGTGTCTGGGCCAATTTGAAGAGCTGCAAAATATGAGCAGGTCCTGTACCTGTCCGTCCATTTTTAATGTATAGGTCAGTGAAAACCACATCCATGCCGTTTGTGTACAGGAGGCCTAAGGGTGGTTTTTTTCAGGTGGTGACCACTGTGTACCCACATGTGGTTATAGCCAAATCCAGTCGCAGGGCACCAGTGCTGTCACTTTGGGGTTAGTGTGACACCCATTAATTTCTGGCTGGGGTTTTGCTGTTACCGCACTGCCAGGAATTAAATGTGGCTGAAATTATTCCGCTTTTCACTTACAGAAAAGTGAAAGTACCGGCGGCCGGGGATGCAGCATCCATGTACATAGTGTGTTGCCCCCTACAGGTGTTACCTCACTCTGCTCCTAGTCATATACCTTTACCAGTAATTTTGGGGTACACATGTACTTACATTGCTTCTAATGGGGAAAGTACAGGCTAATAGCAGTAAACGCACGTGGCTGGGAGCGCAGTATGACAGCACCGCTATGTTACGGTTTATGCTATGACTTTAGTGTAGGGGTCGTCAGCCTTACAATTATTGCACAGCACTCCGATGACCTCTTCTTTTGATATTTTTATTTAAATTAGCACCTCAAACAAAAAAAGTTGCCTACCCCTACCCTAGGGGGTCTAAAAATAAAAGTAAAGACAAAAAAAAATTTGTCTTTAAAGTATAAAAAAACAAAAATATAAAAGTCCAAATCCCCCCCCTCCTTACCTTTCCCTAGATCACGTATAAAAATTAAATAAAAGTAAACAAACAGTTTAGGGGACCAGCACTCAAAAATCCCAGAACTATTAAAATATAAAATTATTTATCCCATATGCTAAATGGTGTAACATGGAAAAAAAAATCAAAATAGCCAAAGGGATTATTTTTCAACACTTTGCCTCCTATAAAAATGGAATAAAAGGAGATCAAACGTCCCCAGAATGGTATCAATAAAAATGTGTTTTTGTCCCACAAAAAAAAAGCTGTGTTTCTGCAATGTGGGGCCTCAGCCAAAAAGACGCCGCACCCAGCTCCATACACATAAATATAAAAAAGTTACAGGTGTCACAATATGGAAACACAATTTTTTTTTCGATTTTGCAAAGCTTTTCATTTTTTAAAAGGTAACAAAACATTACCAATACTTTATAATAGATTTTATACACAGTGGGGGTAAAAAGTATTGTCAGCCACCAATTGTGCAAGTTCTCCCACTTATAAAGATGAGGCCGGCCTGTAATTGTCATCATAGATAGACCTCAACTATGAGAGACAAAATGAGAAAACTAATCCAGAAAATCACATTGTCTGATTTTTTAAGAATTTATTTGCAAATTATGGTGGAAAATAAGTATATGGTCACCTACAAACAAGCAAGATTTCTGTCTCTCACAGACCTGTAACTTCTTTAAGAGGCTCCTCTGTCCTCCACTCATTACCTGTAGTAATGGCTCCTGTTTGACATTGTTATCAGTATAAAAGTCACCTGTCCACAACCTCAAACAGTCACACTCCCAACTCCACTATGGTGAAGACCAAAGAGCTGTGGAAGGACCAGAAACAAAATGGTAGCCCTGCACCAGGCTGGGAAGACTGAATCTGCAATAGGCAAGCAGCTTGGTGTGAAGAAATCAACTGTGGGAGCAATAATTAGAAAATGGAAGACATACAAGACCACTGATAATCTCCCTCCATCAGGGGCTCTACGCAAGATCTCACCCCGTGGGGTCAAAATGATCACAAGAAGGGTGAGCAAAAATCCCAGAACCCCACGCGGGGACCTAGTGAATGACCTGCAGAAAGCTGGGACTAACGTAACAAAGGCTACCGTAAGTAACACACTACGCCGCCAGGGACTCAGATCCTGCAGTGCCAGACGTGTCCCCCTGCTTAAGCCAGTACATATCCGGGCCCGTCGGAAGTTTGCTAGAGAGCATTTGGATGTTCCAGAAGAGTATTGGGAGAATGTCATATGGTCAGATGAAACCAAAGTAGAACTGTTTGGTAGAAACACAACTCGTGGTGTTTGGAGGAGAGTGAATGCTGAGTTGCATCCAAAGAACACCATACCTACTGTGAGGCATGGGGGGGCAACATCATGCTTTGGGGCTGTTTCTCTGCAAAGGGACCAGGACGATTGATCGTGTACATGAAAGAATGAATGGGGCCATGTATGGTGAGATTTTGAGTGCAAACCTCCTTCCATTAGCAAGGGCTTTGAAGATGAAATGTGGCTGGGTCTTTTAGCATGACAATGATCCCAAGCACACCGCCAGGGCAACGAAGGAGCGGCTTCGTAAGAAGCATTTCAAGGTCCTGGAGTGGCCTAGCCAGTCTCCAGATCTCAACCCCATAGAAAACCTTTGGAGGGAGTTGAAAGTCCGTGTTGCCCAGCGACAGCCCCAAAACATCCCTGCTCTAGAGGAGATCTGCATGGAGGAATGGGCCAACATACCAGCAACAGTGTGTGCCAACCTTGTGAAGACTTACAGAAAACGTTTGACCTTTGTCTTTGCCAACAAAGGATATAGAACAAAGTATTGAGATTAACGTTTGTTATTGACCAAATACTTATTTTCCACCATAATTTGCAAATAAATTCTTTAAAAATCAGACAATGTGATTTTCTGGATTAGTTTTCTCATTTTGTCTCTCATAGTTGAGGTCTACCTGTGATGAGAATTACAGGCCGGCCTCATCTTTATAAGTGGGAGAACTTGCACAATTGGTGGCTGACTAAATACTTTTTTTTTTCCCCACTCTATATATATCGCAGTGATAGTCCTGACCCACAGAATACAGGTGACATGTCATATTTACCACATAGTAAATGCTCTAAAAATTAAACCCCAAAGAAATTGGTGCCAATGCCAAATTTTTTTCCTCCAATTCGTCATTCTGAATTTTTTTTTTCAGCTTCTCAGTACATTGTGCAGGATATTGAAAGCTTCCAACACAAAGTACAATATACCACACACATTACCTAGATAAAATATCCCACTATTACAAATGGTACAAGGTAGGGAAGGGACCAGATTACAGATTATGACTTGGGACCCAGGAACTATAAACTACGCCTCTGAGGCCCGGATGACTGAGATTATGCCAGGCTTGCTGGATAAGGTATGGAGAATAATGGTAGAGCCGTTTCTGATGCTCAGTGAGACTTGGCCATTTTTCTCGAAAAATTACTGTACAGGTGATAACTGTTCAGTTGTGTTCCAAGTGCTGGGGCCAGAGGTGTAACTACCACCATAGCAACCTGCTTTTTTCTGTTTGTTTAAAAAGGCCACTACCTGCTGGATTACAGCGGGCAGCCGCCTATTTTCACTTACCTTTCCCCAGTTACAGGCTACCATACTGTAAAGCATGCACTTAGGACCTGTAACGGGACTGTATGGGGGGCCTGTAATGGGGACAGTTTACTGAATGGATCCAATAAAAGAGACAATATATTGTATGGGAGCCAATAAAGGGGCAATATACTGTGTGAAATGGAGTAACAGCTGAGCATGTGAAATGCTGACAAAGATGGCCAAGTACTATAATGAGCTCCCATACAGCTGGACTGGAGAGACAGCACGTACTAGACCCTTGTTCCATTCAACACTTCACATTGGTCTTATGAGTGAGGGGATATAGGGAATGGTTTATAATAAGTTAACAGTGATTGGCTTTATTTGCCAAATATCAGTCTAACCAACTCAGGACTGGGCCATTTTCCCTGGTTCAGGACCCAACACAGTTTAATTTTCTCGTACATGTAGTTTTGAGGATTATAACATTATATTCGGATTATTCAAATAAATGAAAAGGATTTATTGCCAATGGCCACTTCCAGATTTACATAATTTATGGCAGAAATTCTAAGAAGTCTATGCCAGCTTTATTTCAGTGTGGGCGCATTGTCTAGCAGTCATTGCAACTCCTCATAGACCTTTGCTAGTGCAGGAGATATGGAGACCAGTGTTGAAAATATCAGTCTTCATAAAGTTATGGCTGCAAGTGTTGGCACCCCTGAAATCTTTCCAGAAAATGAAGTATGTCTACCAGAAAATTATTGCAATTACACAGGTTTATTTCCTTTGTGTGTATTGGAACATCACAAAAAAAACTGAGGAAAAAAGGCAAATTGAACATAATTTCACACAAAGCTCCAAAAATTGTTGGCACCTTTTAAAATTGTTGGTAAATAACTTTGTTTCCAGCATGTGATGCTCGTTCAAACTCACCTGTGGCAAGTAACAGGTGTGGGCAATATAAAAATCACACCTGAAAGCAGATAAAAAGGAGAGAAGTTGACTCAGTCTTTGCATTGTGTGTCTCTGTGTGCCACACTAAGCATGGAGAACAGAAAGAGGACAAGAGAACTGTCTGAGAACCAAAAATATCAACAATCTCAAGGCTACAAGTCCATCTCCAGAGATCTTGATGTCCACGGTGCACAACCTAATCCAGAAGTTTACACCCCATGGCCCTATAGATAGTCTCGCTGGATGTGGATAGAAGAGAAGAAAGGATGAAAGATTTTAACGCAGGATAGTCCAGATGGTGGATAAGCAGCCTCAATCAAGTGCCAGAGACATCCAAGCAGTCCTGATGGGACCAAGATAGAGCTTTACATCATTCTACAGTTTACCAAAAATGGAATGAGGCCTACAAAGAATAACACAGCACCAACAGTCACATATGGAGGAGGATCAAAGATGTTTTGGGGTTGTTTTGCTGCCTCTGGCTCTAGGGGCCCTGACTGTACAAGGCATCATGAAATCTGAAGATTACCAAAGGATTTGGGGTCTCAATGTCAGAAAGCTGGGTTTGCGTCCTAGGTCATGGGTCTTCCCCAAACATACTTCAAAAAGCCTCCAGAAATGGATGGAAACAAAGCACTGGAGAGTTCTGAAGTGGCTGCTATGAGTCCGGATCTAAATCCCATTGAAAACCTGTGGAGAGATAATACAATTACTGGAGGAGAAGAGAAGGCGCCCCCCAAATATGAGAGACCTGGAGAAGTCTACAAAAGAAGAGAGGTCCAAAATTCTACCTGAGAGGTGTAAGAAGCTTGTGGATGGGTATAGGAAGACATTGATTTCAGGTATTTTTTTTTCCAAAGAGTCGGCAACCAAATATTAAGTTGAGGGGGCCAGTAATTTTGTCCAGCCCATTTTTGGTGTTTTGCGTGAAATTATATCATTTTTGGCTTTTTTTTTTCTCTGTTTCTTGTGTTGTTCCAATACACACAGGGGAATAAACCTGAGTATAACAAAACATGCGGAATTACAATAATTATCTGGGAGAAATACTTCATTTTCTGGAAAAATTTCAGGGGTGACCACACTTATGGCCATGACTGTATATCTCCACCTATATGTTCACCTTTTTGAATTCCATTATAGTTTCTTATAGTAGGAATCTACATAAAATGTTGAGTAACTGTTTTACATATCTTGTACTTACAGCCTGTTAAATACTCCAGAGCTGAATTTACAGTTCTGCAAGCTCTCTCTACCACCAGACACTGTACAGTAAGCTGTACAAGTAAATGTAAAGATAACTTAAAGGGTTCTGTGGGAATGGACTGACCGGCGCTCCATTCACTTCTCAGAAATTACAATCCCAGCAACCCCATAGAAGTGAATGGAGTGCTGGACACGCAGGCACACTGGGGCTCCATTCACACCAAGTCCTTAGGGAGACTTTTGGTCCCTGTCCTCTTGAGCGAACAGGCCCCCAGGCACATCCAAGGAGGGGATAGACTAGCTATCATAGATGGTCATAAAGTCTGATTTTGACTTTTTTTTTTTTTTGATGGCTCTTCACATATTTTGTGACCTCACAAGCTATGGATATTATTGCACTGATGTGTTTAATTTGGTGGTGGGGGGATTATTACTGTTCATTTGCTTCCTAAATGGAAGGTTAAGCAATTTTCTAAATAGTTGTCATTAAAAATGTCCTACCATTTTTCAACTGTAGAATCTGTGAAACTTCTTCATAAAGTTGACTGTGCTGCTGTTTCTGGCTTACAGCTCCCACAGCATACTGCTCCTGGTTGCTGATAGCTCATGGCTGACTTGATCTTTCCTCCTTCTCAAACCAGAAACTGCATGGTAATCTGATGTAGAATTTGATGTCTGCAAAGCCTCTTTACAAAGTTGGCTGTGCTGTTGCTTCTGACATAGATCCAACAGCCCACGCCTAACATGGTCTTCTTTCTCTCCCTTCTTCTCAATGAGATAGCAGCTCAGTGCAAGAGGAGGTGGCACACAGCAGTGCAAACTCCTTAGCAGTAAGCCTATACAGGGGACATGGGATCCTTTGGGTCTGTAATACAAGACAAAAGCAGTACAAGAAGCTGATACACAAGAGCTAGTAAAGGCAGCAGCATCCTGGACACATAGACCTTCCATTCTGCATGTATTACTGGGAGGGACATATCTATGAGAAAATTGTAAAGTTAGGGGCCGGTTGCAAACTTGTTTGTGCAATATGGAAAAATGTATTTATTTATTTTTTTATCAAAGTTGTCCATAGCCTACATCAGGACAGACCCCTACTATAGGCAGATATCTGTGAAAAAGTTGACCTGCCATGCATGTCAGAAGGAGGGGTTGTATTAGACATTTGGTTGTTACAGATGTGTCCCAGTAGACATGCTCAAATCTGGAGTCATGTGGGCCTACAAACAGCCTCCATACCTCATCATCAGTAGCTCAGATCACAGAACAGAGGGAAGTTGGACAGCTGTCATCATCCAGAATGACAACTTTTACCAACTAATCATGAATGACAAGTCTGAAAGCAAGTCTAAAATCTTTAGTATATGGCCAACATAAAAGAGCTCTCCTACAGGGTAAGTGATATGTGCCTGATCAGTGACACCACCAAGAAGTCTGTTCTCCACCAATGTGGATTGGTGATAAGTAGCTATCTTGGAAGAACTTTAAGTTGGTAGAGGAGTGTCTGACCACGCAGCTGTTAAAGGGGTTTGCCCACTTATTCCCTTACAGGATGTGGAATAAGTGATTGTTGGGGTATGACTGCTGGAACCCCCAGAAGTCAGGAGCATTGGAGTCCGCAGCTTTCCCTAAGTGCTCCATGTGAGTGAAGTGGTGGTACGCATACATAGGATCAAAAGTAGCGTGCAACGTTTCGTTCTGAAATATGAACTTCATCAGGCATGATCCATTGGTGGTGCAGTGGAGATGCATACAGGCGTTGGTGGACCGGGGTGACCAATACATTCACTTCTTATAAGATTGCTGGGACGGCAATCTCCTGCAGCTCTGTAGACGTGAATGTAGTAGTGGCCATGCATGTTCACCGCCACTCCGTTCACCAACGCCTTTATGTATCTCCATTGCACCACCAGTGGATCATGCCCGATGAAGTTCATATTTCAGAGCGAAACGTTGCATGCTACTTTTGATACTGCAATAATTTGTGTCTGAAACCAACATGGCGTTGTGATATATGGAATAACTTGCCTAAACTTTGTAAAAACGGAAAATAAATGCTCGCACTGTTTCACTAAAGAACCCTACGGTGTGTGCTAGAGTATAATAGTAGAGTGTACTAGAGTATAATATGCAGTCTGTAAATACAATATTTTTCTTGTTTTATACATATCTGTATCAGACTGTACAAAGATTCTCAGCATTCTATATATTGGCTTATTTATTATGCTTACTTATATAGCGCCATCATATTCTGCAGTACTTTACAGATATTGTCAGTCACTGTCCCATATAGGGATCACAATCTACTAGATACTGTATAAAAACAAAAAAAGGTAGCAGTACTCTGACACAGCACAAGGGTATATAGAGAACAGAGATAGGAACTGCATTACTGCTATTATTGGCACATATAAACTAACTAAATATAAATTTGAGGTTCTTCGTTATACATATTTGATCAAACAGTAGGAAGCCCTGTACCTGCCCTGACAAGGCGACCCCATTAAGGTGGGACCCTATACTAATACCTCTATTGAACCCAAAATGAGTCTACAATGTGAACACAGGGCAATAACATACCTCTCTTGGACCCAGAACAGGTCTACAATGTGAACACAGGGCAAATAGGATCCAGAGCATACTCAACTTAAAATAGCCTGGGGCAAATGGGGAACTGAAAAATATCCTCTATTCAACTTAAATAAACCCGTGCAATTGAATGGGAGTGCAAGTCCAATTAGAACCTGAAATTTATATTTAGTTAGTTTATATGTGCCAATAATAGCAGTAATGCTATCTCTGTTCTCTATATACCCTTGTGCTGTGTCAGAGGCTGCTACACTTTTTTGTTTTTATATATTTTACCACAGTAGCTTGCACCTGTTCACATTGGGATGTGCTGTCTGAATCTTTTTTGTATATACTAGATACTGTATATATAAGCTGTAAAATAGAGTTTCAAAGTACACATTTATTATGAGAATAAGATAAACCAATCTTCTCAGCCCCTGATATTGTTTTCATTCATCCATAATGAACCCTAATGCTTTAACGTAGACTGTTCATAAGGCTGTGTGAATGAAGCTGAAAAGAAATATTACAGACTGGAAATTCAAGTAACTCTGGCAAAGCCTACCACAATATGCAACTAATTTCCATTAATATAAAAGTATAGTACAAGATAGTGGACCTCATAAACTCCTTGTTGAAATATATACAACAGATACAAACTGAAGGGGTTTTAAAGAAATCTGAGTTACCCTTTAGAAAGAATGTATAGAACATGAACCTGTCAGGGATTTCTGCTGCCCTATCTGTTAGCAAGGTATGACAGAGGGGAAAAACTGAGGTCTGTTATATACTGTATAGGGGTATATGATAGAGGAGAGAAGCTGAGCTGTGTGATATATAGAGGTATATGATAGAGGAGAGAAGCTGAGCTGTGTGATATATAGGATTATATGATAGAAGAGAGAAGCTGAGCTGTGTGATATATAGGGGTATATGATAGAGGAGAGAAGCTGAGCTGTGTGATATATAGGATTATATGATAGAAGAGAGAAGCTGAGCTGTGTGATATATAGGGGTATATGATAGAGGAGAGAAGCTGAGCTGTGTTGATATATAGGGTTATAGGATAGAGGAGAGAAGCTGAGCTGTGTTGATATATAGGGTTATAGGATAGGGAGATAAGCTGAGCTGTGTGATATATAGGGTTATAGGATAGGAGAGAAGATGAGCTGTGTGATATATAGGTGTGTATGATAGAGGAGAGAAGCTGAGCTGTGTGATATATAGGGTTATAGGATAGGAGAGAAGATGAGCTGTGTGATATATAGATGTGTATGATAGGAGAGAAGCTGAGCTGTGTGATATATAGGGGTATATGATATAGGGAGAGAAGCTGAGCTGTGTGATATATAGCGTTATATGATAGGAGAGAAGCTGAGCTGTGTGATATATAGGTGTGTATGATAGGAAAGAAGCTGAGCTGTGTGATATATAGGGGTATATGATATAGGGAGAGAATCTGAGCTGTGTGATATATAGGGTTATATGATAGGAGAGAAGCTGAGCTGTGTGATATATAGGGTTATAGGATAGGAGAGAAGCTGAGCTGTGATATATAGGGTTATAGGATACAGGGAGAGAGTCTGAGCTGTGTGATATATAGGGTTATATGATAGAGGAGAGAAGCTGAGCTGTGTGATATATAGGGGTATATGATAGAGGAGAGAAGCTGAGCTGTGTGATATATAGGGTTATATGATACAGGGAGAGAGGCTGAGCTGTGTGATATATAGGGTTATATGATAGAGGAGAGAAGCTGAGCTGTGTGATATATAGGGGTATATGATAGAGGAGAGAAGCTGAGCTGTGTGATATATAGATGTATATGATAGAGGAGAGAAGCTGTGCTGTGTGATATATAGGGGTATGATAGAGGAGAGAAACTGAGCTGTGATATATAGGGGTATATGATAGAGGAGAGAAGCTGAGCTGTGTGATATATAGGGTTATATGATAGAGGAGAGAAGCTGAGCTGTGTGATATATAGGTGTATATGATAGAAGAGAGAAGCTGAGCTGTGTGATATATAGGGTTATATGATAGAGGAGAGAAGCTGAGCTGTGTGATATATAGGGTTATAGGATAGGAGAGAAGATGAGCTGTGTGATATATAGGGTTATATGATAGAGAAGCTGAGCTGTGTGATATATAGGTGTGTATGATAGGAGAGAAGCTGAGCTGTGTGATATATAGGGGTATATGATAGAGGAAAGAAGCTGAGCTGTGTGATATATAGGGTTATATGATAGGAGAGAAGCTGAGCCGTGTGATATATAGGGTTATATGATAGAGAAGCTGAGCTGTGTGATATATAGGGGTATATGATAGAGGAGAGGAGAGAAGCTAAGCTGTGTGATATATAGGTGTGTATGATAGAGGAGAGAAGCTGAGCTGTGTGATAGATAGGGTTATATGATAGAGGAGAGAAGGTGAGCTGTGTGATATATAGGGTTATAGGATAGGAGAGAAGCTGAGCTGTGATATATAGGGGTATATGATAGAGGAGAGAAGCTGAGCTGTGATATATAGGTGTGTATGATAGAGGAGAGAAGCTGAGCTCTGTGATATATAGGGTTATATGATAGAGGAGAGAAGCTGAGCTGTGTGATATATAGGGTTATATGATAGAGGAGAGAAGCTGAGCTGTGTGATATATAGGGGTATATGATAGAGGAGAGAAGCTGAGCTGTGATATATAGGGTTATAGGATAGGAGAGAAGCTGAGCTGTGATATATAGGGTTATATGATAGGAGAGAAGCTGAGCTGTGTGATATATAGGGTTATATGATACAGGGAGAGAGGCTGAGCTCTATGATATATAGGGGGTATATGATAGAGGAGAGAAGCTGAGCTGTGTGATATATAGGTGTGTATGATAGAGGAGAGGCTGAGCTGTGTGATATATAGGGGTATATGATAGAGGAGAGAAGCTGAGCTGTGTGATATATAGGGTTATATGATAGAGGAGAGAAGCTGAGCTCTGTGATATATAGGGTTATAGGATAGAGGAGAGAAACCGAGCTGTGTGATATATATGGATTATATGATAGAGGGAGAGAAACTGAGCTGTGTGATATATAGGGTTATATGAGAGCTCAGCTTCTCTCCCACTATGGTATAATACCATTTTTGTAGGTGGTATTGGTATAAAACCAGAGATACAGCCATTTGAATTGACCACCCCCTTTGGTAAATGCTTCAGCTCTACATGCTGCATTGAGTACAGGTGTACAGACAGAGTCTTCCCGGTAATGCTAATGGAAACTTAACAGCCTGTTCTCTACTACAAGGAAGTTAGTTAGGTTAATATATTACAAAAATGTTCACCACACACCCCTACACAATAGCAAACAAAATAAATAAATAAAATGGGAGTTACACTTTAAAGACATATAACTTTCAATTTTCCACTTTTCATTTTTTTAGGAGCAGACCATGTCTTGTGTGTATGAGCGCTCTAGTAAGTAATATTGTTTGTAATTTACAGGCTCTACCGAGAACCAAAATCCAGCCCCATCACCGGTGAAGAATTTAACCCCTGTTCTAGAATCTGTGTCTGTTCATTGCACTGAAACAAAGACAAACATGGAGCAAACATCACTAGAGAAACTCCCAGAAGGAAATGTGGAGAGCAGTACAAGCCATGGTAACGTATACGGAAGCATATTTGTCAGACCTCATGTATGTTATACATAGCTATTGTACGAGACACATAGAAGTCCATGGGATCTGTATAAGTCTGTCTGCACTGAGCTCCCCCTAGTGGCAGCTAAAGGTAGCACCTAAGACAAGGAGTTCAGTGCTGGCCCACCACAGGCAATTGACCTGTTAGCAGTTGTGTGCCCTGCCTCTGTAGTGGGTATTACCCTGTTTTTAGGGGTCGTTCACACTACCGTTAGTGACTGTAAGTAGTGTCCGTTGCTATTGTCCACTACAAGATTTAAGCAACAGAAACTAGCAGAACCATCACAAATCTGTTAAAATTTCCATTCATTTCAATGGGATTGTATCTGGTGTCCGTTAGTGTCCGTTATTTTTTGCGGACAAAAAATCCGGCATGCAGGACTTTTGTGTCCGAGAAAAATAACGGTTTAATGACGAATGTCAAGCATCCGTTATTTTCTAACATTAAAGTCTATGGGTAGCTGCTAGTCATCAGTAACTGTCCGTTATTTTGTGTCCATTTATTTTCTGAGCATTCTCAGAAAGGACAAGAAAACTCTGAGAATGTATGTACATTTTTTTTTTATTAAAAATTATTATTTTTTTTATTAAACAAACAAGAAAAGCAGAGTTGGTTTCTTTACGATAGTGTCAAGGGAGGCCTCCTCAATGGGTAAAGTGTTGATGTACACTCTGACCACTGAGGATCCCTCCGCTGACTCCATCTTTAAAGAAACCATGTACAAAACACAAGCAGAGGCAAAGGTGACTATTACGTTTTCTGTAAATGCTGTGGCAAGCATTGACTATGGAGCCGTCTGCATGCTGAGGAATAAAGTCTCTCATTTTCAGTGCTCAGTACTTTAATCATTGAGACTTTTCAGCACATTTGCCTGTCCAAAAAAAAAGTCCAATGAAAACTCTACACTCTGCCATCCAGCCAATACACCCAACCTGCGTTGGAAAGAAAAAAATGCTGCAAAATTGTCCCTTATGCGGCTGACAGCTACTGTTGATCGTGGGCCAGATGACTCGAGACTGGCAGGGGTTCTCTTGTCAGCAGAAGGTTATGGAGGACCACGCAGGCTTTCACCACATCATCCACAGCTTCTGGGTTCAGCTGGATTGCAGTGTTGAAGATACGCCATTTTGAAGTGAGGATCCCAAACGCACACACAGAACACAGAAACAATACTCTCCTCTCAAAGTTGGCTCCAGACTGAATTGTCAGCTCTTCTTTCTGCTTTTATCTTCTCTCTGTCGTCAGTCAGTATTATGGGAACCAAATAAACACAAAAAACGGACTGAAAATTAACAGAGACAAACTGATGGTTTTCTGTCCGTTTTTCGTGTATTTTTACTTTATTTATTTTAGTTACTGTCCGTTTGTGTCCGATATTGTAGGTGTTGGTTTTTTGTTTTGTTTTTTTAGCAGATACTTTCCTAACGGAATCCAGATGGTATTGTGAACGCCCCTTACTTTTAATACCATTTGGATTTGCTGTTTGGAAGCAGATACTTGTGACCAATGGCCATATATATATATATATATACAGACGTGGACAAAATTGTTGGTACCCCTCATTTAATGAAAGAAAAACCCACAATGGTCACAGATATAACTTGAATCTGACAAAACTGAAATTTGCCAAACTACATGTTGACAAGCCACAAAGCTTCTGGGAGAATGTCCTATGGACAGATGAGACAAAAATTAAAATTTTTGGCAAGGCACATCAGCGCTATGAAAAATGAAGCCTATCTTGAAAAGAACACTGTCCCTACTGTGAGACATGGAGGAGGCTCTGTTATGTTCTGGGGCTGCTTTGCTGCATCTGGCACAGGGTGTCTTGAATCTGTGCAGGGTACAATGAAATCTCAAGACTATCAAGGGATTCTAGAGAGAAATGTGCTGCCCAGTGTCAGAAAGCTTGGTCTCAGTCGCAGGTCATGGGTCTTGCAACAGGATAATGACCCAAAACACAGCTAAAAACCCCCAAGAATGGCTAAGAGGAAAACATTGGACTATTCTGAAGTGGCCTTCTATGAGCCCTGACCTAAATCCTATTGAGCATCTTTGGAAGGAGCTGAAACATGCCATCTGGAAAAGGCACCCTTCACACCCGAGACAACTGGATCAGTTTGCTCATGAGGAGTGGCCAAAATACCTGCTGAGAGGTGCAGAAGTCTCATTGACAGTTACAGGAATCGTGTGATTGCAGGGATTGCCTCAAAAGGTTGTGCAACAAAATATTAAGTTAAGGGAACCATCATTTCTATTCAAGAAAGCCTACAACCTCCAATAACGCTACTGTCACCACACCACCACCTGAGCAGCCTCTACTCCCACCTTCTGTCTCTATCCCTCTTCCCTCATAGATTGTAAGCCCTTGCGGGCAGGTCCCTCTATCCCACTGTACCAGTTGGTCTCTGTTAGCATTATCTGTTTTGTATATCTGGTGTACCGTATGTAAATCCGCAAATGTAAAGCACCATGGAATTAATGGTGCTATATAAATAAACAATAATAATAATAATTTCTGTCCAGGCCTGTTTCATGACTTTTCTTTTTTTTAAAATCCTGTTGAAGCCTGGTTGGAAAGCAATGTCTGACTTTCATTTGTTCATTTTCATAGAATTTTTATATTTTATTACTTTTGTCAGATTCAAGTTATTTCTGTGACCATTGTGGGTTTCTCTTTCATTAAATGAGGGAGGGACCAACAATTTTGTCCACGTGTGTATATATATTATGTATACAATGCAATGTAGTGCTTTGGCTTTTGTACATAAATGAGTGGCGGATTTTGCTGTGTAGTTACTGTGTAAGTTGTTATAGACACAGCTCAGAAAGAAAATACTTTGCATACATTGCTGTGCTTCTGCTACAAGTAGTAGTACAGCAAGAATAAGTAGTTTTATTAGTAAACTTGCCATATGGGGACAGCTGGCTGCAGGGCTGGCATAAGTGGGGTGGTCAGACTGGGCAATTGCCCAGGGCCTCTGTCCCCAAAGGCATCCCCGGGATCTGGAGCACAGCACATTATGGTGCAGGTGGTGTGATGACCTTATTGTTGAGGGGGCTATTATTTATAAGGGTGCTATTACTGAGTATTATTTATGAAAGGGCTAATAAAGGGGAACTATTTATAAGGGTGCACTATTATTTATAAGGGGGCTATTACTGATAATGGGGAACTATTACAGATAAGGGGAATTACTGTTACACAGCACATTTTATTGAGGGACTATTAATTACAAAGGAGCTACTACGGATAAAGGGGCACTGTAATAACTGATGAGGGTATGCAAAAAACTATTAGGCAGTACAAAGGTAGTCATTTGAATTGTGTGTAAGCAAAAGTGTGGTTGCTATTACTGTTTTGAGGGCAGAAAGGGAGCGTTATTAAAGGGACTGCCGCTGGAAGTGCTGCAACTGCCTTCTGAATCTTAGTGAATATGAGGGCGTGGTTGGTATATCCGCATTGTTGTCTGAAACAACATAATTGTCTATATAAAAAGTGTTGACTGTAAAACTATGGTACATGGGCAGTAAATCCAACTGTCTGTGAACATATTTAACGGGAGATCTCTAAGGTCTGTGATATGATATATCAGGGGTTGGCAACCCCCAACATATTTCCCTGGCTCACCTTCCCTGGACTCCGGCGCTGCTCCCTGTTCTCTTTGGTGCTTCTGTCTGACGTCAGAGACCGCTGATTGGGTCTCAGGGTTTATTTCGGCTTCATGGAAGGTGAGTAACATTATTTCCAATAAACGTGAACGCAGCTTTTCATTGAAATAAAAGTACCAGTGGCCTAGGACTGGATGCAACTATGCCACACGCTGCTCCTGGACACATTTACCACTAATTGTCGGGGCTGTGCATGGACTTTCATTGCTTCTAATGGGGAAGTACAGATGCGCCCCAGGAAATAGCAGTAAGCGCATGCGTCCTGAAGCATCTGGTGGCAGCACTTCTGCATTACGGTTTTGGTATATGACTTTAGTATAGGGGTTGTCAGCCTTACAATTATTGCGCGGCTCTCCGAATACCTCATCTTTGATTTTTTAATTTAAATCGGCAGGCCGAACAAAAATGGTCGTCTACCCCTGTGATATACCATATATACATGATGCATAGAGCATTGCTTTGCCAGTTCATTTCAAGAGGGCTCAGTCATAGAAGTGTACAAGATTGAGGTATGTGAAGAATATCGCCTCGCCCAGCCGCCTGGCACGCCTGCGATCAAACTTCTTTCTTAACCTCCCACTCACACACCGTGAGTAGACAGGGTCATAGGATAGAACGAAACGAGCGATATAAATTTTATATGTTTAATAACCCAAGTGGGTCGGTATGAATTAATAGCATATACAGAAATATACAATATTAATACAATCAAGCATAAACATACAAGCAAAAGAGCGATGATACCGCACACCAAATAAAGAAGGGAAATAAAAGATTAGAAAAGATACCTGAACACAGCTCTGTCTTAGCTGTCTCCCTTCCAGGCTCAACACAATAGACTACCAAAACTCACTCTCTCCTCCGTGTGAGACCCCCCCCCCCCAGCTACACCCTTCACCTCCCCCTTAGCCAGCCCCTCCCCCTCTCTCCTTTGCAGAACCCTCGGACAGATGGGTAAGCACCACATTCCAACAAGTGGGGGAAGGGCTGACATGAGCAAGTAAAAACACACTTCCAAGACAGCTATAAAACTGAGGGTCGGTTCATCACACCTCCCCCTTTTAGAGCGTGTCGGGGGGGAAGGAGGAGCCTCCGTTCCTCTTCCACCCGCACCTCTGCAGCCTCACCCCGCCGGGACAGGCCATCGGCATTGCCATGGGCCTGGCCAGGCTTGTGCTGAATGTCATAGTTGTATTGCTGCAGCACCAGGCTCTAACGTAACAACCGTCCATTCTGACCCGCAACACGTTTGATCCAGATCAGGGGGTTGTGATCCGTCACCATGGTGAAGTGGTGCCCATACAAGTAAGACTGCAGATGCTGCAAGGCCCAAACAATTGCTAGGCATTCCTTCTCCACTGTGGCGTAGGCCACCTCCCGTGGCAGTAGCTTTCGGCTGAGGTACTGCACCGGGTGCTCTTGCCCCGCTGAGTCAAGCTGGCTCAGTACGGCACCGAGTCCGTAGGTGCTGGCGTCTGTCTGTAGCACAAGCGGGCGTGTCTCATCGTACGCCTGAAGTACAGGTGCGTTCGCCAGGGCCGCTTTCAGGGCTTGGAAGGAGCGCTCGCAAGCATCCGTCCACTGGACAGTTTGCGGCAACTTCTCCTTGGTGAGGTCCGTCAAGGGGGCAGCCAGAGCACTATAGTTCGGTACGAACTTCCTATAGTACCCTGCCATACCCAGGAAAGACATCACCTGTCGCTTGGTCCGGAGGGTTGGCCAGGACGTGATTACATCCAGCTTTTCAGGTTCTGGTTTCAGGGTTCCCCCGCCTACCCGGTGTCCCAGGTATTGGACCTCGTGCATGCCCAGCTGACACTTTTCCAGTTTGATGGTCAAGCCCACACTGTGGATCCGCCTCAGCACCTGCGCCAGGTGCTGCAGGTGTTCCTCCCAGTTGGAGCTGAAGACGGCAATGTCATCCAGGTACGCAGTGGCAAACCCTTCGCATCCCGTCAGTAGGGAGTTGACCATCCGCTGGAAAGTAGCAGGGGCATTCTTCATGCCGAATGGCATGACAGTGGACTCGTACAGTCAGAAAGGGGTGATAAAGGCCGATCGCTCCTGTGCCTGAGGGGACAGGGGGATCTTCCAGTATCCCCGACTCAAGTCCATGATGGACAGGTACTGGGCCTTACCTAACCGGTCAAGCAGGTCGTCGATGCGCGGCATGGGGTACGCGTCGTTGACTGTAACTGCATTAAGTTCCCTGTAGTCTACACAGAACCGGGTGGACCGGTCCTTTTTGGGCACAAGAACCACAGGTGAAGCCCATGCACTGTGAGAGGGCTGAATCACCCCCAGGTCCAGCATCTCGTCAATCTCCTTGCGCATCTGGACCTGTACCTCCGAGGAGACGCGATATGGCGACCGCTGGATAGGGGCATGATTCCCGGTATCCACATGGTGAATGGCCTGGTCAGTTCTCCCGGGCTTCGCAGAGAACAGACCAGGTAGGGAGTGCAAAACTCCATCCAGCTGGGCCTCAGCCAGCAGGGGGTTCACCTGTGCCTTCTTGTTGGACCCATCCTCCTGAAAATGAGCAAGCAAGTCAACAAGGCCTTCTTCTTCCTGCTCCTCTAGCAGACTGCATACCGGGAAGGCACTAGCTTCCCGGTCATGATGATCCTTCATCATGTTGACATGGAAGACCTTATGCCTGTTCCGGCCTGGATCAACAGTGACCAGGTAGCTGACGCTGTTGACCTGCTGGTGCACGACGTATGGACCGGTCCATTTCGCCTGAAGCTTGTCCTGGGGCTCAGGGACTAGGACCCATACTTTCTGCCCCGGCTGGTATGTTCTTTCACGGCATTCTGATCAGCCTGAGCCTGGACCATGTTTTCATGCACCAGCCGCGCCATAGCCTGCATTTGGTCACGGAATCGCAGGACATACTCCACGACTGGCACACCTTGGATGGCCGTTTCTCCTTCCCAGGACTCTTTCACAAGAGTTAGGGGCCCACGTACACGTCTCCCGTACAAGAGCTCAAAGGGGGAGAACCCCGTTGAGGCTTGGAGGCACCTCCCGGTAAGCGAACAGCAGGTGCGGGAGATAAGGCTCCCAGTCGCGCCCGTGGGACTCGACTAACATCCTGAGCATCTGCTTCAGGGTGCCATTGAACCGTTCACACAGGCCATTGGTCTGCGGGTGATACGGGCTGGACACCAGATGTTGCAACTGTTACCTTACACAGGCCTTGCATCAAGGCAGACATGAACTGGGTACCTTGGTCTGTGAGCATCTCTCTGGGAAATCCAACACGGGAGAAGATGCCTACCAGAGCCTTGGCCACTACATCAGCCCGGGTGGAAGACAGAGCGACAGCTTCCGGGTACCTAGTAGCGTAGTCTACTACCGTTAATATGAAACGTTTCCCGGTGCGACTGGGAACGGACAGGGGTCCAATGAGATCCACAGCCACCCGCTGGAAAGGTTCGGTTATGATGGGCATAGGTATCATTGGGGCTTTTGAGCCTTGCCCATCCTCTGACAAGTGTCACATGAACGGCAGTATTTAGCTACATCTGTCCCCATTTTAGGCCAGTAGAATAAGTGGCTGAGACGAGCCTTGGTCTTAGCGATCCCCAGGTGGCCTGCCAGTGGAATCTCATGAGCAATTCGCAACAATTCCACCCGATAGGGTTGGGGTACCACCAAACGTTTCTCCCTGAGCCGACTTTCTTTTCCCTTTGTGGGGATCGTTTCCCGGTACAACCTCCCTTGCTCCCAGTACACGCGGTCCTTGTCCAACTCCAATGGAGGTTGATCGGCACGCTCCTTCAATGCGCCCAGACTGCGGTCAGCTTGGACAGCGTCCCTGAACTCCTGACTGAACCCAGACAGAAGAGATGTGCATGTCATATACCCGCCGGGCTCCTCCGGCTCCAGTGTGGGGAGGTTAGTCATGGCGGTCTCAGTGCCATCTCCGGGTGACAGAGGGAACGGCTCAGGGGTCGGAGCACCTTCCACCCCTCTAGCACTCTGGCTGCGGGTTACCACCGCAACACCAGCAGTCCGTCCCTCATCTGGATCGGCCCTGAGATCCCCGTGACCCACCTGACCACCTGGCACATTGTCATCCGTTGGGGTTGCCCCCAGCATCTCAGAAGAGCTACCCTGGAAATCTGCAAGGCAAGAATTAGCAATTACATTGACATTGCATTCATGCATTGATTCACAGTGAACTGCAGGGATGACTGGCTCAGCCAGGGTCACACTGAGGGGGCTCTCATAACCCGCAGATGTGGGTGGGGCTACAGCCAGGTCAGGATTCCACAATGTCTCATTCACATGCTCACTGATTACTTTAGCTGGGCACACAGCACGGGGAGACAAAAGGCTGACCCCTCCCTCTGCCTGTGTGACAGGCTTCAACACCTCATTAAAATCATCCTTCAGTACAGACATTTTGTCACAGCGAGGTGGGGCTACTCCCACCCCATATTGGGACACCAAGGGCCCCAAATCTGTTCCCAATAGCACATTGGCAGGCAGATCAGACATAAGCCCCACATCACGCATTCCTTTTCCCGCACCCCAGTCCAAATGGACGCAAGCCATGGGCACAGTTAAGCGTTCTTGTCCGATACCCTTCAGGGTCAGAGTTTTTCCAGGGATAATACTGTCCGCAGGGACCAAGTCAGGTTGCACCAGAGTAATCTCCGCCCCAGTGTCCCGAAATCCCATGACCACTTTACCCCCCACAATGACCTGTTGATGGTTGGCATTGGATGGCAACCCCTCCCTCCCCACCAAGTATACAGATGAGCCAGCTGCCATGGCTGGGGAAACAGAGGGGTTCTTAGAGCGGTTGGGGCACTCCACCTTGAAATGTCCTGGCTGGTTACAGGCATGACACCGCCGGGCCTCTCCTTGGGACTTGGAGGTGGTCCCTGGGGCGCCCAGAGTTCTTGGGACAGGGGAAGTAGAGGGGGCACCCGGGAGAGAGTTTGTCTTACCCCACTTGGAGACCGCAGGCTGTAGTGAATTCCAACTTTGCCCCTCCTTCCCGCTTGGGGGTCTCTGCAGTGTGGCTCCTCTCTTGATCCCTTGCTCCCTGGTGGACACATAGTCGTCAGCAATCTCTGCAGCCTTGTCTGCTGTTTTGGGTTTCCGATCACACAAGAACTGGCGGACCTCCAGAGGGCACACCTGGAGAAATTGTTCCTTTATCATAAGATCCCCAATTCCCTCAAACGTGGTGACAGTAAGTCCTTTGATCCACTGCCAGAATGTAGCCTGTAATTGGTGCAGAACATCCGCATAGCTCTCTGTGGGACCCCGTTGTATATTCCAGAACTTTTTGCGGTACACCTCCGGCGTGAGCCGGTATCTCCGGATCAGCGCCGCTTTGATGATCTCATAGTCCGCGTCCTCTGGTAAGCTCGTGGAAACATCCAGGCCTTTTCCCTTCAGCCGGGGAGACAGGTAACGGGCCCATTCTGCCTGGGGAATATGATGCTGCTTACACAACCGCTCAAATCCCCACAAGAACGAGTCCAAGTCCCCGTTATCTTCCAAGATTGGAAAGTCCTCGGATCGGATCTTTAGTGCTCGGGCTCCTGGAGTTGGTGCAGGGGAAGGTTGCGCCTGCTGGCAAAGTTCCAGCTTTTTTAGCTCAAGCTGATGGTCTCTCTCCGCCCGGCGCTCTGCAGCAGCGGTAGCGGCCTCTCTCTCAGCCCGACGCTCTGCAGCAGCGGCAGCGGCCTCTCTCTCCGCCCGACGCTCTGCAGCAGCAGCAGCTTGGTACTGGTGAATCACCTTCAGACGGGTGCTATAGTCACTGGCGTCTATCTGCTGTAAGGCCATTTGCAAGTATAAGTCCGTTACCCCCACCGAACTGGGGCTACTGGTCCCTCCAGGCACAGTTACCTCTGGGGTCAGGGCACCTGCTGAACCGTCTGGCATGGTGATGTTTTCTTGTGCCAGCCCCTCAGGACTCTGCTCCATTCTCTGCATAGCTGTGGCTGCCTCCATTTCAGCCATACGCTCAGGATCTCCAAAAGCCTGGTTCTGCAGTTCTTGAGCTCTGCTTCTGAGCCCACTAGCCATCCACTTCCCAGAGTCCAAGACATCCACTGGAAGCCGTTGCCAAATAAAAGATAGGACAGAAAAAAGAAGAAGGGAGGGAACAGTACTGTACCAAACTTTCACCGTATTTTAAGCTTGATCTCATACCGCTCCCGTTCCATAGGATTACCACAATCCTCAGTGTCTGCGTGATACCACACCCACACACTGTTATCCTAAGATCCCACAACGCTGCCACCACTGTGAAGAATATCGCCTCGCCCAGCCGCCTGGCATGCCTGTGATCAAACTTCTTTCTTAACCTCCCACTCACACACCGTGAGTAGACCAGGTCATAGGATAGAACGAAACGAGCGATATAAATTTTATATGTTTAATAGCCCAAGTGGGTTGGTATGAATTAATAGCATATACAGAAATATACAATATTAATACGATCAAGCATAAACATACAAGCAAAAGAGCGATGATACCGCACACCAAATAAAAAAGGGAAATAAAAGATTAGAAAAGATACCTGAACACAGCTCTGTATTAGCTGTCTCCCTTCCAGGCTCAACACAATAGACTACCAAAACTCACTCTCTCCTCCATGTGAGACCCCCCCCCAGCTACACCCTTCACCTCCCCCTTAGCTAGCCCTCCCCCTCTCTCCTTTGCAGAACCCTCGGACAGATGGGTAAGCACCACATTCCAACAAGTGAGGGAAGGGCGGACATGAGCAAGTAAAAACACACTTCCAAGACAGCTATAAAACTGAGGGTCGGTTCATCACAAGGTAGAAAACATTTGCCCATGTATTGCCCAGGGATGGTGACCCAAATAATAGCGCTGAATTCCTTAGTGTTTATAGCAGACTGTCTTCACACTAGGGCCACATAACATCATAGAAACACATCCTTTTCTGGTCTGAGGGCCACATTGTCAAACTGAAGCAATCGGTAGGGCCAAAGTAAAATTTGAAGATGTATTACCATTTGAGACTTTTATGTTGTATCCAAAGTAGATACTACATACAATATGTCTGGTAGGTGCTGGTTCCATTTACAACAATCCCACCTGGGGTTCCCCATTTCTTCCATTCACACTCCAGAAAGGAAAAGACCATGCATGCAGCTTTCTCCATTGTAGTTTATGTGACCATGTATAGCCATCCGTCAACCTCATCCACTGCTCATGGGGTGCCACAAAGGACTTAAGTGACCCCTCCCTTTCTCCTGAGAGGGTCACACAGTGTACTATTAGTACTTACCCATCTCGGCTTCTCTTTCTTCTGGAATACACCAATTAGCATATATTTAACCAGATGCTTGGGGGTGTACAGAATAACATCAATGGTTGCAGGTTGTACACCTCTGATCCACTTTGCAACTATTCCTAAAATAGGCACCACTGACAGGGTACAGGCACAATAATAATGCCGGCCAATATTATAATTGTTCATACACTTGGAATTACGCATAAAACTGCACCAACCACATAGAAGTCTCTCTTAAATACAGACGTGGACTAAATTGTTGGTACCCCTCGTTTAATGAAAGAAAAACCCACAATGGTCACAGAAATAACTTGAATCTGGCAAAAGTAATAATATATAAAACTACATGTTGACAAGCCACAAAGCTTCTGGGAGAATGTTCTATGGACAGATGAGACAAAAATCAAAATTTTTGGCAAGGCACATCAGCTCTATGTTCACAGATGGAAAAATGAAGCCTATCTTGAAAAGAACACTGTCCCTACTGTGAGACATGGAGGAGGCTCTGTTATGTTCTGGGGCTGCTTTGCTGCATCTGGCACAGGGTGTCTTGAATCTGTGCAGGGTACAATGAAATCTCAAGATTATCAAGGGATTCTAGAGATAAATGTGCTGCCCAGTGTCAGAAAGCTTGGTCTCAGTCACAGGTCAACAGGATAATGACCCAAAACACACAGCTAAAAACCCCCAAGAATGGCTAAGAGGAAAACATTGGACTATTCTGAAGTGGCCTTCTATGAGCCCTGACCTAAATCCTATTGAGCATCTTTGGAAGGAGCTGAAACATGCCGTCTGGAAAAGGCACCCTTCAAACCCGAGACAACTGGAGCAGTTTGCTCATGAGGAGCGGCCAAAATACCTGCTGAGAGGTGCAGAAGTCTCATTGACAGTTACAGGAATCGTTTGATTGCAGGGATTGCCTCAAAAGGTTGTGCAACAAAATATTAAGTTAAGGGAACCATCATTTCTGTCCAGGCCTGTTTCATGAGTTTTCTTTTTTTAAAAATTCTGTTGAAGCCTGGTTGGAAATCAATGTCTGACTTTCATTTGTTCATTTTTATAGAATTTTTCTACATTATTACTTTTGTCAGATTCAAGTTATTTCTGTGACCATTGTGGGGTTTTCTTTCATTAAACGAGGGAGGGGGACCAACAATTTTGTCCACATGTGTATATCTCAACAGGAAACTATGGCTGCAGGCGTGATACTGACACAATACACCTGATACAGCATCACTTTCATTGTACTGATTTACTCCTGGACACAAAGTAACACATGAGGGCCCAGTCAGCAGTCACTTAAACAAAGCTGTCTCTTCCTGTGTCAGGCTTAGCAGTCACAAATACTGGACAGAAAGGATCCTGGATATGTTGGGGATATGTCCAGTACAGTCTCAGGAACCAGAATCATGGACTACTGTTTCACTTGTTAGGTAGTGAAGAGTTAAATGTAGCTTTTGAGGCTTATTGTAGCTTCTCTGGTAATATAATCTATGTTTGTTCAATTTATTTTCAGAAGAAACCTCTCCAGGCACAGGCGAAACCACTCCAGTTAATAAAGAGACCTCCCTGTCCCAAGAAGGGATCTCCCCAGCTGAAGCAGTACCCTCCCAAGCAGAAGACGGGACCATCCCAGCTGAAGAAGAACCCGCGCCAGCTCTAAAAGAGACCTCCTCAGCTAATGGAGGAAGCTCCTTAGATGAGACCGTGACTACTCTAATGATAGAAGGTACCTCACCAGCTGGCAAAGAAACCTCTATAACTGCAGAGGAGATATCACCACCAGCAGAAAACTTATCAGCAGTCTCAGACGAGGCTCAAAAAGTAGCACGGGAGACCTCGCCCATCATGGAAATACTGGAAGGAGCTGCGAAATCTGTGCACATTGCTGACTTTGAAACGGTTTGTTACAGAAAGACCTCTGTGTGAACTGTCATCTCCTTTCTTGCATCTGTGTGGCATGTCACCATTCTGCATCATGTCGCTGTCACTGTTTGGGGCTGTAACGCTGGCAGTATTAACTATCTGCGCTTCCTCTCTCTATGCTTTGTCTAATTCTGATCGGTTAAGATTGTTGGTACCAGCAGCACACCATAAGTGACCTGCCATGAGTAGTGATACATGACATGAGTGCAAGGGGTCCAAGTCCATTCAATATTTGTTTAGGAAAAACTGGTAGAATATTTTATTGTATCAGCAGAGGCGTAACATGAAGCTTCTGGGCCCCAGTGCAAACTCTGTACCAGGCTTCCCAACTATAGTGTATTGTTTATAATACTGGTCTCCTCAAATTGGGAAGAGACACCATGTGGGCCCCTAAGGCTACTGTGCTCAGGCTGCAACCGCACCTCCTGCACCCCTTCAGCTTATTCCCCTGTGTATCAGTATTTAATACTGAAATCTGCTGAGAATCTGAGTATGGACAAGATAGGAACTTTTCTCGTTTAGGAAATCCCTTTTTTAAATGCCCTGTTAATAAAATGGGTTTCCTGTCTTGCCTTTGGTACCTTCATTGTTTTCATCCATTTCATTGTCTGGGAAACGTGGCTTGTCCTCAGCACCTGTCAGTCTGCTGGTCTCACCCAATCGGCTTATACCTTGGGATAACCAATGTGATTTTGTTCACACCGGTTATTACGGTTTGATTATTACAATATTTGCAAGGTTCTACCGGCAATTTTATTGGGACCAAACATGTCCGAACCAAAACTGCTATAATACTGTGGGGTCTGAAGAGCATAATAAGCGGTTGTGAGCAAACCTAAAAAACAATGTTACTCACCTCTCCTGGAAACTGCTGCGACTCCCTACTGTCCTCCGCTTCTTCTGACTGACGTCAGGGATTGCTGAGACCTGTGATTGGACCTCAACAGGTCAAGTGGCGTTGTGACGCATAGACCCATGTGACCGTTGAGGCCCAATCATAGGCCTCAGCAGTCCCTGATGTCAATCAGAAGAACCGGAGACAGCAGGGAGTTGTGCTTTAGCCAAGGACATGGAATATTGTTGTCTAACATACATTTCTCATTTTATCTATCTATTGTTACGTGTCTCCATTTTGACAACTGTCAGTATTTTCTGTATTATCATATAGGCCGACCACGCCCCTTTTCCTAGCATCGAAACTGTGGGTGGGATCAAAATATTCTATTGGTCCTCTTAGTGTGACATAGTGGAGAAGGGGCGTGGCCTTGTGTGGCGCAGCCCTATATTAGGCCAGGCTGCAGCAGACGCCAGCGTTGGCTATTAAATACTAGAGCCCATCTTTAGGGCTCTGGGAACAGTGGTTTTTACTGCCTTTATTTGGACTTTTTGGGGCATTGTTGTTTCTCTTGCAATCTAATAGACTCCTGATGATCTAGAATATTGTCTAGTGAAACGCGTGGAGTCGTTATTATCTCAGTTATGAATCATTGTTACCTGAGCTATCGCTATCTAATAGAAGCTCAATGCCTGCAGCTAGCTCAGGGACTTACTGTAGGTGTTATATTTGCTGAGATATGGCCATTGATTGGAGCTACTGGCTTACTGAGGCACCTGAGTGTTGCAGTGGCTTAGAGCTGGTGCGTCACATATCTTTGCTGCCAAATATAATTCTATTTGCAGTTTGCTCTGACACAAGGGTGCTATATTTGCTAGGGAAGATATGCCTGGGAGATCCAGTGCCTCCAGCTGCTCTGGGTATAAGCTTCTAGATGAGCAGCATGTGAGACGCCCCTGCCTCAGAGCTATGAGCCATTGTTTCCTGAGCTATTACTATTAATTAGAACAGGGGTCGGCAACCCTTGGCACGCGTGCCAAGAATGGCACGCGAGGCTTATTTCACTGGCACGGCAGCCCAAGTCCTCACCCAGCAGATTCGATCGGACCAAACACGTCCGAAACGAAACTGCTATTATTATACTGTGGGGTCTCTTCAGACCCCGAGTATAATAAGCGGAGACTCAGGAGAAGTGATGAAACATAAAAAGCAATGATACTCACCTTGCTCCCTGCGCTCCGCGGCGGCTGTGAGATCAGCAGGCACTTCCGACAGCTGACAGGGCCTCAGAGGTCACGTCTGCGTCTGACGTCATTACGCATAATGACGCGACGTGACCCCAGAGACTCAATCAGCGGTCGCTGACTACAGGCAGAAGCGCCGAAGAGAACACAGCAGCTGTGGAGCGTGGAATGGTGAGTACATTGTTTTTTTATGTTTGTCACCTCTCTTGATCCTGAACTTATTATACTCAGGGGTCTGAAGAGAACTATAGGACCTAATACCGTGTGCAGGGACCACTATAGGACCTAATACCGTGTGCAGGGGCCGCTATGGGACCTAATACCGTGTGCAGGGACCGTTATGGGACCTAATACCGTGTGCAGGGGCCACTATGGGACATAATGCCATGTGCAGGGACCGCTATAGGACCTAATACCGTGTGCAGGGACCACTATAGGACCTAATACCGTGTGCAGGGACCACTATGGGACCTAATACCGTGTGCAGGGGCCGCTATGGGACCTAATACTGTGTGCAGGGGCCGCTATGGGACCTAATACCGTGTGCAGGGGCCATTATGGGACATAATGCCATGTGCAGGGACCGCTATAGGACCTAATACCGTGTGCAGGGACCGCTATGGGACCTAATACCGTGTGCAGGGGCCGCTATGGGACCTAATACCGTGTGCAGGGGCCGCTATGGGACCTAATACCGTGTGCAGGGACCGCTATGGGACCTAATACCGTGTGCAGGGGCTGCTATGGGACCTAATACCGTGTGCAGGGACTGCTATGGGACCTAATACCGTGTGCAGGGACCGCTATGGGACCTAATACCATTTGCAGGGGCCACTATGGGACATAATACCATGTGCAGCGACCGCTATATGACATAATACTGTGCGCAGGGGTCACTATGTGACATAATACGGTGTGCAGAGGCTGTTATGGGATATAATACCGTGTGCAGGGGCCGCTATGTGACATAATACCGTGTGCAGGTGCCGCTATGTGACATAATACTGTGTGCAGGGGCCGCTATGTGACCTAATACCGTGTGCAGGGACCGCTATGGGACCTAATACCGTGTGCAGGGGCCACTATGGGACATAATACCGTGTGCAGAGATCGCTATATGACATAATACTGTGCGCAGGGGCCACTATGTGACATAATACGGTGTGCAGAGGCTGTTATGGGATATAATACCGTGTGCAGGGGCTGCTATGTGACATAATACCGTGTGCAGGGGCCGCTATGTGACATAATACCGTGTGCAGGGTTCACTATGTGACATAATACGGTGTGCAGGGGCCACTATGTGACATAATACTGTGTGCAGAGGCTGTTATGGGATATAATACCTTGTGCAGGGGCCGCTATGGGACATAATACCGTGTGCAGGGGCCGCTATGGGACATTATTCTGTGTAACGGTGTGTTTTCTGCATTAAGGATGTGTTTTTGCACAGAAAACACAGGCATTTTTTTTTTGTGCAAAAATGCACCATGTGAACGCAGTTTTACATTGAAGTAAAAGTTCCAATGGCCTAAGACTATATCTGCATCCAGATACATAGTATGTTACCACCATAAGGTGCTGCCATACGGGGCTCCTGGACACATTTACCACTAATTGGGGGCTGCACATGGACTTTCATTGCATCTAATCGGAAAGTACAGGAGAGTCCCAGGAAATAGTAGTTAACACATGCGTCCTGAAGTATCTTGTGGCAGCACTTCTGTGTTATGGTTTGTGGTATATGACTTTAATTTAGGGGTCGTCAGACTTACAATTATTGACCGGCACTCTGAGGACCTCATCTTTGATTTTTTTTAATTAAAATTGGCACGCCGAACAAAAAAGGGTCGCCTACCCTGAATTAGAAGCTCAATATCTACAGCTAGTTCAGGGACTTAGGTGTTATATTTTCTGAGACATGGCCATTGATTGGAGCTTATGTTACTGGCTTACTTAGGCACCTGAGTGCTGCAGTAGCTGATAGCTGGTGCTTCACATAACTTTGCTGCTGAATATAATCCTATTTGCAGTTTGCTCTGACACAAGGGTGCTACAGTGCCTTGCGAAAGTATTCGGCCCCCTTGAACTTTTCAAACCTTTTGCCACATTTCAGGCTTCAAACAAAGATATAAAATTTTAACAACAAGTGGGACACAATTGTGAAGTGGAACGAAATTTATTGGATATTTTAAACTTTTGTAAAAAATAAAAAACTGAAAAGTGGGGCGTGCAATATTATTCGGCCCCTTTACTTTCAGTGCAGCAAACTCACTCCAGAAGTTCAGTGAGGATCTCTGAATGATCCAATGTTGTCCTAAATGACTGATGATGATAAATATAATCCACCTGTGTGTAATCAAGTCTCCGTATAAATGCACCTGCTCTGTGATAGTCTCAGGGTTCTGTTTAAAGTGCACAGAGCATCATGAAGACCAAGGAACACACCAGGCAGGTCCGTGATACTGTTGTGGAGAAGTTTAAAGCCGGATTTGGATACAAAAAGAATTCTCAAACTTTAAACATCCCAAGGAGCACTGTGCAAGCGATCATATTGAAATGGATGGAGTATCAGACCACTGCAAATCTACCAAGACCCGGCCGTCCCTCTAAACTTTCATCTCAAACAAGGAGAAGACTGATCAGAGATGCAGCCAAGAAGCCCATGATCACTCTGGATGAACTGCAGAGATCTACAGCTGAGGTGGGAGAGTCTGTCCATAGGACAACAATCAGTCGTACACTGCACAAATCTGGCCTTTATGGAAGAGTGGCAAGAAGAAAGCCATTTCTCAAAGATATCCATAAAAAGTCACCTGGGAGACACACCAAACATGTGGAAGAAGGTGCTCTGCTCAGATGAAACCAAAATCCAACTTTTTGGCCACAATGCAAAACAATATGTTTGGCGTAAAAGCAACACAGCTCATCACCCTGAACACACCATCCCCACTGTCACACAAGGTGGTGGCAGCATCATGGTTTGGGCGTGCTTTTCTTCAGCAGGGACAGGGAAGATGGTTAAAATTGATGGGAAGATGGATGGAGCCAAATACAGGACCATTCTGGAAGAAAACCTGTTGGAGTCTGCAAAAGACCTGAGACTGGGACGGAGATTTATCTTCCAACAAGACAATGATCCCAAACATAAAGCAAAATCTACAATGGAATGGTTCACAAATAAACGTATCCAGGTGTTAGAATGGCCAAGTCAAAGTCCAGACCTGAATCCAATCGAGAATCTGTGGAAAGAGCTGAAAACTGCTGTTCACAAACGCTCTCCATCCAACCTCACTGAGCTCCAGCTGTTTTCCAAGGAAGAATGGGCAAGCATTTCAGTCTCTCCATGTGCAAAACTGATAGAGACATACCCCAAGCGACTTGCAGCTGTAATCGCAGCAAAAGGTGGCGCTACAAAGTATTAACTTAAGGGGCCGAATAATTTGGCACGCCCCACTTTTCAGTTTTTTATTTTTTTTTCAAAAGTATAAAATAACCAATAAATTTCGTTCCACTTCACGATTGTGTCCCACTTGTTGTTGATTCTTCACCAAAAAATTAAAATTTTATATCCTTATGTTTGAAGCCTGAAATGTGGCAAAAGTTCAAGGGGGCCGAATACTTTTGCAAGGCACTGTATATTTGCTGGGGCAGATATACCTGAGAGATCCAGTGCCTCCAGTTGCCCTGTGTATCTGAGCACTGCCTAGATCCCTTTGGATTGTGCCCATAGTAGCCTGCCAGAAATAGAGGGCTCAGGCACTAAGAGTGAGACTGAGATCCCTTGTTTTAACATTGGGAGATATAAGGAGGGCGACTTCACATCCACACTTACAGTGCTGGCCAAAATTGGCACCCCTGCAATTCTGTCAGATAATACTCAATTTCTTCCAGAAAATGATTGCAATCACAAATGCTTTGGTAATAATATATTCATTTAATTTGTCTTCAATGGAAAACCACAAAAAGAATTGCCAAAAAGCCAAATTGGATATAATTCCACACCAAACATAAAAAAGGGGGTGGACAAAAGTATTGGCACCCTTTGAAAAATCATGTGATGCTTCTCTAATTTGTGTAATTAACAGCACCTGTTACTTACCTGTGGCACATAACAGGTGGTGGCAATAACTAAATCACACTTGCAGCCAGTTGAAATGGATTAAAGTTGACTCAACCTCTGTCCTGTGTCCTTGTGTGTACCACATTGAGCATGGAGAAAAGAAAGAAGACCAAAGAACTGTCTGAGGACTTGAGAAGCAAAATTGTGAGGAAGCATGAGCAATCTCAAGGCTACAAGTCCATCTCCAAAGACCTGAATGTTCCTGTGTCTACCGTGCGCAGTGTCATCAAGAAGTTTAAAGCCCATGGCACTGTGGCTAACCTCCCTAGATGTGGACGGAAAAGAAAAATTGACGAGAGATTTCAACGAAAGATTGTGCGGATGGTGGCTAAAGAACCTCGACTAACATCCAAACAAGTTCTAGCTGCCCTGCAGTCCGAGGGTACAACAGTGTCAACCCGTACTATCCGTCGGCGTCTGAATGAAAAGGGACTCTATGGTAGGATACCCAGGAAGACCCCACTTCTGACCCAGAGACATAAAAAAGCCAGGCTGGAGTTTGCCAAAACTTACCTGAGAGAGCCAAAAACTTTTTGGAAGAATGTTCTCTGGTCAGATGAGACAAAAGTAGAGATTTTTGGGAAAAGGCATCAACATAGAGTTTACAGGAAAAAAAAAGAGGCCTTCAAAGAAAAGAACACGGTCCCTACAGTCAAACATGGCGGAGGTTCCCTGATGTTTTGGGGTTGCTTTGCTGCCTCTGGCACTGGACTGCTTGACCGTGTGCATGGCATTATGAAGTCTGAAGACTACAAACAAATTTTGCAGCATAATGTAGGGCCCAGTGTGAGAAAGCTGGGTCTCCCTCAGAGGTCATGGGTCTTCCAGCAGGACAATGACCCAAAACACACTTCAAAAAGCACTAGAAAATGGTTTGAGAGAAAGCACTGGAGACTTCTAAAGTGGCCAGCAATGAGTCCAGACCTGAATCCCATAGAACACCTATGGAGAGATCTGAAAATGGCAGTTTGGAGAAGGCGCCCTTCACATCTCAGGGACCTGGAGAAATTTGCCAAAGAAGAATGGTCTAAAATTCCAGCAGAGCATTGTAAGAAACTCATTGATGGTTACCGGAAGCGGTTGTTCGCAGTTATTTTGTCTAAAGGTTGTGCTACCAAGTATTAGGCTGAGGGTGCCAATACTTTTGTCCGGCCCATTTTTGGAGTTTTGTGTAAAATGATCAATGATTTGACTTTTTTTTTCATTCTCTTTTGTTTTTTCATTGCAAGCAAAATAAATGAAGATATTATTACCAAAGCATTTGTGATTGCAATCATTTTCTGGAAGAAATTGAGTATTATCTGACAGAATTGCAGGGGTGCCAATACTTTTGGCCAGCACTGTAGTCTGTTTAGGCTGATTTATATCTAGTGGATTGCCCATATTATCTCCTTAAAAAATGGATTTCATGAGTCGATCTCTATATGTTTCTATATGAGCAGCAGGTGAGAAGCCCCCGCCTCAGATGTCCCTCACTTGTATTTTATATACTGGGGTGTTCATTTCAGTAAACTGGACCTGACTATTTTACATCATTGTAGTCATTGGTCCTGGTAGATTGATTGGCTGGTTTTGAGCTACTTCGGTTCTATCGTTTGATCAATATATCAGCTTTTCAACTTAGACCATCACCGAGATAGACTGATACTTAGATCTTCTCATGATTATACCCCTTCATCTTTGTATTCACACCATTTGTCCCCTTTTTTATGTTCTAATAATAAAGGTTATGTTTTATTTGTATCTGTATTTTTGGAGGGAATCCTCTTCTGTGATCTGTTTTTACTCAGGAGGATCCTGGTTGCCCCATCTGTCATTTCTAGCCAAGGAGAGGTGAGTAACACTTTTTTTTATGTTTGCTCACTTCCCCTGGGCCTCAGCTTATTATACTCTTCAGACCCACAGTATAATAGCAGTTCCAGTCCGGCCATTTTTGGTCCAAACAAAACTATCAGACGAACCTTGCATACTCATACTGTAAAAGGGGCGTGACCCAAATAATTGTCATTAATTGTAATCGAGGTAAAATGCCTCATTAATCGCAATTTTAATTTAGGTCATAATACCCCAGCTCTATCGTTAACCCATTATTGCCAAGACATGACTTGAATCCTTAGATGTTGTTGAGCGTCTTAAATATCTGAACCTTGTCCAACCATATCATGTAGTCACATGAACATCTTCTATTTTCTTGTTGTATGCAATATACATGATCATTGCAATTTAATCACCATATATAGTATTGCCTGAGCTCTCCAGTGTATGGAAAGGGCAATTACTGTACTGTATTTGATACACTGCTTAGCATGAAATATATATGCTTGTATACATCGTATAGCATATAACCCTAGAGCTTATGGTTTGCAGGCGAGATATCGTGTACCAAGGTTTTCACACACTCCCTGTAATAGTTTATAGACCCTATTAGTATGGTCTCGGATAGTATAATAAATTATTATACTATATGTGTAGTATGCCTAGGGCATTATTAGTTATTTATTTATTATGCTTACTTATATATCGCCATAATATTCTGCAGCGCTTCACAGATGTTGTCAATCACTGTCCCATATAGGGCTCACAATTGACATTCCCTATCAGTAGGGTTTTTTTTTTTGTGGCGTTTAAGAGGAAACCCACAGGACATACAGACTCCTTACAGGTATTGTCTGTGGTCAGTTTTGAATCTAGGACTCCAGTGCTGGAAGGTTTCAATGCTAACCTCTGAGCCACTGTGTTGTCCCTCTCTATGGAACTGATACGTCTCACCTTCTTTAGGTTGTTATTATGTAAAATACTATATGCATATCCTATTTTATTATAGTTTGCAAATAAATAATCGATCCAATGTGTGAATGAGTGTTGTATAATAGCAGCACCCACCTATTTTATTAGCTCCCTTTACTATACTATACTTTATTATACCTATGCTGTATCTCTAGTTTGATTTGTGTCGACCCCTATTCTCATGATTTCTGGGTGTCTGGCCGCTGGGACCCCCATAGATTACATGAAAGGGGTCAACAAGTGCCTTGTGGAAAAGGGATAAATGTCATTAAAGGGAGTTTGTCATCTCACAATTGCATATAAAGATAGGCACAGTACCTTGCAGGGCTTGAGATAAGGTTTTCCAAACTGCTTCTATGTTGCTGAGAAATTTGTACTTTTATAAATGCGTAAATGAAGTGAAAAGGACTTTAGAGGCATGTAATCTGCAGTTTGGCTTTAGGCAGTTTGGCCTTAGGCAGAGCTAGCGGTGGGGCAGAAGGGGCGGCTGCCCCGGGCCCACTGACTTTTTGACACCGATCTAGTTAAAACGTATCCTGCAACTTAACAGTATTGTAAACCGCAAGTGCCATGAGGCTTGCGGTTTACAAAACCCCGAGAGCACAGACGGATGTCTGCTTCTCAGCACAGGCGGCGCGATGACGTCACAACATCGCGCCGCCTGCGCTCAGACACAGACGTCCTGTGCGTGGACAGCGAGGAAGTGGCGGCGCCATTCATCAGCATCGCAGGTAGGTGAGTATGACTTTTTTTTTCTTTTTTTTAGCGCAGTTGTGGGTATATTAATAGTATAAGGGGTAGTTAGGAGGGGGAATTATAACTAGAAAGGGAGGATTCATTAGGGGGCATTATGACGATAGGGGGAACATTTATATAAGGGTTATTACGGGGTATTATTAATACAAGGGGGAGGTTATTTATATAAAGGGCCATTAGAGGGCATCATTTATATTAGGAGGCATTATGAAGGGGGTGGTCATTGATATAAGGAGCCATAAGAGTTGCAGTATTTATGTCAGGGGGAATCAGGGGCATAATATGAGGATCAATTAATTTAATTAAAGTGGCACTTGGGCTTTATTAAGACTAAGGCCCCACGTAGCGGCTGCAGCAAAAAAAGTGCTGCAGGAAAAATCGAGGCTGTAACATTGTGGTTTTTCCCGCAGTGCTTTTCACAAAGTGTTTCCATAGGTATAATTGACATGCTGTGATTTCCAAAACCGCAATGGTTTTTTAAATCGCAGTGTGTCTGCTGCACGTATTTTTCTGCAATGTGTGGATAGGATTTGCTAGAATGCCACGTTTTTTTTTCTGTGGGTTTTTGCCACATGGGGCCCCATCCCATCCCCACTTTGCAGTAAAATACGCGCAACGGATACGCTGCGATTTCCAAAACAGTCGCAGTTTTGGAAATCGCAGCATGTCAATTATACCTATGGAAACGACAGCGGTTTCTCTATAGATATAATTGAAGCAGAAAGTCCACAGAGGAAACCTCTGCAAACATTCTGAGCAAAGTGCTGCAGGAAGATCTGCAATGCGTCGTTGCCGCGGTTTTTCCCGCAGCTGTTTTTTGCTGCGGGACGCAACGTGAGGCCTTAGCCTTAACGTGTTTTCCAGCTCATTTTTATTGATGGTCTATCCTCAGAATAAATCATCAATAAGAGATAAGTGATTCCCCACTGATCAGCTGTATGAAGGGGCTATGGCGCCTGTTTATATCATACGCTGTCTGTTTATAGTGACCGTGTGATGTCATTCCAGCCTTGTCACATAGACGTGTATAGGACGAGGCTGTAGTTACATGACATGGCCACTATGAGATGAATGACACTATGTAAACAGAGAAGGGGTCACGGCGCTTACACAGGTACCACGGTTCACCCCTATAATTTTTTTTCCCTTGTATTTTTTTTTTCCTTTTTAATTAGGAAACGCCTGGGGCATTATTAATAAGGGCACTATTTAAAGGAGGTACACAGGGAAGTTATTAATTTAAAGATGCACTTGGGGGTATTATTCATTATGGGGGGTATATTATATATTTTATAACTGGGGTAGCAGCAGGATGGGGGCTTTGTGTAGGTGAGGACAATGTGGGTCGGTGCCTGGAAAAATGAGGAGCCAAAGATGTCTGTGCTGCAAACTTTACAGAGACTGGAAGAAGTGGTCATGGCCGTCCAGATGAAAGAGATGGGGAATGTGAACGATTAGTCAGAGACGTCACCTGTAAGTCACTAAATGTTACTGCCCTGTATTCACCTAAATCGTCTTCAGAGCCCTGTGTAGAGCTGCTATATACCACTATATGCTCACCGGTATCGGTATACGAACATGTCCAAGTTGGGGGCCCACTTGGACATGTTCGCCCCCCCTGTGCTGAAACCCTAGCTACGCCTCTGGCCTTAGGTAAGCGCTGCAGATTACCAACCCGATTTCCCTCCGAGATCGGTCCACCACAGGATGAAGGACAGCCCTCTGTCCTTGCTCGTCTTTCCAAAAGTCTTCAGCATGCATGTTCGATGATGTCACAGTGCACCCTGAAGCACAGTACACACTACTTGTACAAGCGATGCTTCTGGGTGCACTGAGACTTCATTGGGCATGCGCAGTAATGTGAACTGTGCTTGCTGAAGACTTTAGGCAAGACAAGCGAGGACAGAGGGCTGCCCTTCATCCTCTGGTGGGCAGACCTCGGAGGGAGATAGGGGTGGTAATCTTCAGCCCTCACCAAAGCCCAAACTGCAGATTACACGCCCCTAAAGCCCTTTTCATGTCATTTACATATCTATAAAAGTATGAATTTCTCAGCAATGCTGTTGCGGTCAGCAATAAAAAAAGGCAATTTGGAAAACCTTATCACAAGCCCTACAAGATACTGCGTCTATTTATATATGCACTTTTGAGCTGACAGACTCCCTTTAATGGGCAGGATACAAAGGCAGATTAGGGACCGAGCAAGCAGCAGCAGGGGTTGTGTACGGTATTACACAGTTTGCTATTTTACCAGGTTTGGCAACCTCTTTATTTAAGGTATAGCTTAGAATTTTAGGTCATGTCATTTGGGTTACAGGTAGTTTCCCAGTAAGGCTCTGTTCACATTACCTTTTGGAACCACGTTTGGTGCAGGAATAGCGCAGCATGCATCACCATTCTTGCCATCAAAGTCTTGGCTCACCCCATTATAAGTCACTGGGATCCTCTATATGTTGGAGTGAATGGTTCAGTTGGAAGCCATGATCTTATAGGGGACTTTATAGAGTTGGATAAGTTAGGTATGATAGATTGTTCCAGAGAGGTGGTGCATCGTCATCTGCCGCAGCATTTAAATGGTTACTGGGAG
Source organism: Leptodactylus fallax (assembly GCA_947044405.1). Classification (NCBI taxonomy): domain Eukaryota; kingdom Metazoa; phylum Chordata; class Amphibia; order Anura; family Leptodactylidae; genus Leptodactylus; species Leptodactylus fallax. Next base: position 225,496 of record CAMRHE010000959.1, on the reverse strand, counting down.
GTCAGGAAGTGATATTTCCACATTACACATAGTTTGTCTTTTCCCTGTTTCTTAAAAGCTGCACATAATGAGAAGTGATGAATAATACATGCATGGCGCCGCAGCATCCTCTCCTAGATTGTCCATTAATGTGCTTATGTTATGGTGATTTATAGTATTGCTGGGGGGAAGGTGGGTACGTCTGCTCGGGTATAAACATAAGTGAATACATGTGCCCAGGTATACACATAGGTGAGTACACGTGCCCGAGTATACACATAGGTGAGTATGTATGACCGAGTATACATATAGGTGAGTACGTGTGCCTGGGCATAAACACAGGTGGGTACATGTGACTGGGTATACACATAGGTGGGTACGTGTGACTGGGTATACACATAGGTGAGTACGTGTGCCTGGGCATACACATAGGTGAGTACGTGTGCCTGGGCATACACATAGGTGGGTACGTGTGACTGGGTATACACATAGTTGAGTACGTGTGACCGGGTATACACATAGGTGAGTAGGTGTGCCTGGGCATACACATAGGTGGGTACGTGTGACCGGGTATACACATAGGTGAGTAGGTGTGCCTGGGCATACACATAGGTGGGTACGTGTGACGGGGTATACACATAGGTGAGTAGGTGTGACCGGGTATACACATAGGTGAGTAGGTGTGACCGGGTATACACATAGGTGAGTAGGTGTGACCGGGTATACACATAGGTGAGTACGTGTGCCTGGGCATACACATAGGTGGGTACGTGTGACCGGGTATACACATAGGTGAGTAGGTGTGACCGGGTATACACATAGGTGAGTACGTGTGCCTAGGCATACACATAGGTGGGTACGTGTGACCGGGTATACACATAGGTGGGTACATGTGACCGGGTATACACATAGGTGAGTAGGTGTGACCGGGTATACACATAGGTGGGTACGTGTGACCGGGTATACACATAGGTGAGTAGGTGTGACCGGGTATACACATAGGTGAGTAGGTGTGACCGGGTATACACATAGGTGAGTACGTGTGACCGGGTATACACATAGGTGAGTAGGTGTGCCTGGGCATACACATAGGTGGGTATATGTGACCGGGTATACACATAGACCCTCAACACTATTCTTCTTGTAGAAATGGTTTATTAGTGAGACAAGATGTAGATATTGGCTACTGACTTGCACTGTCAATCCAAGATGGATACACCCTTTGTAATATAGTAATGTAGTCAAGCGGCACAGTCTAATACTTCACAACTGAAGTACCTGGAGAGGTTTAGTAACATTTACTAGGACATAAAATGGGGAGGGGAGATTTATCTTTGTTGCCCATAGGAACCAATCAGAACAAACATTTCACTTCTCACAGTGCTTTTGAAAAATGAAAGTTACCGAAGACAAGGAAATGAGTTGTGGCTAGCATAAGGATAAGTTCACACGGAGGAATTAGCTGAGGATTTGGGGGCGGATTCCACTTCTGAATCCACGGCAGATTCCACCCAGATTTTGTCTCCCATTGTCTTCAATGGGAGGCAGAGACTGCAGCAGGACGCTGAAAAAAATAGCATCCTGCCCAATCTTACCGCGGATTCCACAGCTCAAGATTCTCTTTCATCTGGGCCTAATCAGCAGTGGAAAGACTTGATGGAATGCCAATGCCCTGCTAGACTGCGTTCGGAAAACGGCAGCGGAAAATGAAGAGGAATTCCTCTTCGTTTTCCGCTGTGTGAACTTACCCTAAGGCACTGTATGGTTAAGTTATCACAGATACCACCTCAAAATCAGCTCCATCCAAAATCTGCCTCCCACTGTTTTAATAATAATAATAATAATAATAATAATAGTCCTTTAATAGTCCCACAGTGGGGAAATTCAGTGTGTTACAGCAGCAAAGATAAGATAAGATAAGCAGATACAAATACAAATACAACACGTACAGGAATGTTCCAAGGTGAGAGGCATTACATTAATAGCAGACAGACAGATAGGACGTAGCGGGGGGGGGGGGGGGGGGGGAGATTTAACAGGCAGAGAGATATTTCAGTTCTCTGTATGTAATGATCTCCGCTTAGGTCGGTGTTGGTTGTACAGCCTAACCGCGGTGGGGAGGAAAGACTTCCGATAGCGCTCCTTCTCACACCTAGGGTGGAGCAGTCGGTCACTGACAGTACTGCCCAGCGCAATCACAGTCTCATGCATGGGATGGGTGTTATTCTCCCACATGGAGCTCACCACGGACAGTATCCTTCTGTCACCCACCACCTGCACTGGGTCCACTAATCAGCTTGTCAAGTTTATTTCTGTCCCTGGTTGACATACTGCTCCCCCAGCAGGCCACTCCAAAGAAGATGGCTGATGCCACTACCGAGTTGAAGAAAGTCCTAAGAAGTGCCCCCCGGATTCCAAAGGCTCTCAGCTTCCTAAGCAGGTAGAGCCTGCTGTGGCCCTTCCTGTACAGGACCTCCATATGATCTGCCCAGTCCAGCTTATTATTAAGGAGCAGACCCAGGTACTTATAGGTGTTCACAATCTCGATGCCCGTCCCCAGGATGTCCACTGGTTTTGGAGGGCATCTGCCTTTACGGAAGTCCACCACCATCTCCTTGGTCTTCCCCGCGTTAATCTTCAGGTGGTTCTGGTGGCACCAGTCCACAAAAAACCGGTTCAGTTCTCTGTACTCCTTGTCATCATCGTCTGTGATGAGGCCTACTATTGCAGAGTCGTCAGAATACTTCTGTAGGTAGCAGCTGGATGAGTTGCACCTAAAATCAGCAGTGTACAGTGTGAAGAGGAAAGGGGCGAGAACCGTACCCTGAGGTGCCCCCGTATTACAGATCACGGTACCTGACACACAGTCTTGGGCTCTCACGTATTGAGGTCGATTTGTGAGGTAGTCTAGGATCCAGTTGGAGAGGTGGTGGTCCACTCCAGCAAGGCCCAGCTTGTCTCTCAGTAACCTGGGCTGTATGGTGTTAAAAGCACTGGAGAAATCAAAGAACATTATTCTCACCGTGTTCCCTGGTTTTTCCAGGTGAGACAGAGCCCTGTGCAGAAGGTGGATGATGGCATCATCTACCCCAATGCCCGGTCGATAAGCAAACTGGAGAGGGTCCATAGCGGGGCTCACTAGAGGGCGAAGATGTGTGAGAACCAATCTCTCTAAGATCTTCATCAAGTGGGATGTCAGTGCTACAGGTCTGTAGTCGTTGAGGTCCATAGGGTGAGGTTTCTTTGGAACTGGTACCACACAAGAAGATTTCCATAATTCAGGGACTATTTCCTGCCTCAGGCTCATATTATACATATATGTAATTATACCACACAGCTGGTCCCCACAAGTCTTAATTAGCCTTGCACTGATGTCATCTGGCCCTGCGGCTTTCCTCGCCTTGATCTTTTTCATCTCCTTCCTCACCTGGGCCCGTGTGAAGGTCAGACTGTGGTCAGATAAAGACAGATTTCTAGATTTACTGGTCTGTTGGGAAGTAGCCACATGGGGTGAATGGGGTGAAGTCATTGTGGTGAGGGGAGCTGAAGGACATTCTGGGGTGGGAGGAGCTGGTGTGTGATCAAATCTGTTGAAGAATAGGTTTAGTTCATTAAGCCAGTTAACATCTGCCTCAATCTGGCAGACCGACTGTTTATGACCCGAAATTGACTTAAGCCCCTCCCAGACCCCCCTTATGTCTTTTCTTTCCATTTGCTTTTCCATTTTTTCCTTATAACTGGATTTTCCTTGCCTGATTATATGCCTCAGCTCCTTTTGTACTTCCCTCAACCCCTCCTTATCTCTTGTCCTGAATGCCATCTTTTTCTCCTTAAGTAGTGTTTTTATATCAGAGTTAATCCATGGTTTGTTGTTGGAGAAGCACCTCACCACTTTTGTGGGTACTGTGTTGTCCACACAAAAATTAATGTAGTCCGTTATGCAGTGTGTGAGTCCTTCTATATCTTCTCCATACGAATCCTGCAAAACTTCCCATGCGGTTGTGTCAAAACAATCCCTCAGAGCCTCATCACTCTCCTCGGACCATATCCTCACTGTGCGAGTGACAGCTGGTTCTCTACGTACAAGTGGCTTGTACACAGGTCGGAGATGTACTAGGTTGTGATCCGATCTTCCCAGGGGCGGTAGGGCTGATGAGTTATATGCCTCCCTCACGTTGGCAAAGAACAAGTCCAGTGTTTTGTTGTCTCTTGTGTGGCAGGTTACATACTGTGTGAAACTGGGAAGTGTGGATGATGGAGAGGCATGGTTGAAATCGCCAGACACAAGAAGGAGGGCCTGGGGGTGCTGAGACTGTAACTGGCTCAGTGTGGCTTGTAGGACCTCGCAGGCAGCGTCAGTTTTCGCAGAGGGGGGGACATATGCAGCTATCACGATGACATGTGATAGTTCCCTTGGTAGATAGAAAGGTCTCATGCTCACAGCTAATAGTTCAATGTCCTTACAGCAAGTTTGCTCCTTAATCACAATGTGCCTAGGATTGCACCATCTATTATTCACAAACATTGCCAGCCCCCCTCCTTTCCTCTTACCGCTCTCCCTTGTCCTGTCTGCCCGAAGGAGTTTAAAACCATCCAAGGAGACCAGAGAGTCAGGAGTAACTTCAGTGAGCCAAGTCTCTGTAAGTAGCATCATGCTGCACACCCGAAACTCCTGATGGTGCCTGGTGAGCGCTGTTAGTTCATCCATCTTGTTTGCAAGAGATCTCACATTGCCCATAATGATGGAGGGAACAGCTGGTCGGTAACGCCTCTTTTTAATCCTCTGAAGAGTTCCTGCTCTGCAGCCCCTCCCCCGCTTTTTCTTTCTCCAGAGTTCTTGGGGGATGGGTGGGCAAATGGTATGCAGCCCTGTTGTTGTGACTCTAAGCTGCAGTAATTTCTCTCTTGTGTAGACAAAAGAAATGCCTGCAGACACAAGAGTCCCCATTTCAGCAGCACAAAAAGACAGATAAAAAAAAAAAAAAAAGTATCACAAAGGTCCAATTCCAAGTCTTTGTTTCTTCATTTCTTCATAGTGTAAAGTCCATTAAGTAGAGAGATAAAAAACAGACAGAGAAAGAAAAAATAAGAGAGAGAGAGTCTCAGAGCTGCCTAACAGGCAGCCACTTCAGCGGCGCCATCTTTCGATTTCGATCGTACCGCAGATTCAGTTGCGGAAACCCAGGCGGAGGCTCATTCTAGTTAGTTCCATTGTACCTGGTGGAAAGCTGAAGCTCTGTTTTGGCTTTCTTTTCTGGCTTCCACAGGACCAGTATTTGAAGAGGAATTCTAGATGGAGACCGTGTCAAATTCCTACATGTGAACCTTCCGTATGTGGGTTACAATTTAATGCAGTGTGCTCCAACCTATGGCTCTCCACATGTATCAAATGTACAACTCCCATCATGCTATCAGGTATGAGACTGTTAGAAGAGGCTCCATATTTAGTAGACGCATGGCATGTGGAGCTGTGAGTAAAGCTAAGGTTACATGGCAGCACATAGGTGTGCAACGTAAGGTCAAAGTGTTGTGCTACAATATTGTGCTTAATGATTGTGAACGAAATCACACGGTGACTGCAGCCTAGGCCGAATAAAAGTGTAAGACGTATTTGCTGAATGCACTGGGGCATTATGTCTGCATGGCTTTCCTATGCACGCTGTTTTATCATGCTTTACCATCTATATATATGATGCATGTTCTAATGTATCCTGTATTTCTGCGTCAACAACACTGTATACAATGTCAAGATCGGGTGACCACTATCATGATTACCTTAATAGAACATCTTGTCTTTCTTCTTTCTCCTGTAGCAAAATACTGAGGCTCCACCATCTTCCTGACCTGTCAAGATCTTCCGTGGACATTTCTCAGGCATCTCTCCTGACAAGACATGCTTGAGCTATTGCATACACCCACAGCAAGCTTGGTCTTGGGTTGGCAAGAACACTTATATTCCAGTCCACTACAGTATTTATTGCTTCAGATCATACCCGGTGTTCATATGGCTGGCGGTCTTGCTTGCAGAAAGGGTCTTTTGGGTAATTTCACACAAGTGATGAAGATCAGTTGTTGGGAAGGTTCAGTGTCTTCATCCATGAAACATCTATTTACAAGCAATATTGGAGCCTGTTATGCTCAGCTATGTCCATGCACTGCACGTAACATATTAGACATATCAGAATACTTTTGAAAATGCATTTTAGGACACTTCTTCTTTTTGCAGATTTATTGTTTGCTGTAAAGAGGCAATTGTGCAATGCTCTGGATTAGTATTAAAGGGATTGTGTAGGACATCGAAAACATGTCTGCTTTCTTCTTCTCAGGAAGTGACATCATGTCCGTTGATCACATTACCATCCTGCAGCTCAGTCACATTTGTTTCAAAGGGACGGAGATTTGGCATTGCCATGTGACCAACGGAATAAGGTCACTCCCTGAGAAGAAGAAAGCAGTCATGTTTTCGAGTCCTGCACAACCCCTTTAAATGGAGGATAACCTATGCTTCAACCTTCATGACTACTAATTAAAGGGAGTCTACCACCACCTAAATCTCTTCTAAACCACTTACATGCTGTTGTAGGGGCTGTTAGTAGCATAGGAAATATAACTTTTTTTTGTATGTCAAAGCACAATCTTAATGCCAAAAAAAAATCAAGTGTTCATTCATATGCAGATTAGCAGTTCAACGCGCCTAGGACTAGGCCACGCCTGCCATAGCATCCATTTGGGCCACCACCTAGCTCCACCCTCTCACATAAAGATTGGTCCTAATGTGCAGCAACTACAGACCATGCCGGGTGCAATGAGCAACTCATTTGTATAAGGACTGAAAACTTATTTCTTGACAACAAGATTGCACTTCACAGGCCTATGACGTCACATGTCCTGTTTGTAGCTCAGTCCTATCCAATGTGCTGGGTATTCACTGTACTTGGTATTCAATGTAAAGAGTGCAGCACTTACCTAAACACTGCAGTCTCTTCTAACAGCTGATCTGTGGGGGTCCAGGGGGTCCTAAGGATGGGTCCTCAATATTTAATCCTGGAAAACTCCTTTAAGCATTTCCATCACATGCCATAGCTTTACATGCAACCTACTGGCTGAGATACAGATAGAAAACCTACCTGTTCATGTAAGAGCCTTGATATGCACACCGATCATGAAAACCAGGGTTACGGAGCGACCCATGTGAGCAGAGAGGTTGTGTGCTTGCATGATCACTGCTCCATTCACTTCTATTGGACTTCTTGAATGGTGATCTCCATCATTGCCATAGAAGTGAATGGAGGGGTACCCAGTACTCAACAATCAGACACTTCTCAGGACAGGGAAAAAGTGTCATCAGTGGGCCTTGAGTAGTGAATTAGAGTGGAAAAAAACCCTTTAATTCTATGGGGCTATACTAAGACTGGCATTACATACACCACTCCTAATGAGATGGCCTAAGGCCCAACGTTGCGATAAAGCTGCTTTTTTGTTGTTGCAGATTTTGCCGTGTCTGTTTGAGCCAAACCTAGTAGTGGCTGCAAAAGGAATGGGAAATATATAGGAAACGTCTTATACTTTTCCCTTCTGCTCAATCCAATCCTGAGTTTGGCTCAAAAAAACTCAGCAAAATCTGCAACAAAAAAACAGCTTTTCCGCAACGTCGAGTCTCAGCCCATTGGCGTAAATACCGGGGTAGCAGGGGGAGTAGCTTCCACATGGCCCGGGACATTAGGGGGCCCAGCGGGCCCCTGATGTTTTATTTTTTTTTAATAGGACGTCACCTGCTGGTGTAATACCAGCAGGTAATGGGCCATATTTACTTACCGATCCCGGCTGCCTGCGCTTCCTATTCTGCAGAAGCGGAGGTGGCTGTGAGCAGGAGCAGGAATCTGTAAGTAAGGCCAGGGCCCGTGAACCCCACAAACACTGCTATCACCAACCGCATGTTTAGTGTCTGCCACTCACACACCACCTCCCCGCCATGCCCTCTTTCTGTAGGTGTCCCCCCAAGGCTCCGTCCTAGGACCCCTCCTGTTCTCCATCTACATCCTCGGTCTTGGCCAACTCATTGAATCCCATGGTTTCCATTACCATTGCTATGCTGACGACACCCAAATATATCTCTCTGGACCAGACATTACCTCCCTGTTGTCCAAAGTCCCAGAATTTCTAGCAGCCGTAGCCTCCTTTCTTTCCTCCCGCTTTCTCAAGCTCAACATGGAGAAAATGGAGTTCAACATCTTCGCCCCACCTTGCACGGCCCCCCTACCTGACCCATCTATCATAGTTAATGGTGCTAAACTTACCCCAGTCCCATGGGTCCGCTCCCTCGGGATAACCTTAGACTCTGACCTATCCTTCAAGCCACATATTCAAACCTTCAACACCTCCTGCTGCCTCCAACTCAAGAACATCCATCGAATCTGCTCCTTCCTCACCCCTGAAGCTACAAAAATGCTAGTCCATGCCCTCATAATCTCCCGCCTAGACTACTGTAACACCCTTCTCCATGGCCTCCCAGCAAATACTCTCGCCCCCCTCCAGTCCACCTTAAACTGTGCTGCTCGCCTAATACACCTCTCCCCCGTTCTTCATCAGACACCCCCCTGTGCCAATCCCTTCACTGGCTACCCGTTGCCCAGCGAATAGAGTTCAAATTACTAACACTGACATACAAAGCCATCCACAACCTGTCCCCTCCATATATCTCTGACCTAATCTCCTGCTACCTGCCCGCACGTAACCTCCGATCCTCCAAAGACCTCCTACTCCGCTCTGCTCTTATCCGCTCTTCACACAATCGTCTCCAAGACTTCTCCCATGCATCCCCCATACTCTGGAACTCATTACCAAGACACATAAGACTGTCCCCCACAGTCACAAGCTTCAAGAAGTCCCTGAAGACCCACCTATTCAGGAAGGCCTACAACCTCCAATAACACTACTGTCACCACACCACCATCTTTACAGCCTCTACCCCAACCTTCTGTCTCTATCCCTCTTCCCTCATAGATTGTAAGCCCTTGTGGGCAGGGCCCTCTATCCCACTGTGCCAGTTGGTCACTGTTCGTATTATACTTGTCTTGTCTATTCTTTGTACCATATGTAAACCCTCAAATGTAAAGCACCATGGAATTAATATAATAATGTACAGCACCATGAAATTAATATAAAAATGTACAGCAACATGGAATTAATGGTGCTATATAAATAAACAATAATAATTATTCTCCGGGGTCTTTTTTAAACCCCGGAGTATAATGATCGGAGGCCCAGGGGAGGTGAGAAACATAAAAAACACTGTTACTTACCTCTCCTGTGCTCCAGCAGGCTTCGGGCGTCCTTGGTGACGTCCTAGACGTCACGTGGGCCAGGCTGACGTCATTATCCGTCGCAACACCGGCTGTGATGTCTTGTCCAACATTGAAGAAACCGAAAGTAGCGGGGAGTGCACTGGAGCCAGAGAGAGGTAAGTAACATTGTTTTCTATGTTTGTATCCTCCCCTGGGTCTCTGATCATTATACTCTGGGGTCTGAGTATAATAATTGTTCATGGGTGGTCCACAATGGGGCATAATACTGTGTGCAGGGGCCACTATGGGGCATAATACTGTGTGCAGGGGCCACTATGGTGTATAATAATGTGTGCAGGGGCTACTTTGGGGCATAATAGTGTGTGCAGGGGCCACTATGGCGCATAATAGTGTGAGCAGGAATGTGGGGAATGTGGTTTGTATGGGGGAAGGGGGGCGGTTGACGGGGGGGGGGGCATGTCAAATGTTCTCCTTGGGGCCCAGCCATTCCTAGTTACGCCATTGTCTCAGCCTAAAGGTGCAAGATGTGCTGATTTTATTAAGAAGTGCACACCTTTTTATAAACTTCATCTCTTGGTCTCCTGTGTACCACAATAAGACATCTACACCAACACCTAGCTTTTTCTGGAATAAATTGCACCTAAATACATTTTTATGGTCTTGGTGACACTGTCGGCTATTACCCACAGTACAGCTATAAGCACATTCGTATAGCCGGGGATCACATGAATAGAATGCTTTATCTGCTTCCTGATCGTTGCCTTCCTTGCTGAGATACTAGCTTTTTAATAGATATGCTTATGATGTGCTTGGTATAATGAGGGCATCACCATTGCTTTCATTGCACCTAAGAGCTATGGGTTCCAGGACCTGGTTCCTCCCTCTTTGGTATGAGTCACATGTACACTGCTTGGCCTTGTCAATCATAGCAGGGATGTTGCTCTTTGGAACAATGAGAGCAATGGTGACATCCTCATTATACCAAACAGACCACTAGTGTATCAGGATAAAATCTAATATCTCAGGCAGCGATCAAAAATCTGAAAAAGTGTTTTATTCATGTGCACCTGGCTATGTGACTGTGCTTATAGCTCAATAGGGACTGGTGACGACTCCCTTTAAGTGGCATGAGTAGCAGAAGACTGTAAAAAGGAGAGATTTTTTGCAAAGTAGCCCAAAAAGTCACAAAATCTGTATTAGAAAAACAAACGTATGACCACGACAAAGATATTAATTTAAGCAGCAAAGAATTTTGTAATGATTTATAGGTCAAAAATGGGGTTTGCCTGTCACTAGACCCAATATATCACCCCAGCCCTGCAGATAGATAGGTTAGTGTCACCAGAACCAGCATATCACCCCAGCCCTGCAGATAGATAGGTTAGTGTCCCCAGAACCAGCATATCACCCCAGCCCTGCAGATAGATAGGTTACTGTCACCAGAACCAACATATCACCCCAGTCCTGCAGATAGATAGGTTACTGTCACCAGACCCAGCATATCACCCCAGCCCTGCAGATAGATAGGTTAGTGTCACCAGACCCAGCATATCAACCCAGCCCTGCAGATAGATAGGTTACTGTCACCAGAACCAGCATATCACCCCAGCCCTGCAGATAGATAGGTTACTGTCACCAGAACCAGCATATCAGACCATTCCTGCAGATAGATAGGTTAGTGTCACCAGAACCAGCATATCACCCCAGCCCTGCAGATAGATAGGTTAGTATCACCAGAACCAGCATATCACCCCAGCCCTGCAGATAGATAGCAGTAGACTTGGATAGGAACCAAGGAATTGGCAGGACAACACGTGCGCTTGGACTATCAGGGCTTATAGTCACATATGGTTGAACTGTAGTTCTCACTTTTTTCATTAAAAGCACATCGCATTTCTGAAAAAAAGTATCCCTTTTTCAAGTGCTATAATTAACTCAGTATAGGCGCTTCTGAATCCACAGTGTGTAAACCTGTGTAAAAGGTTTACACACTGTGGATTCATAAGCGCCTATACTGATTTAATTATTGCACTTGAAAAAGGGATACTTTTTTACAGAAACGCGTTGTGATTTTAATAAATAAAGTGAGAACTACAGTTCAACTATATGTGACTATAAGCCCTGATTGTCCAAGTGCGCGTGTTGTCCTGCCAATTCCTTGGTTCCTATCCAAGTCTACTGCATTCCTTGACGTCGGTACTCATGACGTAGGACAAGTCTGCTGCCACCTGAATTTTGGTTGATTGTACTAAACGCTATTGGTTGTTGTGACTAATTCACAACACTATAAGGTGAGAGGCCATCCTTTTGGCCCTTTAACAAAATTTCTCCTCTGCATGATACTGTATCACACGATGTGCCGCTCGGCGTTTCTCTCTTTCTTTTTGTGAGCACTGCAGATAGATAGGTTAGTGTCACCAGAACCTATCAAAACTGCAGGGCTGGGGTGATATACTGGTTCTGGTGACACTAACCTATCTATATGCAGGGCTGGGTTATATGCTGGTTCTGGTAGCACTAACCTATCTATCTGCAGGGCTGGGGTGCTATGCTGGTTCTGGTGACACTAACCTATCTGTGTGCTGGGTGCTATGCTGGTTATGGTGACACTAACCTATCTATCTGCAGGGCTGGGTGATATACTGGTTTTGATGATAAACTCCCCTTAAGGGTAGACTTTTAGTTTACCTTTCAGAAAATGCAGATTTCATTATTTTCTTATTGCTTTTTTACTTTATTATTTTTTATAGTAAAACCCCTTCTTTTTAGGATGTTTTTAGCCTTCAGAAGGTGGTACATGATGTGTGAGTGATGCTGTCTCTCAAGCTAGCACTAGCTATCTTTTCTATAACCTTTGAGTGAATATGACAGTGATGGAGTTTCTTCATTTACAGTAATATATAGACATTTGGACATGATTGTATAGACGTAGCACTCATTATTTATTGTACTTGGGCTACATCCAAGAATCCTTTTTTTCAGAATTAATTTTTAATCTATTACATTTGTCTCTTGTTAAAACAAATCATCTTTGACAAGAGAATGCTCCAGGGACAATCACATGAAAGCCAACACAGGTCTGAAGACATTGGGATACAAATAAATCAGCAACCAAATAGAATTTTTATACTGATGTCATATTCACAGGAGGCTGCTGGAAGAGCTGATCTGTTCTGTGTTCAGGTCTTGGACCCCACAGGGCAGATACTGATATCCTAACCTATCCTGCGAATAGGTCATCAGTATGAAAACTCTATTTGGGTCCGGAAAACCCCTTGGGTCCGCTGTCTTTCCTGCAGCGCTTTTTTGCTGCGGGACACTTTGTGGGGACTTAGCCTTAAAGGGTATTTTCACCTTTAAACAGTGATTTACCATTTGCATTTGGAATTTAAGGGATTGCCTAATTATTATTAAACCCATCTTGAAGTGCTCACATTTCCATTTCTAAAGGTGTCAGGAAGTGCAGAGACCAGTGGGGTACCTGGAAAGCCTTGGTATAGGAGAAATAGGGGATAGATGAGCCGAGGGGAAACTTGAAGCTCCTTAGTCCCAGTGCAAAATATGTAATGGGGCTCATCTTACCATGCTTCATTTATAATACTGGTTATCCAGAGTCCTTTAGACCCCTGGGCCTGGTAGTGATTGCTCCCTGTGCTCTCCTATAGATATACCCCATAGGTGAGCTGAGTGCTCTTTTAAAAGAAAAACATTATAGCTTTCTGGCCTTTTTATTTAATTTAAGCGATATTCAATCTTAAGAAGTTATTCTATATACATGGGATAGAGGATAACTTGCAGATTGATGGAAGTTTCCTCCCCGATTCTGAATTGAGTGGTGGTTGGGACAGACACACATTGGAAACGTTGGAGATAGCTGATCATTGCTCTATTCAGAAAGGAGGACACAACTCCCCCATTCTCCTGATCAGTGGGGGCCTCAGCTGGTGGACCCCCACTGATTTGAAAGTTATTCCCAATCCTATGGAGAAGGGATAACTTCTTTAGATGGCAATACCTCTTTATTTGCTAGACAACCACTTTAAATATTCTGTTTAGACATCTGGGGAAAGCTGGATGATACCCAAAGTATTTGCAAGCTACAGCTGCCATATGGCTTTTCACCCATGTATCTATATGATTAAGCAGATTGTCGTGTGGAATTCTGGAGAAATTGGGTGACATGAAAGCAGCTATGATAACAGATATTTTGGTAGCCACCCAGATTTTCCAGAAATGCAAATTTTAAGTACCTTGACAAAAGAGGATGACTCAATGAATCCAAGGTCTGATGCGGACATTGCTGCAGTTATCTACTTGTGTGCTCATTGTCAGTATTATCTCTCACATCTACACATACAGTATTTGGAGACACAAAATCGGGATCTGTATGTCCCAACTCTTCATCATTTGCTATATTAAGTCCATTAACTTACAATATATATACTGTGAGTTTTTTAATGTATGGAAATGTATTTACAGCCAGTGGATCCCACAGCATCCCTGCTCTGTATTTCTGTATATACTTGCCTTCTATACATAAGTATCTCTTCCCTTCCATGCTGCATTTTGTGAGGTTTGCACTTTCTATATGCAGTTTTTTGAGTTGCTCTCCAAGAAACATTGTTATATTGCAATATATAACAGTAAACATGCACCAAACCGCTGTCTTGTGTCATTTGTCCCTGAACTGTGAATGGTATTGAAAAGTGAGCGCATCTATACACTAGATCTGTCCTGTACCCCATATGATATACAACACTGGCAGGGGATGTGGCTACAATGGCAACTTGTAGTCAGGTTACCACATAGAGAGACGTGACCAGAGTCATCATTGCTACTATGAAAAGTCTTCTACTGACACAAAGAACTAAAAAATGACTAAATTATAAGGCCATTACATCTTCACCTATTTGGGTTGATTTATAACTACTGTCATGTAGTATAGTATGGCAGTCTTAATAGTCAGCCGTGCTAGTGTGAGATGTGACACAATTATTAAGAAGGGTACAAGGTATCCGTTCGCCAAAATCGGAAATCTGTGCTTTTTTGTAGCTAGATTTAAACTATAATTTATCCCAGTTTTCTGACAAAACTTAATAAAAAAATGATTGGGCAGTTGTGGTCCTGTCCAATTCCACCCTCAATCTATTTCATTATGTATTTAGGAGATTATATAGAGAAGGATACACTGATACACGGATCAGATTTTGGTCAAGACAAGCTTGAATCTGATGGAGAACATGCCCAGAAGGATTCAGGCAGTACTGAAAGCCAAAGGTGGATTTACAAAATACTAACAAAGTAATTAGAATTTAGATTTTTAGGAGCAAAACAGTAACGATACAGTTACATGACAAGAATCTGCAGAACTAATCATCTAAATACAGTGGGGAAAAAAAAGTATTTAGTCAGCCACCATTTGTGCAAGTTCTCCCACTTATAAAGATGAGGCTGGCCTGTAATGGACATCATAGGTAGACCTCAACTATGAGAGACAAAATGAGAAAACATATCCAGAAAATCACATTGTCTGATTTTTAAAGAATTTATTTGCAAATTATGGTGGAAAATAAGTATTTGGTCACCTACAAACAAGCAAGATTTCTGGCTCTCACAGCCCTGTAACTTCTTCTTTAAGAGGCTCCTCTGTCCTCCACTCATTATCTGTAGTAATGGCTCCTGTTTGACATTGTTATCAGTATAAAAGACACCTGTCCACAACCTCAAACAGTCACACTCCAAACTCCACTATGGTGAAGACCAAAGAGCTGTGGAAGGACACCAGAAACAAAATGGTAGCCCTGCACCAGGCTGGGAAGACTGAATCTGCAATAGGCAAGCAGCTTGGTGTGAAGAAATCAACTGTGGGAGCAATAATTAGAAAATGGAAGACATACAAGACCACTGATAATCTCCCTCCATCAGGGGCTCCACGCAAGATCTCACCCCATGGGGTCAAAATGATCACAAGAACGGTGAGCAAAAATCCCAGAACCACACGGGGGGACCTAGTGAGTGACCTGCAGAAAGCTGGGACTAATGTAACAAAGGCTACCGTCAGTAACACACTACGCCGCCAGGGACTCAGATCCTCCAGTGCCAGACGTGTCCCCCTGCTTAAGCCAGTACATATCCGGGCCCGTCTGAAGTTTGCTAGAGAGCATTTGGATGTTCCAGAAGAGTATTGGGAGAATGTCATATGGTCAGATGAAACCAAAGTAGAACTGTTTGGTAGAAACACAACTCGTGGTGTTTGGAGGAGAGTGAATGCTGAGTTGCATCCAAAGAACACCATACCTACTGTGAAGCATGGGGGTGACAACATCATGCTTTGGGGCTATTTCTCTGCAAAGGGACCAGGACGACTGATCCGTGTACATGAAAGAATGAATGGGGCCATGTATCGTGAGATTTTGAGTACAAACCTCCTTCCATCAGCAAGGGCATTGAAGATGAAACGTGGCTGGGTCTTTCAGCATGACAATGATCCCAAGCACCCCGCCAGGGCAATGAAGGAGCGGCTTCGTAAGAAGCATTTCAAGGTCCTGGAGTGACCTAGCCAGTCTCCAGATCTCAACCCCATAGAAAACCTTTGGAGGGAGTTGAAAGTCCGTGTTGCCCAGCGACAGTCCCAAAACATCCCTGCTCTAGAGGAGATCTGCATGGAGGAATGGGCCAACATACCAGCAACAGTGTGTGCCAACCTTGTGAAGACTTACAGAAAACGTTTGACCTCTGTCATTGCCAACAAAGGAGATAGAACAAAGTATTGAGATGAACTTTTGTTATTGACCAAATACTTATTTTCCACCATAATTAGCAAATAAATTCTTTAAAAATCAGACAATGTGATTTTCTGGATTTGTTTTCTCATTTTGTCTCTCATAGTTGAGGTCTACCTATGATGACAATTACAGGCCGGCCTCATCTTTATAAGTGGGAGAACTTGCACAATTGGTGGCTGACTAAATACTTTTTTTCCCCACTGTAAGCGTCTATTTAATATGCATGCACAAAATTGGTTGCCGCATTTCTGTGATTTTGGTGTTTCTTTAACACTTGCACCTGTAAATATATATATATATATATATATATATATATATATATATATATATATGAATATGGTATGTATGAATTCCTCACATCTGTCAGGTATTTGGAAAGTACATTTTGTTTGCAAAAAGGACTGGCTTGAGCATGTACTTCAGTGGCAATTTGAATTTTTGTGCAATTTTTGCTTGTAATCTCTGTTTTCTGCAAAGTTACATGAAGGTGATTGTATATATGAAATATTAAGTTGTGTTTTTATATACGATATGCTGTGCAATCTCAAAAAAGTTAGATTTTGGTATCCCTAGTCAGTTTGCTATTTGCAGTATAGATTTTTAACATAGTGAATGACAGCAAAATATTGCTAGACTTCTGTATCAGTGTTTTTGAGAGTACGAGCTCTTGTTGTAGTTGATGCTAAGTAGCTATGATAGTCCATGTACAGGGTCAAACTGGCCCATCAAAAGTCACGATCTTCCAATGAGCCAAAGCCACAACGGGGCACAAAAGGTTCAGCAAAGTTTCCAATGCACAGGGACAAGCACTTGTTCACTGTAGCTGGATGGTGGGCTCAAGGTAGTCCAGTCCAACAATGTCCTTGGTGGACAAGCAAAGAAGAAATAAAAGTTAGTGATCATTACAATGGCTATTTTTACACATATTAAAGGTGTTTTCCAGCTGAGATGTGAAATTTAAAAAAACAAATGACGACATACTCATCTTTGATTTGCGCTCTCGGAAAGAGCATTTATATTCTACTCCTAACTAGAATTATTATCGGAATCACTTTTAGTATAACTTATAGCACCAATTGTACTCAAATTGTTACTATATTAAAAAAGTATATTCCCATACTTACCCTGGATCCTGTCTTCCACCCCATTCTTAATAAAGATATTTCTTTTTTATCTAAGCGTCCCGCCAACATTGGCAATTTGGTGCCACCAAATATGTTGCAACAATGCTACATGGTTGCAGTATCGTGGCAGCTATCGCTGTGACAGTATAAGATGTGGGCTTTATGGGTGCAGGCAGCTATGAGTAAGAGCTCAGTTACTTAGTCCGAAACATGTTAGAGGATTTGGTTTTTTTATTCCATAATGTGCGTAAATTGTTGCATTTAAATGGATCTTCACTAAAGCCTTTGCTTTTACAAGTTTGGTCTTCCTGCTGGAATCCCATTACAACATTTGGGATTGTCTTTCCTAGACTTCACTATCCCTGTTGCAGCACTCCAGGCTCTATCAGGGCTGTCATCAGGAATTTGGGGGCTCCATACAGGCAAATTTAGTGGGTTTATCTTTCTCACACACATTACTGTTTCCCATCCTATACTATATTTGTGGGATACATTACTGGGAAAGGGGGCTGAGGCAGGCAGGCAGGTTACATGACTGGGCAGGTGGACAAGTAGGAGTGGATTTCAATGGAACAAAAGAGACCAAGATGTGTGGATGGAAGGGGGAAAGCACACAAAGAAATGCGATCAGAAGGCACAAGTGGTTGTGCCACAAGCTTCATTAGTATTCACTGACACTTATTAATTAATAAACCACCAGGGAGAAAAAGATGATTTTGAAGTAATTGCAAGAGCTATACCGAGTAAGATCAACCATAGAAAGGGGCCATCTGGAGAATGACTTTAAATCTCACTCTATAAATGTTAGCCTGGCTAAATCCACATCAAACATTAGAATGCATGGTCTCTCCATCCCCCAACCTTATTACCATTCTGAGAGCCTCCTGTTGTGTCACCCGTTCACTGCCAGAATCAGATTATTTGTGACATCTCATATATGGAGTCTATAGATCTGTAATTACATCTGCCACAATCAGTTTATCCGACAAATGCTGCACTCCAGCTTCTAGCCAGAAAATTCCCAAAATAGGAATACTATGGAAAGATTCCCCCCCCCCCATGCAACTGCCATTGTGATATTTTTGGCATTTTGTTACAAATTTATAATCAATGATTCATTAATTCAGGAGAAGAAATCAACAAAATTCCTTTAATCTGCTAACAATGGGACTTGATAGGTAGTGGATTATCAAATATTCTGAATTATTGGAGTATTGTATCACATTTACCTGTAAGATTATTAGGAATCTGCTATTCCTACTTCTGAACTTGTGAAAATGTGTATTATATAGCAGACAACAAGTGCCAGATTTTTAATGCCAAACTAAATGAATTTGCTTTGTAATCTAATGTGTTTCACATTAGATTCTAATTCACATATTTTCAGGTTTCGGCATGTGATATTACTGATATTGTTATTAGACAATAGGCAGGATGAGGGCTCCTATGCATCTGTTGGGCTGATGTTTATTGCTGTCTCTGTCGTATCACTGGGAAAGCTGCAGCGTAATGTACCAGAGAACCTTCTGACGTAAATGTAATTCTCACTTCAGCTCAAGGGTACATGCAGAATAGACCAAATGCAGTGAGAGGAGGGGGAGCTTTGTGGCAGGCTTGGAAGTCTCATGATTTCTGTGTGTGATGATGGTGCTGATGAGACTCCAGCCTCTCCCCGGGAATACAGAGCAATGCTTACACTCTGAGCCAGGCAGCTGCACTGATGGTCATTTGCTCCTGCGTTGCTGACATTGCTGCATTGAAATAACTGTCTAGAATGTGGATTAGATAAACCAGATTACAGTCGATTTCCCCCCACACTGGAAGAAGAATGACGCACAGGGATGTGGATTCCATTGCTATGCCCAACCAGGACCCAAATTTTTCTGGGGACAAAAAGACAAAGACCCCCGCACTGAACAACAAACAATGGGTCAGGCTGGCAACCGTCTTAGCTTATTTCTTATGTGTTTCTCTTGGAGCCATTGTTCTGGCAGTCATCTATGGTCTTATTTGGACTCCAACTAAGCCAAACAATTCTTCTGTAGGACAAACCGTTCAGAGCTCTCATGGAACCAGTCCTGACACTCTTGTCCCCCAGTCCTTGCATATGAAGAAGCCTGATTTGGGTGGGAGATCCAAAAGAGGATACAAAACCTTCCTGGTTCAGAGTTCTGGTTCTGATGGGCAGGGTCCACAATTTCAGCTAGTTCGAAAGAAGATCCCAACACCTTTCCATACCCCAGTGGAGCTCAACACCATGAAAGAAGGAAAGCCCCTAACGCCCAAATGTGGCTCTAAAGTGATGGAGGGTACAGATCATCCAGGAGGGACCTCAGAAGAAGCAAGTGGAGCTAGACCTGACTGTGACTAATGATAGGACTGCAGTGATGGTTGGTCGGATATGCCTTTTCATGACAAAATGGAAGCCAAATGCTTTCTGTGATTACTGTCTTTATGTTGGTCCTTTATGACTTGATTGGATCTCAGTGGACTTTCTATATATTTCTAACACATCAGGGGTGATGGACAGACATAGTCTGTGGTCAGCCATAGATTTACATGACTCCTCTGTGGTGACATGTAATATCCCGTTTCACAGATATTGAGTATATAAAGTATATGCATTTATATGTTTGTGATATTTCATGTCTGTGTGTTATTAGATACAGTTTATGTCCATGTATGACTATTAACTATACTTATACATAGAGCCATATATTTTACTATTAAGTGATCCGTCATGCATACGTAGAATACACATATGTAAAGATAACGTGGCATAAAATGCAAAATTCACTCTTCAGTGCTACAGTATTTATGTGTCTGCATGCATCCAAGGCACTAAGAGATTAAAAGCACACAGGTTAAGAAATGACTATGTCTCAAGTCCTATTTAGGTCTCAAGGGTCAAGGAATTGCAGAAGTAATATAGACAGATCACTATGGAATACAGTTAATACTTCTTTATATAGGAAACATCTAAATATCTGCAGCTTAAAGGGGTATTGTGACAAGTGTCTTTCATATGTGTATGTCTTATTGGTAAAGGTTCAACCTGTTGTTATTATTGTATAGGTAACTTCCACTTCTCCCTGCCTCGCCGCTACCTTTCTTAAAACGTGCCATAAATATCCCTTGTTGGAACCCTTCTTTAACATTAGTTTAATTTCATATCTATCATTACGTGCATTTGATAGGGTAACCTATACCAATGTGACTACAACTTAAAATAAATCTACCACCACCAAAATTGCTTATAAACCTAATATATGCTATTGTTGGGGCAGTTAATGACATAGTGATCATATCTTTTCTGTGCCAAGGTACAGTCTTGATGCAGAGGAAATCAACTTTTAATCCAAATGCACTTTAATCCAAAATGCTATAAATGAGGCTATTAATTGGCCAAATCACAGAGGAGGCCGAGGAAGGTGTAACATTAAAAAAAAAAAATTCACACTCACATGTCTCCAGTGTTCCCCTGTCCGTTTGTGGGTGTGCTGTGCTTTCGCCGCTGGAAGGACGTGACCGCTGAGGCCACTGATTGGCCTCAGCGGTGGCTGGAAAGGACCTCTGACATCACTCACATATGTCACCAGGTTCCTTCCTCCAGCCATAGTGGTCAAGTGCAGTGCACGGACAGCAAGCGGAGGCAGACACTGGAGCGCCGGGACAGGTGAATATGAATTTATTTTTATGCTATACCTTCCCCAACCTGCTCTGTTATTTGTCCAGTTCCTGGAGAACCTCTTTAAGAATGAACAACCTGCAAGCTTCTATTGGCTCATAACAGAGAACAACAGTGAGCGAATGCTGAAATCTCCTGATAATGGTATATGCCAGTGAGACTATTAAGAATGAAGGACCTATGAGCTACTATTAGCTAATACGGGTCATGTGATGTGATATGGAAGCAGGTCTTTCATGTGGATGCCTATATTTATTTTTGTGAATATCTCGGGAACGGAGGGTTCTAGAGAGCTGAAACCTTTTTAGAGGTTTATTTGCCAAATTTGGTGCAGAATGGTCCATTAGTTTGGCCATATATAAAAAACGGACGACAGACAGACAGTAGTAATTAATTTATATGGATATATATATATATATATATATATATATATATATATATATACAGTACAGTGGGTATGGAAAGTATTCAGACTCCTTTAAATTTTTCACTCTTTGTTTCATTGCAGTCATTTGCTAAAAGCAAAAAAGTTCATTTTATTTCTCATTAATGTACACTCAGCACCCCATCTTGACAGGAAAAAAACAGAAATGTAGATATTTTTGCAAATTTATTAAAAAAGAAAAACTGAAATCTCCCATGGCCATAAGTATTCAGAGCCTTTGCTCAGTATTGAGTAGAAGCCCCTTCCTTTTGAGCTAGTACAGCCAGGAGTCTTCTTGGGAATGATGCAACAAGTTTTTCACATCTGGATTTGGGGATCCTTGGCCATTCTTCCTTGCAGATCCTCTCCAGTTCCGTCAGGTTGGATGGTGAACGTTGGTGGAGCCATTTTCAGGTCTCTCCAGAGATGCTCAATTGGGTTGAGGTCAGGGCTCTGGCTGGGCCAGTCAGGAATGGTCACAGAGTTGTTCCGAAGCCGCTCCTTTGTTATTTTAGCTGTGTGCTTAGGGTCATTGTCTTGTTGGAAGGTGAACCTTCGGCCCAGTCTGAGGTCCAGAGCAGTCTGGCAGAGGTTTTCTTCCAGGATATCTCTGTACTTGGCCGCATTCATCTTTCCTTCAATTACAACCAGTGGTCCTGTCCCCCATAGCATGATGCTGCCACCACCATGTTTCACTATTGGGATTGTATTGGGCAGGTGATGAGCAGGGCCTGGTTTTCTCCACACATACCGCTTAGAATTAACGCCAAAAAGTTCAATCTTCGTCTCATCAGACCAGAGAATCTTATTTCTCATAGTCTGGGAGTCCTTCGTGTGTTTTTGGCAAACTCTATGTGGGCTTTCATATGTCTTGCACTGAGGAGAGGCTTCCTTTGGGCCACTCTGCCATAAAGCCCCGACTGGTGGAGGGCTGCAGTGATAGGTGACTTTGTGGAACTTTCTCCCATCTCCCTACTGCATCTCTGGAGCTCAGCCACAGTGATCTTTGGGTTCTTCTTTACCTCTCTCACCAAGGCTCTTCTCCCACCATTGCTCAGTTTGGCTAGACGGCCAGGTCTAGGAAGAGTTCTGGTGGTCCCAAACTTCTTCCATTTAAGGATTATGGAGGCCACTGTGCTCTTAGGAACCTTGAGTGCTGCAGAAATTCTTTTGTAACCTTGGCCAGATCTGTGCCTTGCCACAATTCTATCTCTGAGCTCCTTGGGCAGTTCCTTTGACCTCATGATTCTCATTTGCACTGACATGCACTGTGAGCTGTGAGGTCTTATATAGACAGGTGTGCGCCTTTCCTAATCAAGTCCAATCAGTTTAATTAAACACAGCTGGACTCCAATGAAGGAGTAGAACCATCTCAAGGAGGATCAGAAGGAAATGGACAGCATGTGAGTTATATATGAGGGTCACAGCAAAGGCTCTGAATACTTATGACCATGTGATATTTCAGTTTTTCTTTTTTAATAAATTTGAAAAAATATCTACATTTCTGTTTTTTTTTCTGTCAGGATGGGGAGCTGAGTGTACATTAATGAGGAATAAAATGAATTTTTTTGCTTTTAGCAAATGGCTGCAATGAAACAAAGAGTGAAAAATTTAAAGGGTTCTGAATACTTTCCATACCCACTGTATATATATGTCTTATCCCAAGGGCTTTATTCATATCAGTATTAGTAATTCTTTATAATGTCCTATAGGATCTTGCTGATACTTGTGAGTGAGAGAGTTATTCAGCAGATTTTCCTCTATTTCTTTGTGCTGTCTATGGCAGACACCATTGTCTCCATCCACCAGCTAAGGGAAAACAAAATGCAAAATACAATTCATAGAATAATGTTTAATTAATGTTTAATTAAATTAATGTTTAATTAAATCCAATAAGTATAATTAAACACAGCTGGACTCCAATGAAGTAGTAGAACCATCTCAAGGATGATCAGAAGGAAATGGACAGAATTTGAGTTAAATATGAGTTTAATTATAGTTTAATAAAATCAAATATTAATTAAAATTTATAATAGGAATATATAAAGATTAATACTCCTCTTTATATATTCCTTATGGTACGGGTCCGGCTGTCAGGGGTCAACTCACTCCACTCACTCAATCTTGCACTCAGGCTGAAAATTAAGCATAAATCATAAATTAAGCATAAATTTAAACACACTATACTATTGGTTTATACAAAGTTTGGGTACGCTTTAATTCCTCTTTGACTAGGGCAACAAAGCCAACGGCTGCTGGAGGTGAACAGTTGATTTCTGTGGTGTCTCACCTGCACATCCCAGTCACATTGCATCACAAGGCAAAGGCTTTGGGCAGAAGTATAACTTAAAGGTTTCCCAGCAATTAAACTGCATGTGCAGTGCATGTTTGCCATATTTATACTGGAAATACAGTGCCTTGCGAAAGTATTCGGCCCCCTTGAACTTTTCAACCTTTTTGCCACATTTCAGGCTTCAAACATAAGGATATACAATTTTAATTTTTTGGTGAAGAATCAACAACAAGTGGGACCCAATCGTGAAGTGGAACGAAATTTATTGGTTATTTTAAACTTTTGTAAAAAATAAAAAACTGAAAAGTGGGGCGTGCAATATTATTCGGCCCCTTTACTTTCAGTGCAGCAAACTCACTCCAGAAGTTCAGTGAGGATCTCTGAATGATCCAATGTTGACCTAAATGACTGATGATGATAAATATAATCCACCTGTGTGTAATCAAGTCTCCGTATAAATGCATCTGCTCTGTGATAGTCTCAGGGTTCTGTTTAAAGCGCAGAGAGCATCATGAAGACCAAGGAACACACCAGGCAGGTCCGTGATACTGTTGTGGAGAAGTTTAAAGCCGGATTTGGATACAAAAAGATTTCCCAAACTTTAAACATCCCAAGGAGCACTGTGCAAGCGATCATATTGAAATGGAAGGAGTATCAGACCTCTGCAAATCTACCAAGGCTCGGCCGTCCCTCTAAACTTTCATCTCAAACAAGGAGAAGACTGATCAGAGATGCAGCCAAGAGGCCCATGATCACTCTGGATGAACTGCAGAGATCTACAGCTGAGGTGGGAGAGTCTGTCCATAGGACAACAATCAGTCATACACTGCACAAATCTGGCCTTTATGGAAGAGTGGCAAGAAGAAAGCCATTTCTCAAAGATAGCCATAAAAAGTCTTGTTTAAAGTTTGCCACAA
This sequence comes from Leptodactylus fallax, assembly GCA_947044405.1. NCBI lineage: Eukaryota > Metazoa > Chordata > Amphibia > Anura > Leptodactylidae > Leptodactylus > Leptodactylus fallax. The sequence goes on along the minus strand of CAMRHE010000959.1, from coordinate 200,981 downwards.
GTCACCTGGGAGACACACCAAACATGTGGAAGAAGGTGCTCTGCTCAGATGAAACCAAAATCCAACTTTTTGGCCACAAAGCAAAACGATATGTTTGGCGTAAAAGCAACACAGCTCATCACCCTGAACACACCATCCCCACTGTCAAACATGGTGGTGGCAGCATCATGGTTTGGGCCTGCTTTTCTTCAGCAGGGACAGGGAAGATGGTTAAAATTGATGGGAAGATGGATGGAGCCAAATACAGGACCATTCTGGAAGAAAACCTGTTGGAGTCTGCATAAAGTAAAATCTACAATGGAATGGTTCACAAATAAACGTATCCAGGTGTTAGAATGGCCAAGTCAAAGTCCAGACCTGAATCCAATCGAGAATCTGTGGAAAGAGCTGAAAACTGCTGTTCACAAACGCTCTCCATCCAACCTCACTGAGCTCCAGCTGTTTTCCAAGGAAGAATGGGCAAGAATTTCAGTCTCTCCATGTGCAAAACTGATAGAGACATACCCCAAGCGACTTGCAGCTGTAATCGCAGCAAAAGGTGGCGCTACAAAGTATTAACTTAAGGGGGCCGAATAATTTGGCACGCCCCACTTTTCAGTTTTTTATTTTTTACAACAGTTTAAAATATCCAATAAATTTCATTCCACTTCATGATTGTGTCCCACTTGTTGTTGATTCTTCACCAAAAAATTTAAATTTTATATCCTTATGTTTGAAGCCTGAAATGTGGCAAAAGGTTGAAAAGTTCAAGGGGGCCGAATACTTTCGCAAGGCACTGTATATGCTGGAAAATACTCCCAATGTATTCTCGAAACATATCCATAACATTCTATGACTTAAAGAGGACCTTTCATGTCCTCATGTATATGCGGTTTTACATACCGCTAGAAAGCTGACAGCACGCTGAATTCAGCGCACTGTCGGCTTTCCCCGGTATGTGCCCCGGGGCTGGAGATATCGGGGGTCTAAATTTCACCGTTCACTGTCAGAAGGGCGTTCCTGACAGTCTAGCTGCATTGTGAGGAATGCCCTCCCTGACTGTGCTCGTCCATAGCCCTGTATGGGGGCGGGGGGGTGGGTGGAGTTCCTTACAGCTTAGCATCATCACTGGGCGGTAAGGAACGCCCCCTCTCTCTGTTCTCATCCATAGCCGAGTACAGTCAGGGGGGTGTTCCTTATTCCTTACAGCCCAGTGATGACACTAAGCTGTAAGGAACGCCCCCAGGACAAGTCTATGGAGGAATACTGTCAGGGAGGGCGTTCCTCACAGCGCAGCTAGACTGTCAGGAACGCCCTTTCTGATATCTCCAGCCCCAGGGCACATAACGGGAAAGCCGGCAGTGCACTGAATTCAGCGCTCTGTCAGATTTCTAGCGGTATGTAAAACCGCATGTGCCTGAGGACATGAAAGGTCCTCTTTAAAGAATGTGGATTTGACATAAGTGTGACTAGCATGTGTCGGCATGCCATTTCTGGGCCCTATCCACAGGATAGGTCATCAGTATCTGATCTGTGGGGGCAGGGTCACTTTAACCATTGGTCCAACAGTGCACTTGCACTGGGCCCTATGGTAAAGGGGCCCCCCTTGAGACAGCGGGACAGTCCTGCATGTCCGACTTTGTTTCCAGCGAAAAAAACTGGATATGCGCTGCAAAGGGTGTAAACGCACATCCGCGCATTGCTTTAACCCCTTAACGACCCAGGGCGTAATAGTACGTCCTGAGTCGCATTACGATGTATGGAGAGCGCTCAGGAGCTGAGCGCTCTCCATACACCACGGGTGCCGGCTGTATAATACAGCCAGGATCCACCGCTAACAGCAGCGATCGGTGATGAGCGCCGCCATTTTCCCCGATCGCCACCCTCCAGAACGTCATCGGAGGGCGGCGATTGGTTGCCATGACAGACGGGAGCCTATTGAAGGCTCCCAGGCCTGTCATTACATTACAGCTATTACGTGATGCCAGAGGCATCGTCTAATAGCAGTGAAGGCATTTTGCTATTCACTGCGATACAGTAGTATCGCAGTGGATAGTATGATCGATCAGACTCCCTAGGTTTCAAGGTCCCTAGGGAGTCTGATCATACAAGTAAAAGTAGAAAAAAAAAAAGTTTTTAAAAGTATGAAAAAATTAAAAAAAAAACACAAAAGTTCAAATCACCCCCCTTTCCCTAGATCAGATATAAAAGTAAATAAACAAAAGTAAGCATAAACACTTTAGGTATTCCCGCACTCCAAAATGCCTGAACTATTAAAATATTAAAATATTTATCCCATACGGTGAATGGCGTAGCGGGGAAAAAAAATCAAAATGGCCAAATAGCGTTTTTTTCAACACTTTGTCTCCTATAAAAAATTGAATAAATAGTGATCAAAGCATCAGATCTTTCCCCAAATAGTATCAATAAAAACGCCATGTTGTCCTGCATAAAAAGACGCCTTACCCAGCTCCATACATGTAAATATGAAAAAGTTACAGGTGACACAATATGGCGACGCAAATTTTTTTTTTCTATTTAGCAAAGTTTAAAATATTTAAAAAGGTATCAAAACATTACAAATACTATATAAATGTGGTATCGCCGTGTTCGTACTGACCAGCAGAATATAGGTAACATGTCATTTCTACTACACAGTGAACCCTGTAAAAATTAAATCCATATGAAATTGGCGCAAATGCAGTTTTTCTCCAATTGCACCTCATTTTTTTCCAGCTTCCCAGTACATTGCACAGCATATTGAATAGTGACATTACAAAGTACAATTTGATTTGCAAACAATAAGCCATCATGTGACTCTGTGAACTGAAGAATGAAAAAGTTATGGCTCTTGGAATGTGGGGAGGGAAAAACGAAAATGCAAAAACAAAAAATGGCCCAGTCATTAAGGGGTTAAAAACCCATTCAAATTTTTTTTTTTTTTAAGCAATGTGTCACAAACCTTTCCCTATCCAGTCCCTATACAGTTTTTCGAGATTTTCAGTCGGATTTACGGCGCAAGTGTGAACCTACCCTAAGATAATGGATCTATTCACAGAATTGTTTATATTAATAGTTCTTGTAACTGATCCGTTATATGATACAATGCATCATTTTTCAGGCCATTTTCATGGATCCCTCACATTTTTCACAGCCCTGTTGTTTGAATAAGCATTTATTCTAAAACTTTTTCCACATACTTATACATCAATCTGGTCAGCTCCTTCTGCTCTATAACCTACCGTCTACAGATAGAACACTACAGTATGTACAATCCGCTCTATAACCTGTAGATAGGACACTATGTACAGTCTGCTCCCCCTGCTCTATAACCTGTAGATAGGACACCATGTACAATCTGCTCTATAACCTGTAGATAGGACACTATGTACAATCTGCTCCCCCCTGCTCTATAACCTGTAGATAGGACATTATGTACAGTCTGCTCCTCCTGCTCTATAACCTGTAGATAGGACACTATGTACAATCTGCTCTATAACCTGTAGATAGGACACTATGTACAATCTGCTCCTCCTGCTCTATAACCTGTAGATAGGACACCATGTACAATCTGCTCTATAACCTGTAGATAGGACACTATGTACAATCTGCTCCCCCCTGCTCTATAACCTGTAGATAGGACATTATGTACAGTCTGCTCCTCCTGCCCTATAACCTGTAGATAGGACACTATGTACAATCTGCTCTATAACCTGTAGATAGGACACTATGTACAATCTGCTCTATAACCTGTAGATAGGACACTATGTACAATCTGCTCTATAACCTGTACATAGGCCACTATGTACAATCTGCTCTATAACCTGTAGATAGGACACTATGTACAATCTGCTCTATAACCTGTAGATAGGACACTATGTACAATCTGCTCTATAACCTGTAGATAGGACACTATGTACAATCTGCTCCTCCTGCTCTATAACCTGTAGATAGGACACTATGTGCAATCTGCTCCTCCTGCTCTATAACCTGTAGATAGGACACAATGTACAATCTGCTCTATAACCTGGAGATAGGACACTATGTACAATCTGCTCTATAACCTGTAGATAGGACACTATGTACAGTCATGGCCAAAAGTTTTGAGAATGACACAAATATTATATTTTCACATGATCTGCTGCCCTCTGGTTTTTATGTGTGTTTGTCAGATGTTTTTATCACATACAGAAATATAATTGGATTCATATTATGAGTAACAGAAGCTTATATTGACAGTTAGAATGAGTTAATGCAGCAAGTCAATATTTGCAGTGTTGACCCTTCTTCTTCAGGACCTCTGCAATTCTCCCTGGCATGCTCTCAATCAACTTCTGGACCAAATCCTGACTGATAGCAGTCCATTCTTGCAGAATCAATGCTTTAATTTTGTCTGAATTTGTTGGTTTTTGTTTGTCCACCCGTCTCTTGATGATTGACCAGAAGTTCTCAATGGGATTAAGATCTGAGGAGTTTCCAGGCCATGCACCCAAAATCTCTATGTTTTGTTCCCTGAGCCATTTAGTTATCACCTTTGCTTTATGGCAAGGTGCTCCATCATGCTGGAAAAGGCATTGTTGAGCGCCAAACTGCTCTTGGACGGTTGGGAGAAGTTGCTCTTGGAGGACATTCTGGTACCATTCTTTATTTATGGCTGTGTTTTTAGGCAAGACTGTGAGAGAGCCGATTCCCTTGGCTGAGAAGCAACCCCACACATGAATGGTTTCAGGATGCTTTACAGTTGGCATGAGACAAGACTGGTGGTAGCGCTCACCTCTTCTTCTCCGAATAAGCTGTTTTCCAGATGTTCCAAACAATCGAAAAGGGGATTCATCAGAGAAAATGACTTTACTCCAGTCCTCAGCAGTCCACTCCCTGTACCTTTTGCAGAATATCAGTCTGTCCCTGATGTTTTTTCTGGAGAGAAGTGGCTTCTTTGCTGCCCTCCTTGAGACCAGGCCTTGCTCCAAGAGTCTCCGCCTCACAGTGCGTGCAGATGCACTCACACCTGCCTGCTGCCATTCCTCAGCAAGCTCTGCACTGCTGGTAGCCCGATCCCGCAGCTGAAACACTTTTAAGAGACGGTCCTGCCGCTTGCTGGTCTTTCTTGGGCGCCCTGGAGCCTTTTTGGCACCAATGGAACCTCTCTCCTTGAAGTTCTTGATGATGCGATAGATTGTTGACTGAGGTGCAATCTTTCTAGCTGCAATACTCTTCCCAGTTAGGCCATTTTTGTGCAGTGCAATGATGACTGCACGTGTTTCTTTAGATATAACCATGGTTAACAGAAGAGAAACAATGATGGCAAGCACCAGCCGCCTTTTAAAGTGTCCAGTGGTGTCATTCTTACTTAATCATGACAGATTGATCTCCAGCCCTGTCCTCATCAACACCCACACCTGTGTTAATGGAGCAATCACTGAAACGATGTTAGGTGGTCCTTTTAAGGCAGGGCTGCAATGATGTTGAAATGTGTTTTGGGGGATAAAATTAATTTTCTAGGCAAATATTGACTTTGCAAGTAATTGCTGTTAAGCTGATCACTCTTTATAACATTCTGGAGTATATGCAAATTGCCATTAGAAAAACTGAAGCAGTAGACTTTGTAAAAATTAATATTTGTATCATTCTCAAAACTTTTGGCCATGACTGTACAATCTGCTCTATAACCTTTAGATAGGACACTATGTACAATCTGCTCTATAACCTGTAGATAGGACACTATGTACAATCTGCTCTATAACCTGTAGATACGACACTATGTACAATCTGCTCTATAACCTGTAGATAGGACACTATGTACAATCTGCTCTATAACCTGTAGATAGGACACTATGTACAATCTGCTCTATAACCTGTAGATAGGACACTATGTACAATCTGCTCTATAACCTGTAGATAGGACACTATGTACAATCCGCTCTATAACCTGTAGATAGGACACTATGTACAATCCGCTCTATAACCTGTAGATAGGACACGGTGTACAATCTGCTCTATAACCTGTAGATAGGACACTATATAAAATCTGCTCTATAACCTGTAGATAGGACACTATGTACAATCTGCTCCTCCTGCTCTATAACCGGTAGATAGGACACTATGTACAATCTGCTCTATAACCTGTAGATGGGACACTATATACAATCTGCTCTATAACCTGTAGATAGGACACTATGTACAATCTGCTCTATAACCTGTAGATAGGACACTATGTACAATCTTCTCTATAACCTGTAGATAGGACACTATGTACAATCTGCTCTATAACCTGTAGATAGGACACTATGTACAATCTGCTCTATAACCTGTAGATAGGACACTATGTACAATCCGCTCTATAACCTGTAGATAGGACACTATGTACAATCCGCTCTATAACCTGTAGATAGGACACGGTGTACAATCTGCTCTATAACCTGTAGATAGGACACTATATAAAATCTGCTCTATAACCTGTAGATAGGACACTATGTACAATCTGCTCCTCCTGCTCTATAACCGGTAGATAGGACACTATGTACAATCTGCTCCTCCTGCTCTATAACCTGTAGATTGGACACTATGTGCAATCTGCTCTATAACCTGTAGATAGGACACTATGTACAATCTGCTCTATAACCTGTAGATAGGACACTATGTACAATCTGCTCTATAACCTGTAGATAGGACACTATGTACAATCTTCTCTATAACCTGTAGATAGGACACTATGTACAATCTGCTCTATAACCTGTAGATAGGACACTATGTACAATCTGCTCTATAACCTGTAGATAGGACACTATGTACAATCCGCTCTATAACCTGTAGATAGGACACTATGTACAATCCGCTCTATAACCTGTAGATAGGACACGGTGTACAATCTGCTCTATAACCTGTAGATAGGACACTATATAAAATCTGCTCTATAACCTGTAGATAGGACACTATGTACAATCTGCTCCTCCTGCTCTATAACCGGTAGATAGGACACTATGTACAATCTGCTCCTCCTGCTCTATAACCGGTAGATAGGACACTATGTACAATCTGCTCTATAACCTGTAGATACGACACTATGTACAATCTGCTCTATAACCTGTAGATAGGACACTATATACAATATGCTCTATAACCTGGAGATAGGACACTATGTACAATCTGCTCTATAACCTGGAGATAGGACACTATGTACAATCTGCTCTATAACCTGGAGATAGGACACTATGTACAATCTGCTCCTCCTGCTCTATAACCTGGAGATAGGACACTATGTACAATCTGCTCTATAACCTGGAGATAGGACACTATGTACAATCTGCTCCTCCTGCTCTATAACCTGTAGATAGGACACTATGTACAATCTGCTCTATAACCTGTAGATAGGACACTATGTACAATCTGCTCTATAACCTGTAGATAGGACACTATGTACAATCTGCTCCTCCTGCTCTATAACCTGTAGATAGGACACTATCTATTGGATACAAAACGCATTTTTTCCCACAGCGATTTTCACAAAAAGTCTGCAGAGATTTTATCTGTGGACTTTCTGCTTCCATTATACCTATAGGGAAACCGCCAGCATATCTGTAGGTATAACTGACATGCAACAGTTTTGGAAATTGCAGCATTTCCGCTGTGCATATTTTTCTGCTATGTGTGGATGGGATTCACTAGTGACTGTAAAATGCCGCGTTTTTTGCCACTGTGTTTCTGTTGCAGCCAAACCAAGGCATTTACGCCACTTGGGGCCCCCGGGCCTAACAGTCAGTTCATATCCATCCTCCAAGACCACTACTTCATTGCACATCTCTCCACTTCTAAGAACATAGGACATAACTGAACTAGAGCGATTGCAGAGGAAGGCAACCAAAGCAATTATAGGAATGGGTGGATTGGAGTACAATGACAGATTAGAGAAAGGTCTACGGGGAGATCTAATAACAATGTGTTTAATCCAACCGTATCTACTATGTAACCTCCAGAAACCTGAAAGTACCATTATTTTGTAGTTTAGAAATAGATGTACTCTGTATAAATTACCGGAAACACATTTTCCACAACATGGTTGTCAGTGGTTAGGACTGGTTAATACAAGGACAGCTCTGTACTGGGTATGCTATGTGCATTTGTGTGGGTTTCCCTTTAGTGTTCTGGTTTCCTCCTATACTCTGTTAAGTTACTTTGCAGTTTATGAAGTTCACCGAAGTGCATGTACGTCTGAGATAGAGACGCTAGATTGTGTCCATCTCTGTACAGTGCTGTAGAATAAATAAAATACTTCACAACTGAGTTCACCTGCTACAATACATTGGTAGAAGTAGATTGTCCTGCATCAGATTACACAGTGTTTGCACCAGGAGACTGCAGAGACTAACCTCAACCACATTAACACAGGTACGGTGCCCCGTTTGGCTCAAGTAGAAAAACACAGACACCAAATCTTGTAGTGGACAGGGGTTGGACACAGCTTTTCTTAATTTTCTCAAAACTGCATACATGTAAAGTACAATCTCATAAATCTCTACGTCATTAAACAGGCAGGGTATAATGGGAATGCCGGCCTCTGGACCACCAGTGGGAACACCTGCCTTTACTTCCTGTCTCCTCTGCTTCAACCAACCAACAGCTGTGAATGTCTACATTCCTCAATACCATCATGCAGGTAAAGGGAAGGAACAGGAGGAAAAGGCTCCTGGGGCAGCACATGTAACATTGCCAATACCCCCTTTTATTGTTTTTCAAATGCCCTCTTAAGGCTCAGAACCATAACCAACGGCTCCTAATATTCAAAACCCTGGGGGTGAATTCTCTATCTATACTTGTAACAAATTTGGCACCTTCACTGCTGCAGTCCAGAGTTCCTTCCTTATCCGGTGTGGTGCCCACAAAACACTACATCCTAAGGATAAGCCGTTCATATCAATCTGTTTATTGAGATGTCAGTGGATTTTTTTTTTTTTGTAGACCGAAGGTCACTGATGCTGATGTATCACACAAATGAAAATCTATTGGCCCATGAAAGAATAATGGACGTCACCCATGTTTTATCCATTTTTCACAGACCCAGAGACACAAAGTATAGAAAATGAAACAAACAAAAAAAATGTTGACAGATGTGAAAAGTGGATCAATCACAGACAGCAGAACACTGGCAAATGGCTGTCCCTGAATAGCATGGACCTCACACACATCCACAGACATGTGAATAAGGCCTTAGAACCCAGGCACACAACTGAGTCTGAGCCTATGGGGCAGAGTTTGCAGTGGAATACAGTCAGATGATGATGCTCGGAATGATATCCAAGTGTATTCCAAGATGCATTCACGTCTATGGGGGGCTTTCGATCCATTCTGATGATACAGAACATAGGTAATATTTGGAGGCAAGAGGACCGTCCCCTCAGTAAGCACATTTGGGAGGTTCATGGAGGAGATCCTGGATCCCTGACATTTCAGGGCATTGAAAAAATGTGCACCACTATGCGCAAAGGAGACAACAATCAGAGACTCCTACTAAAGGAGACTCAGTTGATTTCTAGGCTCAAAAGCTGGAAACCCCTGGGCCTCAAAGAGAATATCTCATATACATGTTTCATTTGAGTCATCATTCGACTCTTCTATACTCCTGATGACTATAGGTCATCTCATCTGATATGGATACGAGGATATGTGTATCCATTATATCTTCCCATATATAGTATATATGAGGGCTGATTTTATACATCAATGGCTATGAGGATATATGGATATTCATTCATATCTTTCCATAGATTATCTTTATTAGGGATGATTTTATACAGCTCCAAGTGAGATTTTGATCATTGTGTATTATCAATGATCAACTATGTAATACCCCATATGATATCATCTAATTTGTAATAATCATTATATGTTAATGTGGGCACTAACATTGCTATTTGTCTCATGTACATGATATTGGGATGGTATTCCTTTATTATAAGATCACCCTTGATATCCTTTGGGGGGGGTGGGGACATAGATACCCACATATATCTCCCCATAGATTATATACATTAAGCCTGATTCTACACAGCCTTTGGTGGGATTTTGACCATTATACATCATTGGCAATCTATTATATAATGTACTTGCCAGTTGAGCAATTCCCCAGTAGCTGCTGCAGAACCCTGGGGGAAGGGGCACTACAAGTCAGTGAGCCCTAAAGCTGACCCCCCCCACTGTCCCTGGCTAACTTGCCTGATCTGTCCTAGGCAACAGCCAGCAACCAGTCGACAGTCCCTTCCTAAAATAGGTGACAACAAAGAACGCAGACAGGACAAACAACAACAAAGGGAGGTCAGCTAGCCAAGGGGTCGGTAACAGTCAAGCAATGCAGTACAGAATCACAATCCAAGAGAATAGTCACAGACAAAGCCAGAGGTCAGGAATAGGAATACAGGTAACAAAACAGCACGGAGTAAAGGCAGCAGGGGCGTAACTACCGGGGTAGCAGTGGTAGCAGCTGCCACAGGGCCCGGGACATTACGAGGCCCCGCGGGCCGCCGATGCGTTTTTTTTTTTTTTTTATAGTCCGTTATCTGCTGGAGTAACCCCAGCAGGTATCGGGCCCTATATACTTACCGTTCCCCGAGGTCCCGCTCACGGCCGCCTGTGCTTCCAATTCTGCGGAGGCGGCTGTGAGCAGGAGCGGGGATCGGTATGTGAGGCCACGGGCCGAACGCCACAATCTCTGCTATCATTATACTTCGGGGTCTTTTCAGACCCCGGAGTATAATAATCGGAGGCCTAGAGTTGGTGAGGGAACATAAAAAACAATGTGCTTACCTGTCCTACGCTTCTCCAGGCTTCGAGCCTGTTTGGTGACGTCCCAGACGTCAGCCGACGTCATTTTGCGTCGCGACGCCGGCCCGCATCACGTGACGCCGGCCCGCATCACATGACGCCGGCCTGGTCCAACATTGAAGAAGGCCGGAGTAGCGCACGGGCATGCACCGAAGCAAGGAACAGGTAAGCAGCGTTGTTTTTTTATGTTTGTATCCTCCCCTGGGTCTCCAATCATTATACTCTGGGGTCTGAAAAGACCCCAGAGTATAATAATTGTTCATGGGTGGTCCACAATGGGGCATATAATAGTGTGTGCAGGGGCCACTATGGGGCAAAATACTCAGTGCAGGGGCCACTATGGGGAATAATAGTGTGTGCAGGGGCCACTATGGGGTGTACTACTGTGTGCAGGGGCCACTATGGGGCATGATACTGTGTGCAGGGGCCACTATGGGACATTATACTGTGTGCAGGGGCCACTATGGGACATGATACTGTGTGCAGGGGCCACTATGGCACATAATAGTGTGCGCAGGAATGCGTTTTTTTTGGGGGGGGGGGGTTGGGGGCGGCGGTTAGGGGGGGGCCATGTCAAATGTTCGCCTTGGGGCCCAGCCATTCCTAGTTACGCCACTGAAAGGCAGGTACGCAGAAGCAATAGCAAGTGCCAATGAGAATGTGAGCAAAGAATAAATGGAAGGAAGAAAAGAACCCGCCCCATAGGACAATAGGCTGTCAATCACACAGGCAAGGCTAAAATTAACTATTAGTGGAGAAGAGGAAAACCAAGGTGAAGGAGACGGGTTTGGCAGAAAATCAATTACATAGTCTAGGACAGTGTTCAGACTGAGCAACAAGAATCTTAAACAAGGAATCAAACTGAGTACGCCTCCTGCGCTGCCGCATGCGGGCGGAGGGTGGTTCAGGGACCCGAACAGGCAGAGACATTACAGTACTATATGATATTATTTGATCTCCATGCATCAACATATGTTATGGAGGGCACTGATACCATTATTAATTGTTGTCTGATATATTTGATATAGTAAAGCTATTCCTCCTCCTTTCCATATGATCCCCTTTGTAGAATAGTGGATGACTTTTTAAGGGAAACTTCTGACCACTATTCATTACGGATCATTGCTGTACATATACAACACCGCATACCTCCCAACCATCCCAGATTCAGCGGGACAGTTCTGGGTTCCAGGTCCTGTCCTGCTGTGCCGATTAGCGAGAGGTAGATCCCGGGTTCAACTCATCTGTGTAGATGAGTTGAATACAATGGTGAAACAGGAGCCACCTACTCCCTGCTTAACCATTCAGCCTCTGTGTGCTCCAATGTGATGACATCACTCACATAGCGTCTGCAACTCCCACAAGCCTTCTACAGAGTAGCAGGGGAGCAAGGAGAGGTGAAAATTAGTGTTTTTTTAAATCTAAAACTGTGGGTGTTGCTGCATGGGGACATTAAACGGGGGGCAGCTGTAGGGGTACATTAAACTTGGGTTAACTGGAAGAGGATAAGAGACAGGTTGGAGGAGCTTTTTTAGACACTCTGCAGCTGACACTCAGATATCTTATATGTTAGTGGATCAGCTGAGAGAGACATATATGACACTTAGAAAATGATTAAAAACTAAAGTTTTAGTTGCTCCATTCTGTGAAACCCTTTTAATGCTGGATAATTTTTTTCTCCACAGAACTAAGTATTGAATTAAACATTTACTTATATTAAAGGAACTTGATGAAAATGATACAGATGAGTATTTGGCCCTAGTCAGACACAGACTGTACAGCTACAGAATGAGCAGTCATAAATCAGATTATTCTACTTATTATACAGATTATTATTCTCTGCCGCTGTAGAAGTGAATTTGGGATTAAAAGCGTATCCCTACTCCCTGGGACATATTTAATGGAGAGTCTAATCTGGCCTAGTGGCCTTTGTTGAGGCAAATAAACTAGGTCAGCTCTGCGGAAGAACATATCTGACACAAAATCCCATTATCATAATCATCTAGTTGTATCACAAGATGGGGAAATGCCTCCATATCAGATACAAAAATACGCTATTGTATGTGAGATTGAAATCTAAACGGAGCTTGTGTCAGAAGAAACAGTAATGGTTAAGATAACATACATAAAAGATATGTATAATTCTGAAAGCAATTCTTCTATTGTTCAAATAATGTTATTGAACAACTCTGGAAATGGTCTTTATTAAAATATCCTATCGTTTTGTGTATACAGCTCCTATGCATCTATGTGTCTAAATGGCTGCAGATTCCGAATAAACCCTGTGAAGTCTGGCCTGCAGTCATGCGTTACTTCACTACTTCTCACCCTCTCTTTGCTATTAACCTACATAGTGTAGAAGAGGTGACACAGTGACAGTCAACACATTTTTCTTTTTTGTTTTCTTGTAGTCTGTTACTATGGAGAATTAGAAAATCTCCTTTTTCTATGCATGGTCATTATTATTATTATTATTACTATTAATAATAACTAACAATAACAATAATAATAATAATAATAATAATAATATAAAATTATTATTATTACTATTATAATGATAATAATCATAATCCTTTAATAGTCCCACCATGGGGAAATTCGGTGTCTTACAGCAGCAAGGATATGCAATGCAAGATAAGAAATACAAATACACATACAATATATACAAAATGTTCCAAGGTAGAGGCATCCCATTGGTAGTAGACAGACAGATAGAAAGATCCAGGTAAATAAGTAGCAGAGGGTGGGTGGGGGGGGGATATCACAACAGATAGCGCTCCGATAGCGCTCTTTCTCACACTTAGGATGGAGCAGTCGGTCACTGACAGTACTACCCAGCGCTATCACAGTCTCATGCATGGGATGGGAGTTATTCTCCCGCATGGAGCTCACCACGGACAGTATCCTTCTGTCACCCACCACCTGCACTGGGTCCAGTGGGCTCCCCAGGACAGAGCTGGCCCTTCTAATCAGCTTGTTGAGTCTATTCCTATCCCTGGATGATATACTGCTCCCCCAGCAGGCCACTCTGAAGAAGATGGCTGATGCCACTACCGAGTTGAAAAAAGTCCTAAGAAGTGCCCCCTGGACTCCAAAGGCTCTCAGACTCCTAAGCAGGTAGAGCCTGCTGTGGCCATTGCTGTACAGGACCTCCATGTCATCTGCCCAGTCCAGCTTATTATTAAGGAGCACACCCAGGTACTTATAGGTGTTGACAATCTCGATGCTCGTCCCCTGGATGATGACTGGTTTAGGAGGGCATCTGCATTTGCGAAAGTCCACCACCATCTCCTTGGTCTTCCCAGCGTTAATCCTTAGGTGGTTCCACTGACACCAGTCCACAATATCCCGGTTCAGTTCTCTGTACTCCCTGTCATCTTTGTCTGTGATGAGGCCTACTATTGCAGAGTCATCAGAATACTTCTGTAGGTAGCAGCTAGATGAGAGCACCTAAAATCTGCAGGCCGATTTGTGAGGTAGTCTAGGATCCAATTGGAGAGGTGGTGGTCCACTCCAGCAAGGGCCAGCTTTTCTCTCAGTATCCCTGGCTTTATGGTGTTAAAAGCACTGGAGAAATCAAAGAACATTATTCTCACAGTGTTCCCTGGTTTCTCCACCCCATCATCCACCCCAATGCCTGGCTGGTAAGGAAACTGGAGAGGGTCCATAGCCGGGCTCACTAGAAGGCAGAGATGTGTGAGAACCAATCTCTCTAAGACCTTCATCAGGTGGGATGTCAATGCTATGGGTCTGTAGTCGTTGAGGTCCATAGGATGAGGTTTCTTTGGAACCGGTACCACACAAGAAGATTTCCACAGAACAGGTATTATTTCCCGTTTCAGACTCATATTAAACATATATGTAATTAGACTACACAGCTGATCCCCACAAGTCTTAATTAGCCTTGTACTTATGCCATCTGGCCCTGCAGCCTTCTCAGCTTTGATCTTTTTCAGCTCCCTTCTCACCTGGGCACATGTGAAGGTCAAACTGTGGTCAGATAATGACAACGGATTGCTGGATTTACTGGTCTGGTGGAAAGTTGCCGGAGGGGGTGAAGTCAGTGTGGTAGGGGGAACTGAAAGACAAGCTGGGGTGGGAGGAGCTGGTGTGTGATCAAATCTATTGAAGAATAGATTTAGTACGTTAAGCCAATTAACATCTGCTTGACTTAAGACCCTTCCAAACTGCACTTATATCTTTTCTTTTCATTTGCTTTTCCATTTTTTTCTTATAACTGGCTTTTTCCTGCCTGATTTGACATCTGAGATCATTTTGTACCTCCCTCAGCCCCACCTTATCTCTTGCCTTGAATGCCATTTTTTTCTCCTTCAGTAGTGTTTTTATATCAGAATTAATCCATGGTTTGTTGTTGGAGAAGCATCTCACCACTTTTGTGAGTACTGTGTTGTCCACACAAAAATTAAAAATTTACACTCAATAGGAAATTTCATTGTTTATTTCCAAGGTATGCGTCCAACTCATGTGATAGCCACAAGGTCATGGCAGTTTTAAGTTACACTACAGTTCAGTGTACACTGTACAGTTTACAGTACAGTTCTGTCTTGTAACAATACATACATCTTTGTATCCATCACTTGAAGTGACCAAGACTGATATGTACTCACAGCAAGTAAACAGTAAAGGTTCCTTTGAAATTACTCAAAGATGTTGAAATATAAGAGAATGATACAAAAAGTACTTTGGAAAATTTTTATAATTTTTCATTCCACACAGAATAACATTTAATTGACGAAAGATCAGGTTTTTAAATGGTGGCTTAGAAGGCTTTTCTACAAAACAACACCATTCTTGTCCTTGGGCTGAATCTGGTATGGCTCCTCAGCCATAATAAAGATGAGCTGCAATACCAGACTCGGCGCATGTATAGGAGCAGCGCTGTAGAATCTTTTTTAACAATCTTATACAATGGTGAACATGACAGACCCACTTTAAACCATATACAAGGATCACCAACACATCACTGTCACAAATTGGTCTACTACAAGATATATCCCAGTCACTGTACACCAATCCTGTCAGATATTTGTACACCTTACCACACACTTCCATGCGCCCATGGAAGGCAGCACTCTGCTACCAACTCACCTATCACCCTAGGCTACAAAGGAGTGAAGTGACCTTCTCACACATCCACACAAATAGCTGCCACCACCTGCCACTTCAAGGTAGGCGACACACCAATATACTCAAACCAAGTTAACAAGACTAAGCAATATTTACTCTCTTTGTATTTGTGAGGGTGTTTAGAGCCAAGGACAACCTTACATTTTAAATTTAATATACACAAAAAGTATAGTTCTTAACAAAAAAAGATATAATAAAAAAAGACAATGTAAAAATAAAAAGGGAGTAAAATAAACAGACTGGCTAGGAGCTTCAGCAAGAAGTAGTGGACAGATCTACATAAGCTGCAAGTCCTTTATTTTTAGTAGTCTCATTCATATACATCATTTTGCAGCACTCACTATTGTTCTCTGTTATCAACCATTATCACAGGACAGCACTCACATGACCCATATTAGCAGTAACATAACTAAGGTCTTGTGGGCCCCGGTGCAAACTTTTGGTCTGCCTAGAGCAAATTCTTGATAGTGATGGTTACGGGTGCTGCAGTGATATCTCAAAGTGATACAGCGATACAGTGATGCAGCGATACTTGAAAGAGATACAGCTTTAGTACCCACAACTGCAGTTATCAAGAATATGGTTAGTGAGCAGCACAGTACCCGGCATGTAAACAATACTGGGACAGTATAATATGCTCCACAGTGACCCCCACACAGCATTATATGCTCTGCAGTGGCCCCCACACAGTATTATATGCCCACAGAGGCCCCCACACACTATTAGGTGCTCCATAGTGACACCCCCCCACTCCCAGAGCCGGTACTCTTATTATACTCTGGGGTCTCCTCAGACCCAGGAATATAATAAGTAGAGGCCCAGGAGAAGTGATTAAAAATAAAAAAAACACTTATACTCACCTTGTCTTAACTCTCCGGCGCATCCTCGCTCCGTCCTGCTGTCTTTCCCATCTTCCTTGGTCCCTTGGTCCCCACGTCCCGTGCCCCATGGGGCCTGTGTGTGAACCTCAGGAGTCACGTGGGGGGCGATGATGTCATTACGCCGGCGCATGTGGTGCACCCCATGAGGCCGAAAAAGATAAAGAGGATGCTGAGCCCAGGACAGGTGAGTATAAGTATTTTTTTTTATTTTTTGTCACCTCCCCTGGGCTGGCATCTAATGGAAAGGGGCCCGACCCCTTTCCATTAACAATAGGTATAGCGGTTGGGGTACCAGCCTTTCCCCAAGCACTATCATGTTTGTCTGGGGCCCCGGCCATTTCCAACTGGCCGCGGGCCCTGTACCCCTTTGGGCCCGGTCGCAGTCGCACCCCCTGCGACCACAATCGTTACGCCACTGCATATTAGCCAACAGAAACCTGCAGGTCCTTCATTCTTAATGGCCTCACCGACATACACCATACTGAAAGAATTGCAACACTCAGTCACTATTCTCTTTGAGTCATTATCAGAGAAGGTACAGAGAGATAGATAGAGTTACTTCAGGTCATAACACCACAGAATTTGTAGCCTTAATATTGTCACAAACATGGCCTGTATTATACCAGTAGCAAATTAGCCTTCATCTGGCACAATCTTTAAGATTCGCCAGTTTTTACTTTTTAACTTCCTATATGCCAGAACCAAGTGGCACACTTTGTTACATAATCCTACATGGGAAGGTACAGGGAAGCAGTTGTCAACACCAACTAATCAGATTAGTACTTCCATTTTCCAAGGGGCCTTGGACAGATGAGAGCGGACACCAGATTGGTTGCTATGAGCAACTGCCTCATTTTACTTTTCCACTAATGCATCTTATGATTTTTCAGCAAATATTAAAGTTTAAAGTCACTATATACAGTACAGACCAAAAGTTTGGACACACCTTCTCATTCCAAGAGTTTTCTGTATTTTCATGACTATAAAAATTGCAGATTCACAGTGAAGGCATCAAAACTATGAATTAACACATGTGGAATTATATACTTAACAAAAAAGTGTGAAACAACTGAAAATATGTCTTATATTCTAGGTTCTTCAAAGTAGCCACCTTTTGCTTTGATTACTGCTTTGCACACTCTTGGCATTCTCTTTCCCTCAGGGTATACCATAATGGCATCTGGTGGATCATTATACCTTAGTACATGGCCGAGTTTAACAGTTGCCTGGTGCTGTGGTGTCAATCCTCTCTGAGCTCTCTGCTCCTCTCCCTGCCCCATTTTTGAAGCAAGGAGCTTTGCCTTGCCTCTCCTTCCAGCTTGAGGGACTTCTGCAGTGTTGTTCCACCCTTGGCTTCTGGTGTACTGTTGGCCACATAGGGATCTGCAATCTGTGCTGCTTGATCTGCTGTTTTAGATTCCTGGTCACACACAAACTGACAGTATCCAGAGAACAAACATGGAGAACCTGGTCTTTGATCATAAAATATTCAAGGCTCTCAAAGGTGGTAAAAGAAAGTCCTCTAATCCATTGCCGAAAGGTAGTCCGTAAACTGCCCACAACATCTCCATAGCTGCTTGTGAGGTCCCACTGAATATTCCGGAACTTTATGTGGTACACCTCTGTGGTGAGGTTGTACTTTTTGATTAGAGCCTCCTTAATAGCACCATAGTCCCCATCCAACTCAGGCAACAGATTAGCAAAAACTTCCAGGGCTTTGCCCTTTAACTCTGGAGTTAAATAGTGTACTCACTGCTCATGTGGCAAAATGGTATTGCCGGCAGGTTTTTTTCAAACCCTCGCAGAAAATCATCCTCTTCCTTCTCCATAAAAGGGATGTCTGACGTTCTGCTGCTTCTCTCCTAACCTGGCGTTCTGCCGCTTCTCTCTCAGTTTGCTGATATTGGAGGATCAGCTGTAAGCACATGCTAGAGTCACTGGGGCCCAGCTGTTGTAAGGCCACTTGCATAGAAAAGTCCATTCCCTCAGAGGGCTAGGACTGATCGTCCCTCCAGGAGAAGTTATCTCTGGGACAGGGTCAACTTCTGGACTTTCTGGAGGGGCTCCTCTGTCCTCCACTCATTACCTGTAGTAATGGCTCCTTTTGACATTGTTATCAGTATAAAAGACACCTGTCCACAACCTCAAACAGTCACACTCCAAACTCCACTATGGTGAAGACCAAAGAGCTGTGGAAGGACACCAGAAACAAAATGGTAGCCCTGCACCAGGCTGGGAAGACTGAATCTGCAATAGCCAAGCAGCTTGGTGTGAAGAAATCACCTGTGGGAGCAATAATTAGAAAATGGAAGACATACAAGACCACTGATAATCTCCCTCCATCAGGGGCTCCACGCAAGATCTCACCCCGTGGGGTCAAAATGATCACAAGAACGGTGAGCAAAAATCCCAGAACCACACGGGGGGACCTAGTGACTGACCTGCAGAAAGCTGGGACTAACGTAACAAAGGCTACCGTCAGTAACACACTACGCCGCCAGGGACTCAGATCCTGCAGTGCCAGACGTGTCCCCCTGCTTAAGCCAGTACATATCCTGGCCCGTCTGAAGTTTGCTAGAGAGCATTTGGATGTTCCAGAAGAGTATTGGGAGAATGTCATATGGTCAGATGAAACCAAAGTAGAACTGTTTGGTAGAAACACAACTCGTGGTATTTGGAGGAGAGTGAATGCTGAGTTGCATCCAAAGAACACCATATCTACTGTGAAGCATGGGGGAGACAACATCATGCTTTGGGGCTGTTTCTCTGCAAAGGGACCAGGACAACTGATCCGTGTACATGAAAGAATGAATGGGGCCATGTATCGTGAGATTTTGAGTGCAAACCTCCTTCCATCAGCAAGGGCATTGAAGATAAAACGTGGCTGGGTCTTTCAGCATGACAATGATCTCAAGCACACCGCCAGGGCAACGAAGGAGCGGCTTTGTAAGAAGCATTTCAAGGTCCTGGAATGGCCTAGCCAGTCTCCAGATCTCAACCCCATAGAAAACCTTTGGAGGGAGTTGAAAGTCCGTGTTGCCCAGCGACAGCCCCAAAACATCACTGCTCTAGAGGAGATCTGCATGGAGGAATGGGCCAACATACCAGCAACAGTGTGTGCCAACCTTGTGAAGACTTACAGAAAACGTTTGACCTCTGTCATTGCCAACAAAGGAGATAGAACAAAGTATTGAGATGAACTTTTGTTATTGACCAAATACTTATTTTTCACCATAAATTGCAAATAAATTCTTTAACCCCTTAGCGACCCAGGGCGTAATAGTATGTCCTGAGTCGCATGACGATGTATGGAGAGAGCTCAGGAGCTGAGCTCTCTCCATACACGGCGGGTGTCGGCTGTATAATACAGCCAGGACCCACTGCTAACAGCATTTTCCCCCGATCGCCGCCCTCCAGAATGTCATCGGAGGGCGGCGATCGGTTGCCATGACAGCCGGGAACCTATTGAAGGCTCCCAGGCCTGTCATTACATTATAGCTATTACGCGATGCCAGAGGCAGCGTCTAATAGAAGTAAAGGCATTTTGCTATTCACTGCGATACAGTAGTATTGCAGTGCATAGTATGATCGATCAGACCCCCCTAGGTTGCAAGGTCCCTAGGGAGTCTGATCATACAATTAAAAGTAGAAAAAAAAAAAGTTTTTAAAAGTATAAAAAAATAAAAAAAACACAAAAGTTCAAATCACCCCCCTTTCCCTAGATCAGATATAAAAGTAAATAAACAAAAGTAAACATAAACACATTAGGTATCCCCGCTATCCCCCGTTAGGACGTACAGAAAAGAAATTTTACTTACAAAAATGTTCTTTTCCTGTAATCCGTAGGCAGCACAAGATTCCCACCCTTAATAAAATTTATATTGCTGCATCAAAATACACTGGAACCTTCTTCTCTGACTCCCATTTGGAGGATAGGGCTGATGATGGATGATTGTTACTGGTTAGTTGTTGCCATACTACTTATTACTGCTGTCTCTATCTGGTGTTTGTGCTGCCTTCAGACTCCAGGAAAATAAAATTTAGCAGAGTGCTGCTACAATTTATCGGGTTTGCTTATAAATATATATACAGTATATGCTGTACACAGTATTGTGCAAACGTTTTAGGGTGTTAATATTTATTTTTATCAATTAACAAAATGAAGAGAATGAACAAAAGAGAAATCAATATTTGGTGTGACCTTTGCCCTTTGGAGGAGGAGTCCTGGAAGTGATATGATCCCTGATCTCAACATCATCCAGTCTGTCTGAAACGACATGAAGAGATAGATGGATTGGGCAAGCCTACATCCACAGATGCTTAGTTCTCCAAGATGCTTTGAAAACTGCCTGCAACTGTACCCAGAAGAAGTGATGGAAGGCAAAGGGAAAAGATCACATCAAATATATTATGGTTAACTCTGTAACAATTTAACTTTATTAAATATATACAATATATATATATATATACTGTATACACTGACACAATAAACTGCAACAGCACTCTGCTCAGATAGAGAGAGAGGGAAACAACAGGAAAGCAGCTGTTCAACCTACGGTCATAAAGCTTAGGTTAGTTTGACACTAACATTGCCTCTCCATTGTTGCTCAGAGTACAACGAACCCCATTCACTTTAATGGGTTTGATTGGGTGTCCATTGTTATAAAACTGAAACTCACAGAGTAAAAAAATTCTCCATTCAGGACTTTTTGGCAGGCAAAAGGAGACTCTGCCACACATGTGAACAAAGCCTTAATTGGCCCACAAAATATAGAAAAAGAACAACTGGCTCTCCAACTGAAACAGACTTTATTTGCCACTATTGTCCCAGAATCCCCAAATTAAATTGACACAAGTATAACAGGAGACAAAAACTCCAAACAGATGCTGTCCTTGAGATACAGGGCCCCAGGGTTGAGTATGGTGGCTCAGTGGTTTGTGCTGTTGCATTGCAGGTTTAGTATCTGACCAAACACAACATCTTCATGGAGTTTGTATGTTCTCCCCATCTTTCTATGGGTTTCCTCCAAGTTCTTCCTTTTACACTTCGAAAATATTCTGATAGTTAAATTTTCTTCCTATGACATTGGCATTAATGTACATGTGTCTAACATAGGAAATTGAGACTGTGAACTGCTCCGTGGACAGAGTCTAATGTGAATATAAGCTGTACTGTGGGATACATTAGCATTCTAGAAATATACTAAATACATAATAATAACACAGTTTAGCAATAAGAACAAACATTATTACAACCTTATAACAACAGAACACTGCCATGGAGAAAAAAACAAACACTATTGTGACATTATCACTGTGAAAGTCTGTCTAGTAATAAGGGTAAGCAGCATTGTGAAATCTTAATACTGTAAATGAACATTTCCTAAGAATAAATACACCAACACTTGCGACATCATGCCAATAGAACACTGCCTAGTAAAGGAAACAAAAGGCACTTGTAACATCATACTAATAGAATACTGCCTAGTATAATAAGAAAAACACTTGTGACATCATGCCAATGGAAAAGGAATTATGATGTCTCACAATGTAACTCTGCCTAAATATTAAAACAACACTATAGCCCAATAATGAATACAAACACAATTGTGACACATCACAACACAGTCTAAGGCTAAGGCCCCATGTAGCGGGCCACAGCAAAAAACACTGTGGGAAAAACCGTGACGGAATCTGATCGCAGTTTTTCCTGCAGCTCTTTTCACAGAAAGTCCACAGAGTTCTCCTATCCAGGCTTCCTGTTTCAATTATATCTATAGGGAAACCGCCAGCATTTCCGTAGGTATAATTGACATGCTACGATTTTCAAAAACATGACGGTTTTGGAAATTGCATTTCAGCTGTGGATATTTTTCTGCAATGTGTGGATGGGATTTGCTAGAAACTGTGAAACGCTGTGGTTTTTGCTGCGGCGTTCACGCCACGTGTGCCTTTAGCCTTAGGGTGGTTTTGTGACTTCTATAGAAACTGGGTTTGCCAGTATAAATAGATGAACTATTGGATATGCTTTAACATGTTGACATAACATTTTTCCTTCCGCATAGAGAACAGAGTGAAGGAACACCACATAATTGCACAATACACTTGCTTATTTTTATACATGAGCTAAGCACACATTGCCTTATGTGAGGAGGGACTGAGGAGCTTCTGTTCTCCATACACGCATATTTTGCAATGTATCCTCAAAGAAGTCTGCATGACCCATGAACCTAATGTAGAAGTTACTTTATAATACATCTATATAGGGTTGAGGCTTCATTTGTAACCCATAGCCTACAAATTTAATGCTTACCAAGTTATCATATAGCAGTTACAATTTTGGAGTGGAGGTTTCAGGATAGCTGGAGGGTGTGTGAAATCATTTTAACAGAACAGTATTTAAAATTAAATTTCGTCAGTAAGTTCTATCAATTTATATTGACAAAATAACAACAAAACTCTTCATGTCCATGGACAACCCCTTTAAATGAGGTTCAAGACTAAACCAATTTGGATCAAACTGGATTTAACCAGCATTTTCCAAAAGTTTCAGCTTCAACCTGAACACAAAATGTTTGGAGTTCATCTCCCATTATTCACTATTACACTCTGGGGTCTCATCAGAGACATTGATTTATCAGCGGCACATGAGTGCTGCCATGTTTGCAACAATTGTCATCCCCTGGAATGAGATCCAGGGGCAGCAATCTATTATTATGACCGCAGGGAAGACTCCCTGGGCTGTCTTCAGTATAGTTCTATTACAGGCTGCAGTATATTGTATCAGTAATCAGATACTCTGGGGTTCAAAGCCCCTAGGGGATTAAAAAAATAAAAACAAAAATAAATAAAAAAAATATAAAACTTCAAATCACCGGGCTTTCCCTACATCAGTTATAAAAATAAAGAAACAAAGTAAAACACATATACATTAGGCATCCCCGTGTCTGAAAATACCAGAACTGCAAATCTAAAAAATATTTTTCCATATGGTAAACACAGTAGTGGGAAATAAAAATCAAAATGGCTGAACTGCTATTTCATGTCCATAAAGAATTTGAATAAAAAGGAATTGAGACATTGGACATTCCCCAAAATAGTATTACTATAAATTACATCTGGCTCTGCAAAAAATGATGTCCCATGCAGCCCCAAGTACTGAGATTTAAAAATGTTACATCTTTTGCGAGGCTGGGAGTAAAAAATGTCTGCGGTGGGAAGAGATTTAATCTGCAGCAATATGTTCGGTTGATGTAGTTATGTAAAACACAGTTTGCCACAACATACATTTAACCTTCCTCTTTAAGTCTCAGTAACTTGAGAGGTTTATATTACTAACCCAGTTTTTCTACTAATTTTGAATATGTCAACAAAGGCGTTATGCAAATGATACCTCCAATGATGTAATTCTTCATTTACCCTGTGGTGGCACTGCAGAAGAATTTGACACTTTCTGCCAGGTTCCTGATTAGATTGCAGCTGATTGCTGTGATAATGGTAGATCTTTTGATCAGCTCATGCTCAAAGGTCTCTATATGAAATCTCCATTAAAGGGAAAATACAGCCCCACACGACACATTGATTTAGAAAATAGGGGATAATCTAACATTTCCTGTTTAGAACCCGCTTATGATTAAACCATCTGTACTTTTGCTATTTTGCGTGCGGCGATTCTCTTACCTTCTACTTACAATCCACATCCGTTTTTGTAACCTCCCTGTGTGGTGAGAGGTACCAGTTACATCAATTTCCTTCAGACCAACTTTGTCTTTTTTACATCCTGTTTAAGAAATGTTGTAGATTCCTGGTAACCAAGTGTAGAGGGTCCTCACTATCCACTCACCCATCATATGAATATAGGTATTGCAAGACTTGTGTAAATATCTACGGTGTCATGGCTACACCGCCAGTTAGTCTAGTCTACATGTACATCCTGGTGCACGTGACTAACTATGGCAGCTGCTCTGGAGCAGAGCAGCCACACTAGCTACCAGGTCTGTGCTGTTTCATACAGCAGGGACCCAAAAGCATTGGCCATGATCAAAAATGACTCTGATCACAGGCATTTAACCACTCAGATGCCTTGGTCAAATGCGACCACGGCATCTGAGTGGTTATTCTCACTTTCCCTAATATGTTCGGTAACAGGGCACCCCCTCTGCGGGTGAATGTGAAAGCCGTCCTGTTACCGTGGGAGTAGGGAGCCTGTAGCAGGCTCCAATAATTACATAGTGAATCTGCCATAGATTGCAATACAGTAGTACAGTAGTATTGCAGTCTAAGGCACAGGTGATCTGAAGGTCATATATTCAAGCCCCCTAGGGGGGGGCTAAAAAAAAAGAAAAAAAGTTTTTAAAAAAATACTAAAAGTTAAAATCACCCCCCTTTCCCTAGATCACATATACATATAAACAAATAAAAGTAAACATAAACACATTAGGCATCCCTAAGTCTGAAAATGCCCAAACTATTAAAATATAAAAACATTTGTCCCATACGGTAAACCCCGTAGCAGGGAAAAAAAATCAAAATGTCTGAATTGGTGTTTTTTTGCCAATTTGCCTTACTAAAAAAAGGGAATATAAAGTGATCAAAACATCATACAACTCCCAACATGGTATCATTAAAAACTACATATTGTCCCGCAAAAAAAGACACCTTACACAGCTCTGTATGCTGAAATTTTTAAAAGTTACAAGTGTCAGAATATGGTGATTTTTTTTTTTTTCTTCAAAATGTAGAATTTTTGTAAAGTTATTAAAACATGAAAAAGACTCAAACACGGATGTGGACCTAGCCTTAGCTTAACTGAGTGATAGGACCCTGTCTAATCATCATCAGAAGCTTGAGATGGGAGTTTGTGCCCCCCTCCCATGAAGAGTCTGTGTGGGACAGGCCATGCAATTTCATGCAAGAAGTAAGATGGTTGCTTTTGGAGAGCACAGAAAGACATGTCACTTTAAGTAGGTCAAAATGTGATCACATGACCCAATTGAAGAGAATTTTTAGTAAGAAAGCAATAAGTTATGCTAGGTTCACACTAGCATTGTGGTATCTGTCGTTCGGGTCCACCAGGGGACCCGAATAACAGAGAGCCAGACTGCTACATCAACAGTTGTACATGGACAACAACGGACCCCACTGACTATAATGCAGTCCGTCGAGTGTCTGCTGTTTTCAATCTGACGACGGAGTATCCAACAGATGTGAACCCAGGCAAAGGTAGGCAATACTCACTGAATTATAGATATTTGGGGATAGGTACAGTACATAATGAAAGAAAAGAAAATTACTGGAGTGTCACTTTAAAGTCCACATAATAAGCAACACCTATCTTTCACCAGGGACATATGGAAGTGAAAGACAAGGGTTCACCACACGCCACAACATCCTGATATACAAAATAAGCAATTCTATAGATTTTTGCTTACTATGTAAAAATAAAAAAGAATGCGTCATTAAGACTGAGAAAAGGGAAATGTTCCATCTTTAGGAGTATGATAGACACTTGCAGATGACAACATTGATTATTGCAGTGGGATTCTAAAATTGGTATTCCTAATGTAGGGAACTGCCATTTCTACTAGTATATAATGTATCTGGCTTCTTTGCCCCTGCAGTTTGGCTTCAGAGACCCCAGGCATTTAGTGCAAGTTTTGTTTTGTAAATACAGTGAGTCAGACACATGTGAGGCAGAGCTGCTGGGGGGAGAGATGTGAGGCAGAGTCTGTTGCGGGAGGGATAATACTCATACCCCCCCCAAATAGGGCTACATTTGGAGGCACTGCTGAGATTTAGAAGTGGGAATAGTCATTGATATGGAGAAGCGATATAGCTCAGAGGGGAACCTCCCACTAGCTACTACATGGGATTACCGACCTCCTGTTCCTCCCCTGGTTCAGGTAAAGGAAGAACCCCGCTCAGCCAGTTACCCCCCCAGTATGGCCGTCGCTAGCAGTTCCTCTAGTGACAGTGCTATTAGCACTTTAGCCAGGCTGACTGAAATGTTAGCTCAGGGCCTGCAGGCCACTCACTACAAGAAACTAAAAGTATTCTCTGGTAATGTCCCAGTACCACAAGGGGAGGAAAACTTTGAGATATGGAAAGAACATACTCTCCAATGCCTGAAGGAATGGTCTTGCTCTGAAGAAGGCAAGCGGCAGCGTATCAGTGAAAGTTTGCGGTCTCCTGCTGCAGAATTGATCCGCTTGTACAGAGACTCTCATGAAGGAGTGAGTGCATTGGACTATATACAAGTACTGTCTGATCACTTTGAGCCATACTATGACCTTGCCCAGATGGTTGCTGATTACCGAATGGTTCGTCAAAAAGAAGGGGAAAATGTCTCTACTTTTATTAACCGTTTACAGCTACTTCTTTCACGTCTGGTGTACCACGCAGCTATATCTACTTCAGAGGTAGACGCTATGAGAACCAGTCAGTTGGTGAGAGGGTTACAACCTCATCATCCTCTTGCTCAAGTACTCAAGGTCTTACTATCTGATAGAGTCCTTCCATTTCCTGACTTAATGAAGTTAGTGAAGAAACAAGAAGCTGACATTAGTTTTAGTACCCCTAAGAAAGCGAAAAGCATCTCTAAAGAAGATGTTGTTCCTAATTCAAACAAGGACAAACCAGCGGAGCGGTCAGAACTTAGACAGTCCGCCACTCCACCCACTGCCACTCAATGGAGGAAGGATGCTACAACCTGTTATAAATGTGGTCAGACGGGCCATACTGCCAGACAGTGTACAGAGGACAGTGAGGGATTGGGACACAGTGCTGTCTTCTCTATTCAGAATCAAAGACACCGAAGGAAGGCGGGCCGAGTAAAGACCAGAGGCGCTATCGCGGGCTCCAGGTCCGTTGTCAAAGTCACTGTCAATGGTCATGCCGCTCCTGCCCTGTTTGATACAGGATCTCAAGTGACCCTGATTTATCGCTCGTTCTACCAAAAGTATCTGAGGGATATACCTCTTCAGTCTACAGGACAAATGAAATTGTGGGGGCTTAATTCAGGATCATATCCTGTAGATGGCAGCCTACAAGTAGTTATAGCTGTCCCTGAATTAGAAGATCAGAGTGTCGCTCCCATGAAGATTACGGCTCTTGTCTGTCCTGATACAGGGGATTCTTGTGCAGCTCCTGTGATACTTGGCACTAATTGTCCCGCAGTGCATTATGCTTTTCAGAAGTTTCTTGGAAGAGATTGGAACCCTGCAGCTCAGCCGGTGAATATATCTTCTGATCTTAGAGAACTCTGTGATGCCCTGTCTACTGGCTATCGACATGGAATGGTATATCATATCGGTGAGAGAACCGTGGAAGTTCCTGCCGGCGGGGAGAGAGTTCTGAGAGTAGCCTCCAGCATTGCTCCCGATTTGCTTGAAGGGGGGAGTTATGTCCTTATGGAAACCCCTGAAGAAATGATTAACCAGAATGGCTGGATGGTGACCCCAGAGAGAAAGGACTGGAGAAATAAAGTGGAGTTATCTACCTGTGTGACAGTGAGGAACTGTTCACCGCATCCGATTGTAATTGGACCATACCAGAATGTGGCCCACTGCTACCCTGTGCTTGGAGTAAATCCATACGCTGAAGTGTGCAGGATTCAAATCCGAGATGCAATCCCTAATCTCAATCTTGACTTGAGTGATCCACATTTACCAGAGGCCTGGAATCAGCGACTGACACAGAAGTTGTCTGAATTATCGGAAGTGTTCTCCATGGATGATATGGATGTAGGTTGTGCTAAAAGTGCTCAACACACTTTCCGATTGACCGATTCTACTCCCTTCCGGGAGCGACCACGGAGAGTTGCTCCAAAGGATGTTGATGAGTTAAGACAGACTCTACAGCAAATGAAAGGTCAGGGGATCATTGTGGACAGTAAGAGCCCCTATGCCTCACCTATTGTGGTGGTAAGAAAAAAAATCTGGAGCAATTCGCCTATGTGTGGATTACAGAACTCTGAACCGGAGAACCTTACCTGATCAGTATACACTGCCGAGAATTGAAGAAGCTCTGGAAGCTCTGAATGGAAACTGTTGGTTCACAGTGCTGGACCTAAGATCGGGATACTATCAAGTCCCAATGGCACCTGAGGATCAGGAAAAGACAGCCTTCATATGCCCCTTGGGTTTCTTTCAGTTCACTCGTATGCCGCAAGGTACAAAAGGTGCGCCAGCAACGTTCCAAAGGTTGATGGAAAGAGTGTTAGGTGATTTAGTGCCCCGGGAATGCCTTGTATATCTTGATGACATTATTGTGTTTGGAAAGACGCTGGAAGAACATGAAGAACGACTCATGAGAGTACTCCATCGCTTAAAAGAAGAGGGGCTGAAGTTGTCGGCTGACAAATGCAAATTTTGTAGATCTTCGGTCACTTATGTAGGTCATATTGTTTCTGCTGAAGGAGTTGCTACCGATCCTGGTAAGATTGAAGCTGTGGTGAATTGGCCCCGACCGCAAAATATTACGGAGTTGCAATCTTTCTTGGGGTTTTGTGGATTCTATCGACGATTTGTGGAAGGATATTCAAAAATTGCTCGAGCCCTCCTCGACCTGTTGAAGAGTGATGCAGGAGATCCGGGAAAGAAGAAAGGGTCTTCCAAAAGCCTTTTTGGCGATAGGTGGACTGCGGATTGTGAAGAAGCATTTAAGTTGTTGAAGAAGAAATTGACAGAAGCTCCCGTTCTGGCTTATGCTGATGCACAGAAGCCATATGTGCTACATGTAGATGCCAGCTTTGAAGGATTAGGTGGCGTGCTGCACCAAGAATACCCGGCCGGGTTACGGCCCATAGCTTTCATAAGTCGAAGTCTTTCTCCCAGCGAGAAAAATTATCCAGTACATAAATTGGAGTTTTTGGCGCTCAAGTGGGCCATTGTTGATAAATTACATGACTATTTATACGGAGCCACGTTTGAAGTAAGAACAGACAACAATCCACTGACATACGTTTTGTCAACCGCTAAACTCGATGCTACAGGACATCGCTGGTTGGCAGCTTTATCCAACTACCAATTCACACTCAAGTATAAATCGGGGCCTAAGAACATTGGGGCAGATGCTCTATCAAGACGGCCTGGATTACCTAGTCCGGAAGTAGTGGATGAATGGGAAGAAGTGCCAAGTCCTGGAGTAGGAGCTTTGTGTGCCATGGCTGCTGTAGTTGAAGACCGAGTAGCCTTTTCTGAAACTCGGCTTATTGACTCTATTGGGGGAGGTCCCGAAGCTGTACCAGACATGTTTGCCTACCCTGCCGCTTTAGGATCCTTTGAGAGTTGTTCTATATCTTCAAAGCGAATGATCTGGAGTCAAAAGACTGATCCTTTAATTGGACCTCTTTATCAAGCAGTGAGTTCTCAAGACAGAGAAATGTTAAAGACATCTCTACCCTCTGAATGCAGTCAACTTCTACGAGATTGGGAGAAGTTTGAAATAGACAATGGCCTACTTTATCGTGTGGTGCTGTATCATGATCACCCTGGAAGGCGCCAACTAGTTATTCCAAGCTGCTTTCAGAAGATGATTTTCCGAAGTCTGCATGATTATCATGGTCATTTGGGACCTGAGAAGACTTATGGCCTAATACAAGACCGATTCTACTGGCCCAAAATGAGAGATACCGTGACTCGTCTGTGTAGGTGCTGTCGCAGATGTTTGCAGAGGAAGACTGTCCCGGTTCGAGCGGCCTTCATGGGACACTTGAAGAGTTCGGGCCCCATGGATCTTGTCTGCATAGACTTCCTTTGTATTGACAACGACTCCAGAGGATTTGGAAATGTATTGGTGGTGACTGATCACTTCACACGATATGCTCAAGCCTTTCCGACTAAGGATCAAAAAGCAGTCACTGTTGCAAGAGTGCTTTGGGAAAAGTATTTTATCCATTATGGCTTACCACACCGGTTGCATTCTGATCAAGGCCGGGATTTTGAGAGTAACCTGATCAAAGAGTTACTTCAGTTGTTGAACATCCGCAAAAGTCGGACGACGCCTTACCATCCAGAGGGAGATGCCCTTCCTGAAAGATTTAACAGGACTTTACTTGATATGCTTGGTACCTTACGAATTGAGGATAAGTGATCCTGGAGTCGAAAAGTGGAGGCTATGGTGCATGCCTATAATAGTACAAGGCACGAGAGCACAGGATATTCACCATACTTTCTGATGTTTGGAAGAGAGCCTAGGCTACCTATTGACATCTTGTTGGGAGTCTCTACCGATGGTATCAGTCATCGAGATCATTACCGATACGTGGCACGTTTGAAAGAAACGCTTAAGAGTGCTTATCAGCTGGCTGAGGAAAATGCGGCCAAAGTGAATGAAGGAAATAAAAGGAGATTTGATCTTCGAGTAAGATACCGAGAATTGAACCCTGGGGACCATGTTCTGCTACGGAATTTGGGAGCATCTGCAAAACATAAGCTGGCTGATCGATGGCGGAGTGAACTCTTTACAGTGGTAGATCGGTTGCCTGGAATACCAGTCTACAAGATAAAAGGACGGGACGGGAGGATCAGGACTTGGCATAGAAATCATTTGTTGCCTGTACCTCAGATTGATGGTATGGATATCTCCAATGATGGCTCGGCCTGCGATTCTCCACAGTCCTTAGCCGATATTCCACCTGACCTTCCTGAAACTCCTGAGAGTGATTGGACTGTGGCTCCTGACGTTCCTAGATCACCAGTATCTTCTCCTTCAGGGAGACCTATGAACCCTCAAACTCCAGAATTCGTACCTAGATCTGTGTCTACAGATGAGCAGGGATCTAGCTCTCCTACGCCACCAGCACCATCCCCTCCCATGGCAGACAACCCTAGTTTAGGGCCTGGACATGCTAGTTTACCTCAGAGAGAGGTACGGAGAGGAGAGAGAATTAGACACCCTCCACCTATGCTGACATATGATAGTTTGGGGGACCCCAGATTTACTACTCAGCCTCATTTATACCATGCTTGGGTGGGTGCAGTGTCCACTTTGGTCAATATGTTACCAATTTTCGCTCCTGCTGGCATGTATACCTATTAACCTGTTGTGACTCTGTAAATGCAAAAGCAACCATATTGATATTGTCATTGGTAATGTTGACTGTATACTATGACTTTGTATGTCTTTGACGTGACGTAAAGATTTCACCAGAGGGAGAG
Organism: Leptodactylus fallax; assembly: GCA_947044405.1. NCBI lineage: Eukaryota > Metazoa > Chordata > Amphibia > Anura > Leptodactylidae > Leptodactylus > Leptodactylus fallax. The sequence continues at coordinate 169,000 of CAMRHE010000959.1, read as the reverse complement.
TGTAGGGAACTGCCATTTCTACTAGTATATAATGTATCTGGCTTCTTTGCCCCTGCAGTTTGGCTTCAGAGACCCCAGGCATTTAGTGCAAGTTTTGTTTTGTAAATACAGTGAGTCAGACACATGTGAGGCAGAGCTGCTGGGGGGAGAGATGTGAGGCAGAGTCTGTTGCGGGAGGGATAATACTCATACCCCCCCCCAAATAGGGCTACACTAATATCATGATGATATCTTACTAAACTGGGCCCCAAGTATTAATAAAGAGATTTTCAAGGATTTTGATATTGATGACCTATTGTTAGGATAGGTCACCAATATCAGATTGGTGGGGTCTGACATCCAGTACTCTCATCTATCACTGCATACATTAATAGCCATTGTGCCAGTAAAACACAATGTCCAAAGTTGTAGATGCACAGCCAAGTGCAGTGTGTATTGGCTGAGCCAGGTTACTGCAACTTAGCTCCCATTTACTTGATTGCGAGCTGAGGATGCAGTAACCCATCTTGGTCACTAGACAGTGTATGTAGCTGTGCTACTATTGGCTCTGTACACTGTGTTTTACTGGCATTGTTGCTGCTGATATCAACTGATCACTTGGGGTCATTGATATGAAAAGCCTGGAGAACCCCTTTAATATATGCAACATACACAATTTACACAAGTTACAGTATTCAAGAAAAAGCTTCCAAGTGCCCCAAATTTTACTGTCATTTTTATTTATTTGCTAGGGGTTATATCCTGATGTAGTTCTTGTTAGACAGAACATGCATGCACAACTGCTGTCCATTTGTTCCAACAGAATACAGCTACTGAGCCACAGGCATCACAAGAAGAGGAATGTGGAAAGGACCATGCACTAGGCATCCCTCTGAGAGTTTGTTAAAAGTTTCTCTGAAAGTTTTGTCAAATACAGTTGTATTATGCCTTTTAAGACCACTGCACGCTAGTGTTTTTTTGGTTTTTTTTTACCTCGATTAATTCCACTGAGCTTTGCAAGGCAGAATTGGCCTGAAGATAAGCCCTGACAATTTTTTTTTCTATAGCTGAAAAATCATCTGTAAGAAAGAATCTACTATTGACTTCCATTGATTTTGTAGTGGAATCACACTCGGAGTGTCATCCAAGCTAATTCTGTTATGCACTTACCTCTATGGGGGGTTTCCATCCGTTCCAATGGATAGGACCTGCTCTATTTTCATTGGACCCTCAGACACTCCCTTGGATTGCACACTTGGACATGTGCATGAAGCCTTAGGCTGAGGCCCCACGTTGCGGAAATGCATTTTTTTTTTCAGATTTTTCTGCGTTTTTTTGAGCCAAAGCCAAGAATAGCTAAATAAGGAATGGAAAATATATAGGAATTTCTTATATTTCTACCATCTGCTCAATCCTCCCCTGGGTTTGGTGCAAAAAAACACAACAAAATCTGCAACAAAAAACAGTGTTTCCGCAACATGGGGCCTCAGCTTTAGGAGGCATTTTTAAGAAACGTTAATAAGAACAGGCTTTTCGCTGAGAGGATTTGAGTCGAATTCTGCCTCAAAAATCCACCTGTAAACAACTCTGTGTGAACTTACCCTTACGGATAACCCCTTTAAGAAGTTCCGACCACTTAATAAATCAGGAGCATGCACCACAATACAAATCTATGCCAGTCATCAACTGTCATAGATTTCCTGTATAACTCATACAAGTTTGCTGGCGTGCGTTATAATAAATACTTTAGGTGAGGCGTCCCTACCCCACTCTCCGCCCCGCCACAAAAAGTGACAAGTGAGACGCAGAATGAGGGATGTGGTGTATATTTGTCTCAAAAAAGGGCAATGTGCCCAAGATGTTCCACAATTACAACCATGCATGCCAGAAAACTGGTGTATGGGTTAATAAAGTTCGCCCAATATGTTAATATTACAATATAGTAGTATTGTTGGTAGTTATTTTTTCATTAGATATTTCTTTTCTCATGCCAAGCTTTATCTTTATCTGCATATGTATGATAAATGGAGAAATCTCCCTATATTCCAGTATATTGTATGCTTAGAGAATATATATTAAGTATACAATGTACTGGCATATAGAGACATCTCTATATACCAATACATTATGTAGGCACAGTACAATACTGTTGCAGCTTGGTATAAAAAAAACAAAAAACTGCTATTGAATCTTATAGAGTTTGTTGCTCAGTCAGTAGAGTAACAGCCTTGCATGCTCTGTTTTCTGCATATGCCTAATGAATCAAGTTATACTTTGAATTCATAGAGAATCTCTCTTTAATATCCATTGCACTGAGGTGATATCACAGTGAATACAAATGAGCTAACAAAAGAGACTATTCATTGGCGACCTGGTGAGATTACCTGAAAAAACCCAATCCATGGTGGGTGAAGGCCATACCTGGACAACAGAAAAGTAAAAATAAGCATACACTACAGTACAATGACAAGAAGCTCACATAATTATTCAGTAACAAAATGCAAAGCACAAGTAACAGAATCATACAGGGAAGCAGAGTTAAACAGGGATAGACGTAACAGAAGCTATACAGGGTTACAAGGAGCAAAGCTATACAAGGGTAAAAGTAACAGAGTCATACAGGGGTACAAGTAACAGAGCCATACAGGGGTACAAGTAATAGAACTATACTGGGGTACAAGTAACAGAGCTATACAGGGGTACAAGTAACAGAGTCATACAGGGCTACAAGTAACAGAGCCATACAGGGGTACAAGTAACAGAGCCATACAGGGGTACAAGCAACAGAGCTATACAGGGGTACAAGTAAAAGAGCAATACAGGGGTACAAGTAACAGAGCTATACAGGGGTACAAGTAAAAGAGCTATATAGGGCTACAAGTAATAGAGATATACAGGGGTCCAAGTAACAGAGATATACAGGGGTACAAGTAACAGAGCCATACAGGGGTACAAGTAACAGAGATATACAGGGGTACAAGTAACAGAGACATACAGGGGTACAAGTAACAGAGATATACAGGGGTACAAGTAACAGAGCCGTACAGGGGTACAAGTAACAGAGCCGTACAGGGGTACAAGTTAAAGAGCTGTACAGGGCTACAAGTAACAGAGCCATACAGGGGTACAAGTAACAGAGCTATACAGGGGTACAAGTCACAGAGATATACAGGGGAACAAGTAACAGAGCCGTACAGGGGTACAAGTTAAAGAGCTGTACAGGGCTACAAGTAACAGAGCTATACAGGGGTACAAGTAAAAGAGCCATACAGGGGTACAAGTAAAAGAGCTATACAGGGGTACAAGTAACAGAGCCATACAGGGGAACAAGTTAAAGATCTATACAGGGCTACAAGTAACAGAGCTATACAGGGGTACAAGTAAAAGAGCTATATAGGGCTACAAGTAATAGAGATATAAAGGGGTCCAAGTAACAGAGATATACAGGGGTACAAGTAACAGAGCCATACAGGGGTACAAGTAACAGAGATATACAGGGGTACAAGTAACAGAGCCGTACAGGGGTACAAGTAACAGAGCCGTACAGGGGTACAAGTTAAAGAGCTATACAGGGCTACAAGTAACAGAGCCATACAGGGGTACAAGTAATAGAGCCGTACAGGGGTACAAGTAACAGAGATATACAGGGGTACAAGTAACAGAGCCGTACAGGGGTACAAGTTAAAGAGCTATACAGGGCTAAAAGTAACAGAGCTATACAGGGGTACAAGTAAAAGAGCTATATAGGGCTACAAGTAATAGAGATATACAGGGGTCCAAGTAACAGAGATATACAGGGGTACAAGTAACAGAGCCATACAGGGGTACAAGTAACAGAGATATACAGGGGTACAAGTAACAGAGCCGTACAGGGGTACAAGTTAAAGAGCTATACAGGGCTACAAGAAACAGAGCCATACAGGGGTACAAGTAACATAGATATACAGGGGTACAAGTAACAGAGCCATACAAGGGTGCAAGTAACAGAGCCATACAGGGGTACAAGTAACAGAGCCATACAGGGGTACAAGTAACAGAGATATACAGGGGTACAAATAACAGAGATATACAGGGGTACAAGTAACAGAGCCATACAGGGGTACAAGTAACAGAGATATACAAGGGTACAAGTAACAGAGATATACAGGGGTACAAGTAAAAGAGCTATACAGGGGTACAAGTAACAGAGCCATACAGGGGTACAAGTTAAAGAGCTATACAGGGCTACAAGTAACAGAGCTATACAGGGGTACAAGTAGCAGAGATATACAGGGGAACAAGTAACAGAGCCGTACAGGAGTACAAGTTAAAGAGCTATACAGGGGTACAAGTAACAGAGCTATACAGGGGTACAAGTCACAGAGATATACAGGGGAACAAGTAACAGAGCCGTACAGGGGTACAAGTTAAAGAGCTATAAAGGGCTACAAGTAACAGAGATATACAGGGGTACAAGTAACAGAGATATACAGGGGTACAAGTAACAGAGCCATACAGGGGTACAAGTAACAGAGATACAGAGATATACAGGGGTACAAGTAACAGAGCCGTATAGGGGAACAAGTAACAGAGATATACAGGGGTACATGTAACAGAGCCGTAGAGGGGTACAAGTAAAAGAGCTATACAGGGCTACAAGTAACAGAGCCATACAGGGGTACAAGTAACAGAGCCATACAGGGGTACAAGTAACAGAGATATACAGGGGTACAAGTAACAGAGCCGTACAGGGGTACAAGTAATAGAGATATACAGGGGTACAAGTAACAGAGCCGTACAGAAGTACAAGTAACAGAGCCGTACAGGGGTACAAGTAACAGAGCCATACAGGGGTACAAGTAACAGAGCCATACAGGGGTACAAGTAACAGAGATATACAGGGGTACAAGTAACAGAGCCATTCAGGGGTACAAGTAACAGAGATATACAGGGGTACAAGTAACAGAGATATACAGGGGTACAAGTAACAGAGCCATACAGGGGTACAAGTAGCAGAGATATACAGGGGTACAAGTAACAGAGCCATACATGGGTACAAGTTAAAGAGCTATACAGGGGTACAAGTAACAGAGCTATACAGATGTACAAGTAACAGAGCTATACAGGGGTACAAGTAAAAGAGCTATATAGGGCTACAAGTAACAGAGCTATACAGGGGTACAAGTAAAAGAGCTATATAGGGCTACAAGTAATAGAGATATACAGGGGTCCAAGTAACAGAGATATACAGGGGTACAAGTAACAGAGATATACAGGGTTACAAGTTAAAGAGCTATACAGATGTACAAGTAACAGAGCCATACAGGGGTACAAGTAACAGAGTCATACAGGGGTACAAGTAACAGAGATATACAGGGGTACAAGTAACAGAGCCATACAGGGGTACAAGTAACAGAGATATACAGAGGTACAAGTAACAGAGATATACAGGGGTACAAGTAACAGAGATATACAGGGGTACAAGTAACAGAGATATACAGGGGTACAAGTAACAGAGCCATACAGGGGTACAAGTAACAGAGATATACAGGGGTACAAGTAACAGAGATATACAGGGGTACAAGTAACAGAGCCATACAGGGGTACAAGTAGCAGAGATATACAGGGGTACAAGTAACAGAGCCATACATGGGTACAAGTTAAAGAGCTATACAGGGGTACAAGTAACAGAGCTATACAGGGGTACAAGTTAAAGAGCTATACAGATGTACAAGTAACAGAGCTATACAGGGGTACAAGTAAAAGAGCTATATAGGGCTACAAGTAATAGAAATATACAGGGGTCCAAGTAACAGAGATATACAGGGGTACAAGTAACAGAGCCATACAGGGGTACAAGTAACAGAGATATACAGGGGTACAAGTAACAGAGCCGTACAGGGGTACAAGTAACAGAGCCGTACAGGGGTACAAGTTAAAGAGCTATACAGGGCTACAAGTAACAGAGCCATACAGGGGTACAAGTAATAGAGCCGTACAGGGGTACAAGTAACAGAGATATACAGGGGTACAAGTAACAGAGCCGTACAGGGGTACAAGTTAAAGAGCTATACAGGGCTACAAGTAACAGAGCTATACAGGGGTACAAGTAAAAGAGCTATATAGGGCTACAAGTAATAGAGATATACAGGGGTCCAAGTAACAGAGATATACAGGGGTACAAGTCACAGAGCCATACAGGGGTACAAGTAACAGAGATATACAGGGGTACAAGTAACAGAGCCATACAGGGGTACAAGTAACAGAGATATACAGGGGTACAAGTAACAGAGATATACAGGGGTACAAGTAACAGAGACGTACAGGAGTACAAGTTAAAGAGCTATACAAGGCTACAAGTAACAAAGCTATACAGGGGTACAAGTAACACAGCCATACAGGGGTACAAGTAACAGAGCCATACAGGGGTACAAGTTAAAGAGCTATACAGGGCTACAAGTAACAGAGCTATACAGGGGTACAAGTAAAAGAGCTATAAAGGGCTACAAGTAACAGAGCTATACAGGGGTACAAGTAAAAGAGCTATATAGGGCTACAAGTAATAGAGATATACAGGGGTCCAAGTAACAGAGATATACAGGGGTACAAGTAACAGAGATATACAGGGGTACAAGTTAAAGAGCTATACAGATGTACAAGTAACAGAGTCATACAGGGGTACAAGTAACAGAGCCGTACAGGAGTACAAGTTAAAGAGCTATACAGGGCTACAAGTAACAGAGCTATACAGGGGTACAAGTAAAAGAGCTATAAAGGGCTACAAGTAACAGAGCTATACAGGGGTACAAGTCACAGAGATATACAGGGGAACAAGTAACAGAGCCGTACAGGGGTACAAGTTAAAGAGCTATACAGGGCTACAAGTAACAGAGATATACAGGGGTACAAGTAACAGAGCCGTACAGGGGTACAAGTAACAGAGATATACAGGGGTACATGTAACAGAGCCATACAGGGGTACAAGTAACAGAGATATACAGGGGTACAAGTAACAGAGCCGTAGAGGGGTACAAGTAAAAGAGCTATACAGGGCTACAAGTAACAGAGCCATACAGGGGTACAAGTAACAGAGATATACAGGGGTACAAGTAACAGAGCCATACAGGGGTACAAGTAATAGAGATATACAGGGGTACAAGTAACAGAGCCGTACAGAAGTACAAGTAACAGAGATATACAGGGGTACAAGTAACAGAGCCGTACAGAAGTACAAGTAACAGAGCCGTACAGGGGTACAAGTAAAAGAGCCATACAGGGGTACAAGTAACAGAGATATACAGGGGTACAAGTAACAGAGATATACAGGGGTACAAGTAACAGAGCCATTCAGGGGTACAAGTAACAGAGATATACAGGGGTACAAGTAACAGAGATATACAGGGGTATAAGTAACAGAGCCATACAGGGGTACAAGTAGCAGAGATATACAGGGGTACAAGTAACAGAGCCATACATGGGTACAAGTTAAAGAGCTATACAGGGGTACAAGTAACAGAGCCATACAGGGGTACAAGTTAAAGAGCTATATAGGGCTACAAGTAACAGAGCTATACAGGGGTACAAGTAAAAGAGCTATATAGGGCTACAAGTAATAGAGATATACAGGGGTCCAAGTAACAGAGATATACAGGGGTACAAGTAACAGAGATATACAGGGTTACAAGTTAAAGAGCTATACAGATGTACAAGTAACAGAGCCATACAGGGGTACAAGTAACAGAGTCATACAGGGGTACAAGTAACAGAGATATTCAGGGGTACAAGTTAAAGAGCTATACAGATGTACAAGTAACAGAGCTATACAGGGGTACAAGTAACAGAGTCATACAGGGGTACAAGTAACATAGATATACAGGGGTACAAGTAACAGAGCCAAACAGGGGTACAAGTAACAGAGATATACAGGGGTACAAGTAACAGAGATATACAGGGGTACAAGTAACAGAGCCATACAGGGGTACAAGTAGCAGAGATATACAGGGGTACAAGTAACAGAGCCATACAGGGGTACAAGTAGCAGAGATATACAGGGGTACAAGTAACAGAGCCATACAGGGGTACAAGTAGCAGAGATATACAGGGGTACAAGTAACAGAGCCATACAGGGGTACAAGTAACAGAGATATACAGGGGTACAAGTAACAGAGCCATACAGGGGTACAAGTAGCAGAGATATACAGGGGTACAAGTAACAGAGCCGTACAGGAGTACAAGTTAAAGAGCAATACAGGGGTACAAGTAACAGAGCCATACAGGGGTACAAGTTAAAGAGCTATACAGATGTACAAGTAACAGAGCTATACAGGGGTACAAGTAAAAGAGCTATATAGGGCTAAAAGTAACAGAGCTATACAGGGGTACAAGTAACAGAGATATACAGGGGTCCAAGTAACAGAGATATACAGGGGTACAAGTAACAGAGCCATACAGGGGTACAAGTAACAGAGATGTACAGGGGTACAAGTAACAGAGCCGTACAGGGGTACAAGTAACAGAGCCGTACAGGGGTACAAGTTAAAGAGCTATAAAGGGCTACAAGTAACAGAGCTATACAGGGGTACAAGTAAAAGAGCTATATAGGGCTACAAGTAATAGAGATATACAGGGGTCCAAGTAACAGAGATATACAGGGGTACAAGTAACAGAGATATACAGGGGTACAAGTTAAAGAGCTATACAGATGTACAAGTAACAGAGTCATACAGGGGTACAAGTAACAGAGCCGTACAGGAGTACAAGTTAAAGAGCTATACAGGGCTACAAGTAACAGAGCTATACAGGGGTACAAGTAAAAGAGCTATAAAGGGCTACAAGTAACAGAGCTATACAGGGGTACAAGTCACAGAGATATACAGGGTAACAAGTAACAGAGCCGTACAGGGGTACAAGTTAAAGAGCTATACAGGGCTACAAGTAACAGAGATATACAGGGGTACAAGTAACAGAGCCGTACAGGGGTACAAGTAACAGAGATATACAGGGGTACATGTAACAGAGCCATACAGGGGTACAAGTAACAGAGATATACAGGGGTACAAGTAACAGAGCCGTAGAGGGGTACAAGTAAAAGAGCTATACAGGGCTACAAGTAACAGAGCCATACAGGGGTACAAGTAACAGAGATATACAGGGGTACAAGTAACAGAGCCATACAGGGGTACAAGTAATAGAGATATACAGGGGTACAAGTAACAGAGCCGTACAGAAGTACAAGTAACAGAGCCGTACAGGGGTACAAGTAAAAGAGCCATACAGGGGTACAAGTAACAGAGATATACAGGGGTACAAGTAACAGAGCCATTCAGGGGTACAAGTAACAGAGATATACAGGGGTACAAGTAACAGAGATATACAGGGGTACAAGTAACAGAGCCATACAGGGGTACAAGTAGCAGAGATATACAGGGGTACAAGTAACAGAGCCATACATGGGTACAAGTTAAAGAGCTATACAGGGGTACAAGTAATAGAGCCATACAGGGGTACAAGTTAAAGAGCTATACAGATGTACAAGTAACAGAGCTATACAGGGGTACAAGTAAAAGAGCTATATAGGGCTACAAGTAACAGAGCCATACAGGGGTACAAGTAATAGAGCCGTACAGGGGTACAAGTAATAGAGATATACAGGGGTACAAGTAACAGAGCCGTACAGGGGTACAAGTTAAAGAGCTATACAGGGCTACAAGTAACAGAGCTATACAGGGGTACAAGTAAAAGAGCTATATAGGGCTACAAGTAATAGAGATATACAGGGGTCCAAGTAACAGAGATATACAGGGGTACAAGTAACAGAGCCATACAGGGGTACAAGTAACAGAGATATACAGGGGTACAAGTAACAGAGCCATACAGGGGTACAAGTAACAGAGATATACAGGGGTACAAGTAACAGAGATATACAGGGGTACAAGTAACAGAGCCGTACAGGAGTACAAGTTAAAGAGCTATACAAGACTACAAGTAACAAAGCTATACAGGGGTACAAGTAACACAGCCATACAGGGGTACAAGTAACAGAGCCATACAGGGGTACAAGTTAAAGAGCTATACAGGGCTACAAGTAACAGAGCTATACAGGGGTACAAGTAAAAGAGCTATAAAGGGCTACAAGTAACAGAGCTATACAGGGGTACAAGTAAAAGAGCTATATAGGGCTACAAGTAATAGAGATATACAGGGGTCCAAGTAACAGAGATATACAGGGGTACAAGTAACAGAGTCATACAGGGGTACAAGTAACAGAGCCGTACAGGAGTACAAGTTAAAGAGCTATACAGGGCTACAAGTAACAGAGCTATACAGGGGTACAAGTAAAAGAGCTATAAAGGGCTACAAGTAACAGAGCTATACAGGGGTACAAGTCATAGAGATATACAGGGGAACAAGTAACAGAGCCGTACAGGGGTACAAGTTAAAGAGCTATACAGGGCTACAAGTAACAGAGATATACAGGGGTACAAGTAACAGAGCCGTACAGGGGTACAAGTAACAGAGATATACAGGGGTACATGTAACAGAGCCATACAGGGGTACAAGTAACAGAGATATACAGGGGTACAAGTAACAGAGCCGTAGAGGGGTACAAGTAAAAGAGCTATACAGGGCTACAAGTAACAGAGCCATACAGGGGTACAAGTAACAGAGATATACAGGGGTACAAGTAACAGAGCCATACAGGGGTACAAGTAATAGAGATATACAGGGGTACAAGTAACAGAGCCATACAGAAGTACAAGTAACAGAGCCGTACAGGGGTACAAGTAAAAGAGCCATACAGGGGTACAAGTAACAGAGATATACAGGGGTACAAGTAACAGAGATATACAGGGGTACAAGTAACAGAGCCATACAGGGGTACAAGTAACAGAGATATACAGGGGTACAAGTAACAGAGATATACAGGGGTACAAGTAACAGAGCCATTCAGGGGTACAAGTAACAGAGATATACAGGGGTACAAGTAACAGAGATATACAGGGGTACAAGTAACAGAGCCATACAGGGGTACAAGTAGCAGAGATATACAGGGGTACAAGTAACAGAGCCATACATGGGTACAAGTTAAAGAGCTATACAGGGGTACAAGTAACAGAGCCATACAGGGGTACAAGTTAAAGAGCTCTATAGGGCTACAAGTAACAGAGCTATTCAGGGGTACAAGTAAAAGAGCTATATAGGGCTACAAGTAATAGAGATATACAGGGGTCCAAGTAACAGAGATATACAGGGGTACAAGTAACAGAGATATTCAGGGGTACAAGTTAAAGAGCTATACAGATGTACAAGTAACAGAGCTATACAGGGGTACAAGTAACAGAGTCATACAGGGGTACAAGTAACATAGATATACAGGGGTACAAGTAACAGAGCCAAACAGGGGTACAAGTAACAGAGATATACAGGGGTACAAGTAACAGAGATATACAGGGGAACAAGTAACAGAGCCATACAGGGGTACAAGTAGCAGAGATATACAGGGGTACAAGTAACAGAGCCGTACAGGAGTACAAGTTAAGGAGCAATACAGGGGTACAAGTAACAGAGCCATACAGGGGTACAAGTTAAAGAGCTATACAGATGTACAAGTAACAGAGCTATACAGGGGTACAAGTAAAAGAGCTATATAGGGCTAAAAGTAACAGAGCTATACAGGGGTACAAGTAACAGAGATATACAGGGGTCCAAGTAACAGAGATATACAGGGGTACAAGTAACAGAGCCATACAGGGGTACAAGTAACAGAGATGTACAGGGGTACAAGTAACAGAGCCGTACAGGGGTACAAGTAACAGAGCCGTACAGGGGTACAAGTTAAAGAGCTATAAAGGGCTACAAGTAACAGAGCTATACAGGGGTACAAGTAAAAGAGCTATATAGGGCTACAAGTAATAGAGATATACAGGGGTCCAAGTAACAGAGATATACAGGGGTACAAGTAACAGAGATATACAGGGGTACAAGTTAAAGAGCTATACAGATGTACAAGTAACAGAGTCATACAGGGGTACAAGTAACAGAGATATACAGGGGTACAAGTAACAGAGCCATACAGGGGTACAAGTAACAGAGATATACAGGGGTACAAGTAACAGAGATATACAGGGGTACAAGTAACAGAGACGTACAGGAGTACAAGTTAAAGAGCTATACAAGGCTACAAGTAACAAAGCTATACAGGGGTACAAGTAACACAGCCATACAGGGGTACAAGTAACAGAGCCATACAGGGGTACAAGTTAAAGAGCTATACAGGGCTACAAGTAACAGAGCTATACAGGGGTACAAGTAAAAGAGCTATAAAGGGCTACAAGTAACAGAGCTATACAGGGGTACAAGTAAAAGAGCTATATAGGGCTACAAGTAATAGAGATATACAGGGGTCCAAGTAACAGAGATATACAGGGGTACAAGTAACAGAGATATACAGGGGTACAAGTTAAAGAGCTATACAGATGTACAAGTAACAGAGTCATACAGGGGTACAAGTAACAGAGCCGTACAGGAGTACAAGTTAAAGAGCTATACAGGGCTACAAGTAACAGAGCTATACAGGGGTACAAGTAAAAGAGCTATAAAGGGCTACAAGTAACAGAGCTATACAGGGGTACAAGTCACAGAGATATACAGGGGAACAAGTAACAGAGCCGTACAGGGGTACAAGTTAAAGAGCTATACAGGGCTACAAGTAACAGAGATATACAGGGGTACAAGTAACAGAGCCGTACAGGGGTACAAGTAACAGAGATATACAGGGGTACATGTAACAGAGCCATACAGGGGTACAAGTAACAGAGATATACAGGGGTACAAGTAACAGAGCCGTAGAGGGGTACAAGTAAAAGAGCTATACAGGGCTACAAGTAACAGAGCCATACAGGGGTACAAGTAACAGAGATATACAGGGGTACAAGTAACAGAGCCATACAGGGGTACAAGTAATAGAGATATACAGGGGTACAAGTAACAGAGCCGTACAGAAGTACAAGTAACAGAGATATACAGGGGTACAAGTAACAGAGCCGTACAGAAGTACAAGTAACAGAGCCGTACAGGGGTACAAGTAAAAGAGCCATACAGGGGTACAAGTAACAGAGATATACAGGGGTACAAGTAACAGAGATATACAGGGGTACAAGTAACAGAGCCATTCAGGGGTACAAGTAACAGAGATATACAGGGGTACAAGTAACAGAGATATACAGGGGTATAAGTAACAGAGCCATACAGGGGTACAAGTAGCAGAGATATACAGGGGTACAAGTAACAGAGCCATACATGGGTACAAGTTAAAGAGCTATACAGGGGTACAAGTAACAGAGCCATACAGGGGTACAAGTTAAAGAGCTATATAGGGCTACAAGTAACAGAGCTATACAGGGGTACAAGTAAAAGAGCTATATAGGGCTACAAGTAATAGAGATATACAGGGGTCCAAGTAACAGAGATATACAGGGGTACAAGTAACAGAGATATACAGGGTTACAAGTTAAAGAGCTATACAGATGTACAAGTAACAGAGCCATACAGGGGTACAAGTAACAGAGTCATACAGGGGTACAAGTAACAGAGATATTCAGGGGTACAAGTTAAAGAGCTATACAGATGTACAAGTAACAGAGCTATACAGGGGTACAAGTAACAGAGTCATACAGGGGTACAAGTAACATAGATATACAGGGGTACAAGTAACAGAGCCAAACAGGGGTACAAGTAACAGAGATATACAGGGGTACAAGTAACAGAGATATACAGGGGTACAAGTAACAGAGCCATACAGGGGTACAAGTAGCAGAGATATACAGGGGTACAAGTAACAGAGCCATACAGGGGTACAAGTAGCAGAGATATACAGGGGTACAAGTAACAGAGCCATACAGGGGTACAAGTAGCAGAGATATACAGGGGTACAAGTAACAGAGCCATACAGGGGTACAAGTAACAGAGATATACAGGGGTACAAGTAACAGAGCCATACAGGGGTACAAGTAGCAGAGATATACAGGGGTACAAGTAACAGAGCCGTACAGGAGTACAAGTTAAAGAGCAATACAGGGGTACAAGTAACAGAGCCATACAGGGGTACAAGTTAAAGAGCTATACAGATGTACAAGTAACAGAGCTATACAGGGGTACAAGTAAAAGAGCTATATAGGGCTAAAAGTAACAGAGCTATACAGGGGTACAAGTAACAGAGATATACAGGGGTCCAAGTAACAGAGATATACAGGGGTACAAGTAACAGAGCCATACAGGGGTACAAGTAACAGAGATGTACAGGGGTACAAGTAACAGAGCCGTACAGGGGTACAAGTAACAGAGCCGTACAGGGGTACAAGTTAAAGAGCTATAAAGGGCTACAAGTAACAGAGCTATACAGGGGTACAAGTAAAAGAGCTATATAGGGCTACAAGTAATAGAGATATACAGGGGTCCAAGTAACAGAGATATACAGGGGTACAAGTAACAGAGATATACAGGGGTACAAGTTAAAGAGCTATACAGATGTACAAGTAACAGAGTCATACAGGGGTACAAGTAACAGAGCCGTACAGGAGTACAAGTTAAAGAGCTATACAGGGCTACAAGTAACAGAGCTATACAGGGGTACAAGTAAAAGAGCTATAAAGGGCTACAAGTAACAGAGCTATACAGGGGTACAAGTCACAGAGATATACAGGGTAACAAGTAACAGAGCCGTACAGGGGTACAAGTTAAAGAGCTATACAGGGCTACAAGTAACAGAGATATACAGGGGTACAAGTAACAGAGCCGTACAGGGGTACAAGTAACAGAGATATACAGGGGTACATGTAACAGAGCCATACAGGGGTACAAGTAACAGAGATATACAGGGGTACAAGTAACAGAGCGGCCATACAGGGGTACAAGTAACAGAGCTAGCGAGATATACAGGGGTACAAGTAACAGAGCCATCAGGGGTACAAGTAATAGAGATATACAGGGGTACAAGTAACAGAGCTCGGGTACAAGTAACAGAGCCGTACAGGGGTACAAGTAAAAGAGCCATACAGGGGTACAAGTAACAGAGATATACAGGGGTACAAGTAACAGAGCCATTCAGGGGTACAAGTAACAGAGATATACAGGGGTACAAGTAACAGAGATATACAGGGGTACAAGTAACAGAGCCATACAGGGGTACAAGTAGCAGAGATATACAGGGGTACAAGTAACAGAGCCATACATGGGTACAAGTTAAAGAGCTATACAGGGGTACAAGTAATAGAGCCATACAGGGGTACAAGTTAAAGAGCTATACAGATGTACAAGTAACAGAGCTATACAGGGGTACAAGTAAAAGAGCTATATAGGGCTACAAGTAACAGAGCCATACAGGGGTACAAGTAATAGAGCCGTACAGGGGTACAAGTAATAGAGATATACAGGGGTACAAGTAACAGAGCCGTACAGGGGTACAAGTTAAAGAGCTATACAGGGCTACAAGTAACAGAGCTATACAGGGGTACAAGTAAAAGAGCTATATAGGGCTACAAGTAATAGAGATATACAGGGGTCCAAGTAACAGAGATATACAGGGGTACAAGTAACAGAGCCATACAGGGGTACAAGTAACAGAGATATACAGGGGTACAAGTAACAGAGCCATACAGGGGTACAAGTAACAGAGATATACAGGGGTACAAGTAACAGAGATATACAGGGGTACAAGTAACAGAGCCGTACAGGAGTACAAGTTAAAGAGCTATACAAGACTACAAGTAACAAAGCTATACAGGGGTACAAGTAACACAGCCATACAGGGGTACAAGTAACAGAGCCATACAGGGGTACAAGTTAAAGAGCTATACAGGGCTACAAGTAACAGAGCTATACAGGGGTACAAGTAAAAGAGCTATAAAGGGCTACAAGTAACAGAGCTATACAGGGGTACAAGTAAAAGAGCTATATAGGGCTACAAGTAATAGAGATATACAGGGGTCCAAGTAACAGAGATATACAGGGGTACAAGTAACAGAGTCATACAGGGGTACAAGTAACAGAGCCGTACAGGAGTACAAGTTAAAGAGCTATACAGGGCTACAAGTAACAGAGCTATACAGGGGTACAAGTAAAAGAGCTATAAAGGGCTACAAGTAACAGAGCTATACAGGGGTACAAGTCATAGAGATATACAGGGGAACAAGTAACAGAGCCGTACAGGGGTACAAGTTAAAGAGCTATACAGGGCTACAAGTAACAGAGATATACAGGGGTACAAGTAACAGAGCCGTACAGGGGTACAAGTAACAGAGATATACAGGGGTACATGTAACAGAGCCATACAGGGGTACAAGTAACAGAGATATACAGGGGTACAAGTAACAGAGCCGTAGAGGGGTACAAGTAAAAGAGCTATACAGGGCTACAAGTAACAGAGCCATACAGGGGTACAAGTAACAGAGATATACAGGGGTACAAGTAACAGAGCCATACAGGGGTACAAGTAATAGAGATATACAGGGGTACAAGTAACAGAGCCATACAGAAGTACAAGTAACAGAGCCGTACAGGGGTACAAGTAAAAGAGCCATACAGGGGTACAAGTAACAGAGATATACAGGGGTACAAGTAACAGAGATATACAGGGGTACAAGTAACAGAGCCATACAGGGGTACAAGTAACAGAGATATACAGGGGTACAAGTAACAGAGATATACAGGGGTACAAGTAACAGAGCCATTCAGGGGTACAAGTAACAGAGATATACAGGGGTACAAGTAACAGAGATATACAGGGGTACAAGTAACAGAGCCATACAGGGGTACAAGTAGCAGAGATATACAGGGGTACAAGTAACAGAGCCATACATGGGTACAAGTTAAAGAGCTATACAGGGGTACAAGTAACAGAGCCATACAGGGGTACAAGTTAAAGAGCTCTATAGGGCTACAAGTAACAGAGCTATTCAGGGGTACAAGTAAAAGAGCTATATAGGGCTACAAGTAATAGAGATATACAGGGGTCCAAGTAACAGAGATATACAGGGGTACAAGTAACAGAGATATTCAGGGGTACAAGTTAAAGAGCTATACAGATGTACAAGTAACAGAGCTATACAGGGGTACAAGTAACAGAGTCATACAGGGGTACAAGTAACATAGATATACAGGGGTACAAGTAACAGAGCCAAACAGGGGTACAAGTAACAGAGATATACAGGGGTACAAGTAACAGAGATATACAGGGGAACAAGTAACAGAGCCATACAGGGGTACAAGTAGCAGAGATATACAGGGGTACAAGTAACAGAGCCGTACAGGAGTACAAGTTAAGGAGCAATACAGGGGTACAAGTAACAGAGCCATACAGGGGTACAAGTTAAAGAGCTATACAGATGTACAAGTAACAGAGCTATACAGGGGTACAAGTAAAAGAGCTATATAGGGCTAAAAGTAACAGAGCTATACAGGGGTACAAGTAACAGAGATATACAGGGGTCCAAGTAACAGAGATATACAGGGGTACAAGTAACAGAGCCATACAGGGGTACAAGTAACAGAGATGTACAGGGGTACAAGTAACAGAGCCGTACAGGGGTACAAGTAACAGAGCCGTACAGGGGTACAAGTTAAAGAGCTATAAAGGGCTACAAGTAACAGAGCTATACAGGGGTACAAGTAAAAGAGCTATATAGGGCTACAAGTAATAGAGATATACAGGGGTCCAAGTAACAGAGATATACAGGGGTACAAGTAACAGAGATATACAGGGGTACAAGTTAAAGAGCTATACAGATGTACAAGTAACAGAGTCATACAGGGGTACAAGTAACAGAGCCGTACAGGAGTACAAGTAACAGAGCCGTACAGGAGTACAAGTTAAAGAGCTATACAGGGCTACAAGTAACAGAGCTATACAGGGGTACAAGTAAAAGAGCTATAAAGGGCTACAAGTAACAGAGCTATACAGGGGTACAAGTCACAGAGATATACAGGGGAACAAGTAACAGAGCCGTACAGGGGTACAAGTTAAAGAGCTATACAGGGCTACAAGTAACAGAGATATACAGGGGTACAAGTAACAGAGCCGTACAGGGGTACAAGTAACAGAGATATACAGGGGTACATGTAACAGAGCCATACAGGGGTACAAGTAACAGAGATATACAGGGGTACAAGTAACAGAGCCGTAGAGGGGTACAAGTAAAAGAGCTATACAGGGCTACAAGTAACAGAGCCATACAGGGGTACAAGTAACAGAGATATACAGGGGTACAAGTAACAGAGCCATACAGGGGTACAAGTAATAGAGATATACAGGGGTACAAGTAACAGAGCCGTACAGAAGTACAAGTAACAGAGCCGTACAGGGGTACAAGTAAAAGAGCCATACAGGGGTACAAGTAACAGAGATATACAGGGGTACAAGTAACAGAGCCATTCAGGGGTACAAGTAACAGAGATATACAGGGGTACAAGTAACAGAGATATACAGGGGTACAAGTAACAGAGCCATACAGGGGTACAAGTAGCAGAGATATACAGGGGTACAAGTAACAGAGCCATACATGGGTACAAGTTAAAGAGCTATACAGGGGTACAAGTAACAGAGCCATACAGGGGTACAAGTTAAAGAGCTATACAGATGTACAAGTAACAGAGCTATACAGGGGTACAAGTAAAAGAGCTATATAGGGCTACAAGTAACAGAGCTATACAGGGGTACAAGTAAAAGAGCTATATAGGGCTACAAGTAATAGAGATATACAGGGGTCCAAGTAACAGAGATATACAGGGGTACAAGTAACAGAGATATTCAGGGGTACAAGTTAAAGAGCTATACAGATGTACAAGTAACAGAGCTATACAGGGGTACAAGTAACAGAGTCATACAGGGGTACAAGTAACATAGATATACAGGGGTACAAGTAACAGAGCCAAACAGGGGTACAAGTAACAGAGATATACAGGGGTACAAGTAACAGAGATATACAGGGGTACAAGTAACAGAGCCATACAGGGGTACAAGTAGCAGAGATATACAGGGGTACAAGTAACAGAGCCGTACAGGAGTACAAGTTAAAGAGCAATACAGGGGTACAAGTAACAGAGCCATACAGGGGTACAAGTTAAAGAGCTATACAGATGTACAAGTAACAGAGCTATACAGGGCTACAAGTAACAGAGCTATACAGGGGTACAAGTAACAGAGATATACAGGGGTCCAAGTAACAGAGATATACAGGGGTACAAGTAACAGAGCCATACAGGGGTACAAGTAACAGAGATGTACAGGGGTACAAGTAACAGAGCCGTACAGGGGTACAAGTTAAAGAGCTATACAGGGCTACAAGTAACAGAGCCATACAGGGGTACAAGTAATAGAGCCGTACAGGGGTACAAGTAACAGAGATATACAGGGGTACAAGTAAGAGAGCCGTACAGGGGTACAAGTTAAAGAGCTATACAGGGGTACAAGTAAAAGAGCTATATAGGGCTACAAGTAACAGAGATATACAGGGGTCCAAGTAACAGAGATATACAGGGGTACAAGTAACAGAGCCATACAGGGGTACAAGTAACAGAGATATACAGGGGTACAAGTAACAGAGCCATACAGGGGTACAAGTAACAGAGATATACAGGGGTACAAGTAACAGAGATATACAGGGGTACAAGTAACAGAGCCGTACAGGAGTACAAGTTAAAGAGCTATACAGGGCTACAAGTAACAAAGCTATACAGGGGTACAAGTAACACAGCCATACAGGGGTACAAGTAACAGAGCCATACAGGGGTACAAGTTAAAGAGCTATACAGGGCAACAAGTAATAGAGCTATACAGGGGTACAAGTAAAAGAGCTATAAAGGGCTACAAGTAACAGAGCTATACAGGGGTACAAGTAACAGAGATATACAGGGGTACAAGTAACAGAGATATACAGGGGTACAAGTAACAGAGCCATACAGGGGTACAAGTAACAGAGAGATATACAGGGGTACAAGTAACAGAGATATACAGGGGTACAAGTAACAGAGCCATACAGGGGTACAAGTAACAGAGATATACAGGGGTACAAGTAACAGAGACGTAGAGGGGTACAAGTAAAAGAGCTATACAGGGCTACAAGTAACAGAGCCATACAGGGGTACAAGTAATAGAGATATAAAGGGGTACAAGTAACAGAGCCGTACAGAAGTACAAGTAACAGAGCCGTACAGGGGTACAAGTAAAAGAGCCATACATGGGTACAAGTAACAGAGCTGTACAGGGGTACAAGTTAAAGAGCTATACAGGGATACAAATAACAGAGCTATACAGGGGTACAAGTAAAAGAGCTATATAGGGCTGCAAGTAACAGAGCTATACAGGGGTACAAGTAACAGAGATATACAGGGGTACAAGTAACAGAGCCATACAGGGGTACAAGTTAAAGAGCTATACAGGGCTACAAGTAACAGCCATACAGGGGTACAAGTAACAGAGCCATACAGGGGTACAAGTAACAGAGATACAGAGATATATAGGGGTACAAGTAACAGAGCCATACAGGGGTACAAGTAAGAGAGATATACAGGGGTACAAGTAACAGAGCCGTACAGGGGTACAAGTAAAAGAGCTATACAGGGCTACAAGTAACAGAGCCATACAGGGGTGCAAGTAACAGAGATATACAAGGGTACAAGTAACAGAGCCATACAGGGGTACAAGTAATAGAGATATACAGGGGTACAAGTAATAGAGATATACAGGGGTACAAGTAACAGAGCCGTACAGTGGTACAAGTATCAGAGCCGTACAGGGGTACAAGTTAAAGAGCTATACAGGGGTACAAGTAACAGAGCTGTACAGGGGTACAAGTAACAGAGTCAAACATGTGGGTCAAACAAGTTCTCCTAACAAATCCCCTGATGAGCATCCAAATGAATGGGTCAAAACGTGCCTGGATAGTTTTAAAATGCGGCAAATTTCTCTTAGTCCCCAATGCTGGATGAGAAAATTGGGCTCATCTTTAGACTCCTTGGTGTTAGTACCATGGATGAAGGGTAGGTTATTGCTTTGGGGCCTGTGGAGGAAAGGGAGCTGGAGGTATCTCTCGCAACACTTTGAACTCTCTTAATGTCTGGCAGTCCAAGGATCCTAAATCCTTCCCCCTTGCTCTGTTTGTTGAGATTTATGATACAATCTGTCAGACATGTCCCCTACCCTGTCAGGAGATCATTAACCCCCATCTAAAAAGCAGTGGTAGGTCAGTATATATAGTCAAATAAGGGAGACTGCCATGTAGCTGCAAGGGTTACTGACCATCATCTGGACTAATGGACTGTAGGCATTACTGTACTTGTTGCTAAGGGTTTTTTTTTATTCTTCAAATGCATTTACATAAAAATATCAAGAGAAAATATATTATTTCTACTAGAACCACTCCCCTTCTTTACTTTGCTATTTTTTTTTTGTAAGGGGGGTTCCAATTCTGACTTTTGCTACGAAGCCCTTTATTTTATTTTTTTTAAACTGTAGTTTTTATTACATTTAAAAAAAAATAATAATACAATAACATATACAAACCAGAGTAAAAAGAAAAACTAGTCAAAACAAGTAATAATACCATTCTTAGTATAAAGTCAATACATAGACAAAGATACAGACAAACAAAGCAAGGGGAACGATGGGGAGGGGATATGGGGTGGGTGGGATAAAGATAAGATCTGAGACCATGCAGGATACAGTATGTATCCCACAGGGACCATATGGACTGGAAGGCCTCCATTGTATTGCTAAACTTAGCTGTGAGATATTCCAAATCCCAACATCTTTAATGTGAGCAACTAGAGAAGGACCAGTGGGGGAGCTGAGGACTTTTCCAGGGTCTTAGCCGTAGCGCAAATATACAAGAACAACCTGGACATTTTCTTACCCAGATGCCTGGTAGGCAGATTAAGGAGGTAGACTAGTGCAACGACCTGGAGAAAGAGTGCGTTAATCATTGTCCTTACTTCCAACCATTAGGGGTGGATCAATGGGCAGTCCCAGAAAAATATGGAGCAAAGTGTCCACCCCCAAGAGGCATCTCCAGCAGGAAGAGGGGATACTTGGATTGTGGAGGATAGCTGGGGTAATGGTACCAGTGCATTAGGAGCCTGTATTGAGTCTCATGGAATGTGCTGCAAGTGGAGGATTTAGCTGCACGGGACCAAATAATCTGCCATTGAGCGGGTGAGATCTGCTTACGCAAAGGCTCAGTCAAACGAGTCATGTATTTGTATGTCAGGGAACCCCATCCCTCTGGAGAGGATAGTAGTTGATAAATGTCAGAAATTAGACCTTTCGTACACGTGCCATCTCTCAAAGACAGTAGAGATAGAAACCCGCGGAGCCCCAAATAGGGTGGACATAAAGTGTCCTATCTGCTGAGGAAAAACCATTCCAAGTGAAACCATTCTGAATGAGGCAAGTGCAAAGTAGACGTAAAATAATTATAATCAAAGGGTCTGAGCTTGAGAGTCAGCAGGTCAATTAAATCAGTCACATGGAACAGGTCCAGTCTACTCCATGGCTGCCATCAGCCGTCCCGGGAGTAGCGGGTTAAAAGAAAGGAGACCATACAGGAGTGTGATAGTGGGAATATTGTTTTGCAAGTGAACCGAAGCGGGCCTAGGAGGAGGGTGGCAGGCAGGGGGGAAGTGCAGGACCACAGGAAGGCATTAGGGTGGATCGGGGCCAACCATAGTTTTTCTATCTCGACCCACTTGGTATATGCCTGAGGCGCCGCCCAGAACAGAATAATGCATAAGTGGGTCGTCCAATAATAATGAAGAAGATATGGTACTGCAAGACCCCTTTGTGCCTTACCAGCCAACATTACAGAGCAAGGAATACTGTGACGCTTTTTATTCTGAATAAACTGAAAGATGGCCTTCTGAAAGGAATGCAACTCAGAGTGAGGGTCGGCAACGAGGAGGGTTTTGAAGAAATATAGGAGTTTTGGCAAGAGTGTCATATTTACAGCTGTGATGTGTCCTATGAATGATATGTGAAGGAGCACCACTTATTTAGGAGGCAGTGCAACTCATAAAACAGTCGTGGGTAGTTAGTGATATAAAACGTGAAATAGGAGGAAGACAGCTGAATGCCCAGATATTTGAGAGAGTGAACCTCCACTGAAAATCATAGTTTCAGCAGAGTAGTTAAAGGGTCGACTCGGGGATGTTAAGAGGGAGGGCCTTGGTTATAGACGAGTTAATTTTGTACCTGACAGTTTTCCATATTCCCTTAGTGTTGACATAAGGTTTGGGAGTGTGGTGTGGAGGTTAGTGAGAGTCATTGAGACATCATCGGCAAAGAGGCAGATTTTAAAGTCTCGATCGCGAACCGACACACCTGTAATATCCGGGTTGGATCAGATTTTAGCAGCTAAGGTTTCAATATAAAGGCCAAAAATAAAGGGAGAGAGGGGGCAAGCTTGACGAGTCACATTATGGATAGGAAATGGTGTGGAAGAAGCATAGGGGAATTTAACAACCGCGGATGGGGAGGAGTAGAGCGCAGTAATCGCAGAGAGAAACGCCCCCGAGAAACCAAACCTTTCCATCATGGCAATCATGAAAGACCAATCTAAGCGGTCAATGGCTTTCTCTGCATCTAAACTTAATAGGAGAGCGGGTGTAGAGTAACTATTGGCTACATCTATCAGATCCACAGCCCTTCTGGTGTTGTCTCCTCCCTGGCAGCAGGTAACAAAACCAACCTGGTCCTTGTGGATAAGGGATGGGAGCCAAGTGTTAAGGCGATTGGCTAAAATTTTTGTAAAAAGTTTAAGGTCAGAATTCAGGATGGCAATCGGGAGATAATTGGAGCACACCTGGTGTTTAGGTTTAGGGACCAAGGTGATGTGGGAGTGAAGCATAGTTTAGGGGATGGGGGACCCGTCTAAAAAAGAGTTGAAGAGATTGCATAGGTGGGGTAGAAGTTCCACCTGAAAGGTCTTATAGTACATATAAGTAAAACCATTAGGGCTAGGGGCTGTACGGTTAGGGAGGCTCTTCAAAACTTCAGTAAGTTCTTCATCAGTAATAGAGGCATTAAGAGAGTCGAGAGGGAGGGAAGGGAGGGGACAGGAGTTAAGATATGTATGCAAGTTCGTAGAAGCGGGGGGAAAAAGCAGGGGCAGTTCGTGAAGGAAGATTATATAATCGTGTGTAATAAGCCTGGAACGCAGAAGCGACAGTGCCTGGGTGTTGGAGGAGATTACCCAAGGAGTCACAAACCTCATGGATGGTGGAGGAAACCCAGTGGTCATGGAGAGTTCTAACCAGTAGGGTATGGGCTTTGTTGCCCTGTTCATAGGATCGGTGCTGTGTGTAAAGAAGTAAGCATTGGGTAGCATGCGAGGTCAGATCCCTAAAATCAGTGCGGGCTACCACAAGCTGGCGAAGCAAGGGGAGGGAGGGGTGAGCTGCCAAACAGTCTATAAGGGACCTTATTTTGACATGCAAAGCAGTTTCCCTTGCCACCCTGTCTTTCTTAAGCCGCGTAGAGAGGGCAATACAGTGGTCTCGCATGACCGCATTATGGGCTTCCCAAAGGTTAGCAAGGGAAGGGACCGAATTCTTGTTAGTCTTAAAGTAGTCTAGTAAGTGTGTTTGTAGGGTACAGTGTGAAGCTACCGAGTGCAATAGGGACTTGTTAAGATGCAAGTGACAGAGGAAAGGGTAACGATTACCAGGGCGTGATCAGACCACGAAACAGATCCAATGTCCACATCAGTAAGCATATGAAGAGTTAGGGTGTTGCCAAAAAAATAGTCTATCCTAGTGTGGGTATTGTGGTGGGAGAAGAAGGTGTAGGAGCGAGCAGAAGGATAGGAGACATGCCAAAGGTCATAAGGGACCATGTATTGCAGTAAATGGCGGAATTCCCTGGCCAGGCAAAGCTGAGAGGCAGGGAGGGGATTGTCACGAAGGGACAGCCTGTCCGTGCGTTCAGAAAAGAAAAGGTTAAAGTCCCCACCAAGCAATCAGGCCGCGCCAGTGAAGGTCCGCAAAAGTGCCATGAGCTTTTTGAGAAAGGAGAGTTGGGAGGTGTTGGGGGCATAAATATTGAAAAGAATTATGGGTTGTCCGTTCAAAAGGTAATCCAAGACAATGTAGCGCCCCTGGAGATCCAGGTGAGATGCAGTAATCGTAATGGGACAGGATTGGGACAGCAAGATGGCCATCCCCGCCTTGTGGTGGTTATGGAAGGCCAAGTAAGCCGTAGAGTAGTAGTGTTTGCGAAATTAAAAATACCAGTTTGGTCATAGCTGCAGGAAAGTAACGTTCGCCCGGAGGGATCAAAGCTTTAATGTTCGAGCCCAGACCCTTGATATTCAATGAGATACACTTAGCCATGGGAAATCAGAAGGATAAAGACAGCAAATGAGAAAGCAGAACACACCCGGAAGGTGAAGCACTCAGGACTGTAGAAGGTTAGAGAGGCCACACAACCCAACAGTATCACGGGACAGGCTGAAAGAAGATCTCTAGATCTAAGGTGGGTAAAAAAACGGGATACAATGGGGGGAGAGGTAACTGACAGGGGGATAATGGATAAAACAAGTAAACAGTGCAATAATGTATCGAGGTCGGAACTAGATCTCCCGAGCGGGGACTCAAAGCACACGACCAAATAAGAATGGGCTCAAGAACTAAGTGGGTCCAGTGAAGAACCACACAGCTGGAGAATGCCCCCAAGACTTGAGGGGAAATAGTAGCCAATATCAGGAGCCAAACCATTAGCTCAAGGGGTAATAGGATGGACATGGATAACAGTACAAAGAGACGGTGGAGGGTGGCGTATCCCGCCCAGCAGGAGCAAACAGGATGAAGTCAAGTCAAAAACAACAAACAATAAAACATGGGTTGTAGGCAAAAGTTACATAAGCAACAAGAACCTCTCAGGGACCTGTAGGAGAGAAAACCAGGTTAAGCATGAAGAGAATCAGGGGGGTGGGGATCCACCGGCGGCCTCCAAGTTGAGGAACCAGTTGAAGGCAGGTGACATCTTTTAGATTTTTGGGAGCCCCAGACTTGGGGAAGTGGTGGAGGGGGGGGGTGAGTTCCCAATCGGCCATTTCTGGAAGTGGATTGTCCAGGGCAGCACTGAAGGGGCGCAGGTCAGCAAATGTATGCAGGGTAGCCGAATGGCCACTTAGTCTCATAGTCAGAGCAAAGGGGAAGCCCCATCGATAAGGGATCTGGTGGTCCCACAGCAATTGGAGGAGGGGACCTACAGTGGGGAAAAAAAGTTTTTAGCCAGTCACCAATTGTGCAAGTTCTCCCATTTAAAAAGATGAGGCCGGCCTGTAATTGACATCATAGGTAGACCTCAACTATGAGAGACAAAATGAGAAAACATAACTAGAAAATCACATTGTCTGATTTTTTAAGAATTTATTTGCAAATTATGGTGGATAATAAGTATTTGGTCACCTACAAACAAGCAAGATTTCTGTCTCTCACACACCTGTAACTTCTTTAAGAGGCTCCTCTGTCCTCCACTCATTACCTGTAGTAATGGCTCCTGTTTGACATTGTTATCAGTATAAAAGACACCTGTCCACAACCTCAAACAGTCACACTCCAAACTCCACTATGGTGAAGATCAAAGAGCTGTGGAAGGACACCAGAAACAAAATTGTAGACCTGCACCAGGCTGGGAAGACTGGTGGGAGCAATAATTAGAAAATGGAAGACATACAAGACCACTGATAATCTCCCTTCATCAGGGGCTCCACGCAAGATCTCACCCCGTGGGGTCAAAACGATCACAAGAACGGTGAGCAAAAATCCCATAACCACACGGGGGGACCTAGTGAATGACCTGCAGAAAGCTGGGACTAACGTAACAAAGGCTCCCATCAGTAACACACCACGCCGCCAGGGACTCAGATCCTGCAGTGCCAGACGTGTCCCCCTGCTTAAGCCAGTTTGCTAGAGAGCATTTGGATGTTCCAGAAGAGTATTGGGAGAATGTCATATGGTCAGATGAAACCAAAGTAGAACTGGTTTGGTAGAAACACAACTCGTCATGTTTGGAGGAGAGTGAATACTGAGTTGCATCCAAAGAACACCATACCTACTGTGAAGCATGGGGGGGGGGGGCAACATCATGCTTTGGGGCTGTTTCTCTGTAAAGGGACCAGGATGACTGATCCGTGTACATGAAAGAATGAATGGGGCCATGTATCATGAGATTTTGAGTGCAAACCTCCTTCCATCAGCAGTGGCATTGAAGATGAAACGTGGCTGGGTCTTTCAGCATGACAATGATCCCAAGCACACTGCCAGGGCAACGAAGGAGCGGCTTCGTAAGAAGCATCTCAAGGTCCTGGAGTGGCCTAGCCAGTCTCCAGATCTCAACCCCATAGAAAACCTTTGGAGGGAGTTGAAAGTCCGTGTTGCCCAGCGACAGCCCCAAAACATCCCTGCTCTAGAGGAGATCTGCATGGAGGAATGGGCCAACATACCAGCAACAGTGTGTGCCAACCTTGTGAAGACTTACAGAAAATGTTTGACCTCTGTCATTGCCAACAAACGATACATAACAAAGTATTGAGATGAACTTTTGTTATTGACCAAATACTTATTTTCCACCATAATTTGCAAATAAATTCTTAAAAAATTAGACAATGTGATTTTCTGGATTTGTTTTCTCATTTTGTCTCTCATAGTTGAGGTCTACCTATGATGACAATTACAGGCCGGCCTCATCTTTATAAGTGGGAGAACTTGCACAATTGGTGGCTGACTAAATACTTTTTTTCCCCACTGTATATCAGATAGCTCAACTAAGGCAAGTGTATCAAGTCTACAAGGAGCATGTTCTATAGCTAACTGGATTAAGAAGCATATTTTTACAATAGCTGGATTAATGTGAGGTATGATC
This sequence comes from Leptodactylus fallax, assembly GCA_947044405.1. Lineage (NCBI taxonomy): Eukaryota > Metazoa > Chordata > Amphibia > Anura > Leptodactylidae > Leptodactylus > Leptodactylus fallax. The sequence continues at coordinate 141,129 of CAMRHE010000959.1, read as the reverse complement.
GCTACTACAGGTGCATCTCAATCTATTAGAATATCTTTGAAACGTTTATTTCTTTCAGTAATTAAATTAAAAAAGCGACTCCCTATATTTTCTAGATTCTTTACACACAGAGTGTTCTATTTCAAGTGTTTTATTTCTGTAAATGTTGATTATGGATTACAGGTAATGAAAACCAAAATCTAAGAAAATTATAATATTGTAACAAAGTTCAGTATTGTAAATTCAGTGTGTCACCTGCCAAGGTTTTCTAAGCCTTTAAATGGTCCCTCAGTCTGGTTCAGTAGGACACACAATCGTAGAAGACGCTGATTATGAATTGAATTACTGAATCACTGAAATGAATGAACGTTTCAAAAATATTTTAATTTATTGAGATGCACCTGTATAACGTGTACACAGCACTTATTCCCTGAAAGTTTGGTACCTTGCAATTATCATGGAGGTAACCTGGGTAGGTATTATCCCCCACTAACACCATATTGGGTGGACGATGTGATTTATCTTTTAAAAGTTATTAATAAACATTGATTTTATATTTTCTATATCAGGCATTTGTTTATGAATTTGACATATTAATAGACAAATACCCATGTATCACAATTTTTTTGTATGTACCTGTTTTATATTTAGCCTGCTTTTCTCCATCTATGTGGCTTCACCTGGGGCAAAGATTCAGTTTGTTGCCATTACCCTGTATCCAATTACCCTGACTGGCTTGTATGTATGCCCTTGTTAATATTCTTCTTCCACCTTCATCATATACAGTCATGGCCAAAAGTTTTGAGAATGATACAAATATTAATTTTTACAAAGTCTACTGCTTCAGTTTTTCTAATGGCAATTTGCATATACTCCAGAATGTTATAAAGAGTGATCAGCTTAACAGCAATTACTTGCAAAGTCAATATTTGCCTAGAAAATGAACTTTATTCCCCAAAACACATTTCAACATCATTGCAGCCCTGCCTTAAAAGGACCACCTAACATCGTTTCAGTGATTGCTCCATTAACACAGGTGTGGGTGTTGATGAGGTCAGGGCTGGAGATCAATCTGTCATGATTAAGTAAGAATGACACCACTGGACACTTTAAAAGGAGGCTGGTGCTTGCCATCATTGTTTCTCTTCTGTTAACCATGGTTATCTCTAAAGAAACACGTGCAGTCATCATTGCACTGCACAAAAATGGCCTAACTGGGAAGAGTATTGTAGCTAGAAAGATTGCACCTCAGTCAACAATCTATCGCATCATCAAGAACTTCAAGGAGAGAGGTTCCATTGGTGCCAAAAAGGCTCCAGGGCGCCCAAGAAAGACCAGCAAGCGGCAGGACCGTCTCTTAAAAGTGTTTCAGCTGCGGGATCGGGCTACCAGCAGTGCAGAGCTTGCTGAGGAATGGCAGCAGGCAGGTGTGAGTGCATCTGCACGCACTGTGAGGCGGAGACTCTTGGAGCAAGGCCTGGGCTCAAGGAGGGCAGCAAAGAAGCCACTTCTCTGCAGAAAAAACATCAGGGACAGACTGATATTCTGCAAAAGGTACAGGGAGTGGACTGCTGAGGACTGGGGTAAAGTCATTTTCTCTGATGAATCCCCTTTTCGATTGTTTGGAACATCTGGAAAACAGCTTATTCGGAGACGAAGAGGTGAGCGCTACCACCAGTCTTGTCTCATGCCAACTGTAAAGCATCCTGAAACCATTCATGTGTGGGGTTGCTTCTCAGCCAAGGGAATCGGCTCTCTCACAGTCTTGCCTAAAAACACAGCCATGAATAAAGAATGGTACCAGAATGTCCTCCAAGAGCAACTTCTCCCAACCGTCCAAGAGCAGTTTGGCGCTCAACAATGCCTTTTCCAGCATGATGGAGCACCTTGCCATAAAGCAAAGGTGATAACTAAATGGCTCAGGGAACAAAACATAGAGATTTTGGGTCCATGGCCTGGAAACTCCCCAGATCTTAATCCCATTGAGAACTTGTGGTCAATCATCAAGAGACGGGTGGACAAACAAAAACCAACAAATTCAGACAAAATTAAAGCATTGATTCTGCAAGAATGGACTGCTATCAGTCAGGATTTGGTCCAGAAGTTGATTGAGAGCATGCCAGGGAGAATTGCAGAGGTCCTGAAGAAGAAGGGTCAACACTGCAAATATTGACTTGCTGCATTAACTCATTCTAACTGTCAATATAAGCTTCTGTTACTCATAATATGAATGCAATTATATTTCTGTATGTGATAAAAACATCTGACAAACACACATAAAAACCAGAGGGCAGCAGATCATGTGAAAATGTAATATTTGTGTCATTCTCAAAATTTTTGGCCATGACTGTAGTCTCTTAACAAGTTGGACAGTAATTGATGCTTTGCAATGATCTTCTCTTATTCCACCCTCCACTGCTTAGTACATCCTACTTTGGATATCATCACTTACGAGTTTTACTGACAGGAACAATCTGTCGTAATTGCCATACATAGAGGGTTGTACAATATCCTATCTGATGTACTATATCCTGCAGTGACATTCACCACAAAGACTCTATAAAAGAAGCGATACAACTAACCCTTTACTAGAGAGCCGTCACTAGACATCCAACCCTTCACTCCTGGTAAGTTTGATTACATGTACATTTAGCAAAAATATGGGAAATGTTTCTACATATAAATAATAGGCAGTAGAGAGCGATATATCAGGGAGAATGGATTATATACTTAGCACTAGGAATAATAAGTGACGGATCTTTCTATACTGTATACTACTCTACTTATGTAATGCATAGGGTAGTAGTAATAGTACTAAATCAGTAAAATACTGGGGTCTACTGAATGTGCAGCAATATGTTGCTGGAAATGTTACATACAAGTATATTGTTTAATATTGTTCAACTACTGGTAAGTTCTGAATAACAGTAAGTACTTATGAAAACCTGTCACCAGCACAGATCCTTCTGACTTTGGAATTCATAAGCTTGCCAGATACTTTAGATTGCAGTCAGTCAACAGCTATCTCACCTGATTCCTCAGTACACATGCACACTTGGCTCTGCAGAGCTGTGGGAGAGGGGAAAAACCTGCTGCTTAAAGAGGTTGTCAAAGACCTAAAGTGTTTTGGATACTAATGACCTGTCCTCAGAATAGGTCAGCAGTATCTGATTGGTGGGGTTTGATACCTGAATCCCACACTGATCAGCTGATCTGGCTGTCTCTGTGCACCAGAAACTGTATACATGGTAAAGAACCAGAAGCAGCTCTGTTTTTATTCAAGTGAATGAGAGCAGAGCTGCAGTTATCCGGCACCTCCGCTTAAGTGTAAATAGGCTCCATGCACTGTAGTGGTGGTGTCCAGGAATTGAAGTTTCACTGCCATTCACTTGAAACCATATATCCAGCTTATAGGTGCAGGCTCTGGGTTTTGGACCACACCGATCAGATACTTTGGATCAGATTCCAAAAAACACTTGGGGTCTTAGATAACCACTTTATCTTTTAAAATCAGCAAGATTGTCAGACACACATCTAATGTGTATGCCAGCATATTATCTAAATTGTTAACCTGTGATACCCAGGGGCACATGCCACGCGTCTTGGAGATGAGGTCATAACCATGAGGGTACTTTGATACAATGTGTTCAGTAGGTGGTGTCTTCAAATATTGTCAAACACTGATTTAATAAAAAACCTTATGATAACAAAGTTAACAGGATCTGCCACAACCAAGAGTGAAGTGTTAGGGACGTATAAGATACAAATGTGACCCCAAAATAGAAGAAGTTACTGGCTTCTCTTTCTTAGGGCATTTGTTAACAGATTTTTATTGTGGGAAGGCAATGAGAGGGGATGTTAAAATATTCTTGCCCCATCCATATATTGTGCAAAGTGTATTTTAGGGGCTCGATACCTTAAGAGGAAGAGGTCTTGTTCTACTGATCATTGGGATTGCAAATGATGGGACCACCAGTAATCTGACACTTTGTTCCTAAACTATGTATATGGGATGAGTGTAATTTGTGACACAAGCCCCTTAAGTACTTTGGTTGTGCTCCTCTGCTCAAATTTAACTATTTATTTGTTTTTCAAAAACGTGTATATAAAAGGATAGGTTCTATGTCTGATTTGACTCGCAATTTGTACTGAGGAAATCACTGTGCTAGTATTATGCCATTACACATGTTTTGCTGCATGCCTTAATTTTCTTTGCCTACTTTGCACTGGTTAATAAATTTAAGTATTTTTTGTTCCCAAACCTGTGCAAAATATTTGATGTGTGGTCTGATGTGTGGTTTGTATACAGGCAAATTTATGTTCTAGTCATGTTTGCCTATATCTCTAATCTGCAAATTATTAGCGACGGATTACGAGTGATGCTCTTCCTCCTTTTAGTAAAGAACTAATTTGCATTCATTTTCCTAGGGAACATTGCCTGTAAGACTTCCTATGCAGGTTATTCCATTTAAAGAGGATCTTTCACCACCTCTGACTCTCACCGTTCTTGAACAATTTGTGCTCTTAGTTTCATTACCTGAAATCCCAAATAGGAACAAAAAAATAAAAACAATCTATTGAAACATTAAAAGTTGGTGAAAGGTCCCCTTCAAGACAACATTTGATAATGAAATATTGATAATTACTACATTGCTAACACTTGTGATGAAAATGAGTCACAATATTTTTTTATGTTTTACAGGTTATCACAGAAACAAATCAAGTCAATAGATCAATTTGCTATGGATTTAAATTCTTCCTATACTGAAAATTACGACTATGGCAATGAAACTTTTGTAATACCTACTAGAAGACCGGAACCTATTCCTCCAAGAACAGTCTATGCATGGATTGCTTTAGTTTTGTACATCATTGTGGTTGTGCTTGGTGTACCTGGGAATTGTTTAGTGGTGCGGATAACTGCCTTTGAAATGAAACGCTCAGTGAACACGGTATGGTTCCTAAATCTGGCAATTGCTGATCTCCTGTGCTGTCTCTCTGCTTCACTGAGTATCATGACTATAAGCCTAAGATACTGGCCCCTGGGCCTCTTTGCCTGCAAGTTTAATGCATCTGTTCTCTTGATCAACATGTTTGCTAGCATCTTTCTCCTGACTATAATCAGCATTGACCGTTGCGCCTTGGTGGTAAAACCTGTATGGTGTCAGAACCACAGAACTTTGGGAAAGGCGTATGTGGCATGTGTGGTTATGTGGATCCTGGCCATCATCTTGAGCAGCCCATCCTTCATCTTTCGGAACATTGGTTCAGCCTATGGGAAAGCAATTTGTGTACATGACTATTCAATAATAAGAGCTGAAGATCAACAACGTGTGGAAAACTTCATTGCTATTTTTCGTCTACTAGTTGGCTTTATCATTCCATTTCTTGTTATTATCACCTGCTATAGCATACTAATGAATAGAGTTAAAGTTCGATTTACACAGAACACTAAGACAATGAAAGTAGTCCTTGTAGTCATCATTGGCTTCTTCGTATGTTGGCTTCCTTACCATGTGGTGGGAATGATTCTTTCTTTCAATCCAAATAATTCTGATTTATTTAAATCCTCATTAAAGGTGGATACAATACTTATCGCCATTGCATTCATGAACAGTTGTATTAACCCAATCATCTATGTGCTAATGGGACAAGATTTGAAAAGCAAATTTAAAAAATCATTCAGATCTATTCTAAAAAACGTATTGGCAGAGGAAGTGAGTCAGTCAGTTGATTCCAGAAAGTCAAAGTCAATGTCAATATCAGAAACCAGGAATACAGAAGCTTCTTTATAATGTAATGGGGCATAAACATCTATAATCCAGGCATTTGAGACAATATAGCGTAACTTGTACAAATGTACAGTATTGTTTAGCGGAGGAATATGCAGGTTATGGGTAGGGTTGCGCTCGGCCCTACTACCAACACCTTTGCGTTCTATGGTACAAAAGACCTGATTGATATTGTAACATTTAATAGAATTTAGTATCATTTCCATAGCCACTACACCGAGTTAGATATGGTTCGACAACTGGGTGACCATGTTCACGTTAATAGTCTATAATATTGCACTTTCACAGAAAATATTTCTTTATATTGTACTGTATAGTACAAATGTAATGTGGTCATTATAATTCCTTCTATTTACTTAAAATGTCTTAAAAGGGATACCCCATCAAAAAAAAATTCATAGCTGTTTCTTTGCTTGAACCCCCACTATATTAGTATTAGTAAAGAGCTTCTATCAAGGAGCAACTCTCACTCCAGCTGGCCTGACCCATCTTCCTATTACTGTAGATATTTCAGCAAGATCTTACCTAGAGATTCCAAAGGTAGACTTTGACAAAGATAGCCTTGCAGAAACGCCAACACTACTGTAGAAGATTGATTTGGCTTCTGCTATCTTCCTGTATCTTGCAGCCTGAATATGTACATGTATTAAAGCTATTTTGCATATTAAAGAGGATCTTTCACTACCTCCACCAACTCCAACTGATAGCATCATAGCTGCCCTTCACTGATTCTGGCACAGTTGAAATTTTTCTCTAGCCCCCACCGTTCCTAATTAATCTCTCCTGCTACTTTCAGCACAATCATATTTATAACCAAGTGGGCGGTCCCAGACTGGAGCAGAAAGACAGGGACTGTCCACCTGACAGTAGAGAGCATAATTGTACTGAAACTAACAGCACTGATTGCTCTGGGATGGTGGGAGGTGAAGGAGAAAAAATTCTAACTATGCCCGAATCAGTGGAGGGGTTCCCATTGAAGGATGCAAAGAGTTGGAGTTGGTGGTGAAAAGTCATCTTTAATTATAAGTATATGTTGAGTATAAGAATTGTTAAAGGACAATCTTACAATTTCTTTGGACAACCACCTATAATTGCAGTGAGAAGTGGGAGAGAGATTGTCTTCTCAGGGAAGATGGCCATTATGCAAAATGTAAGGTGGACCTAAAAATCTGCCATGGGAAATCTGATCTGGACATGGGGTGGACTTTTCATAGAGGTGGTCTTTTGAAGACTTTCATGGTATATATAAATGTAGCAGACATATGTGTTTTATAGTGTGTGTATGATTCATAGACAGCATTTCATTGTTACCATACTGTATATATGTAAAATATATAATGTAACTATATCATGTCATACTTAGTTGATGGCAATATAGAACTCACTGAGTAGAAATAAATTATAAAATTCATATTTTATTAATAAATGCAGTATAAAAAGACAACAGTAATAAAGGAGACAACACAGAAAACAGTTACGAAACAACATCATCCTTAAAGGTCATCAACATCATATAACAAAATCAGTGCTTATGTAAAATGGCTCTTCTCATACACACACCTGTAGAGATATGTATGTGCGCGTGCATGCATATAGTACTCTTGTAGAACATGTAAGATCATTGTGACAGTATTTGTACATGTGCACAGCACTTAATATTTTGTATAACTACAGGTGTTTGTACACTATTCACTGTGTCCCACTATGTTATAGTGTATTTTGCCTTGGTTCTAGTGTTAGTTGATGGAAAGTCAACTGCAATAAAATGTAATAAACATTGATTTCATTCATTATATTGTGTCTAGTTCATGTAATTTCAGTGTTCATTAGAGGTATATGTTGGTAGGATTCCCCAATGCAAACCTTGATGGTTGCATATGACAGATGCCACTGTATAAATCATGGTACCATGAGCATGATGGTAGCTGCTTGACCAAGTAACACAATGTGCTTGTGCCATACAATTTTATTTTCTTTTTTGTAGTTTTGTTTTTTGTTTTGTTTTTTTTAATTACCCCCTACAGTTTTGAATGAACAGGACTTGGAACTTGAGCAATTACATTACTGCAACTTGAATCGGCTCTAACGTCAGAGCCGCGGGAACTAGAGCTGCAATCTTATCAAAGATCTTGGCTTTAAAATAAGACAAGGATCATGTAGAACCTTAAAGTGGAGGTGCATATACTCGCACTTTTACTTTAACCAGTGTACAGGATAAGACGAGCAACCGACAGTGCAGGTAGAGGAGAAGGATTTTATTATTATCCTGTCCCTGATACTTCAGATAACCCCAGGGGAGGAGGTACCATGGACTTTTGTTCATGATTTCACTCCCCCATTATCAATCAGAATCATACTTACCATTTAACACCTTATATGCTGCGGTCAATGCTAACTGTATCACCCAAGTCGTTTTACAAAAAAATAAAAATAGAGTTTCAAACCATGGTTAATGAAAAAAAAAAAACCCCACACAATTGGTATCACCACATCTGTAGCAAAAGATAAAATAAAATTAGTATATTATTTGTTCTACATGATGAATGCCATAAACCTTAAAATTCAGATGCCAGAATTGATGTTCACTGATCATGTCACTTCTCCAAAAGTAATAAAAACTGATCAAAAAGTCTTATGTACCCACAAAATAAAAGGTCTCGTAAAGCTACATCGAAATAAATTGTAAAAAGTTATGAAGGCGGGAATGCAGAGAGGGATAAAATGCTACTTGTTTAAGGCTAAAATGTTAGATCTCTAAAGAGTTAAAATACACATAAGGGAGGGGCGTGGCTTGGCATGAGCGCGAATGGCAGCAGACACTGAGAGCTCTGACCAGTGTCCCACTAAAATAGGTCCATAAGCACTTCAAAATGGGCAAAATGAGAAGCAAAAAGAACCCAGGGGAGCCCTTTACCTCCCAGGCACAGGAGGGGGCCATCTCCAATTACTTTATTCCGCTGATGGAGCAGGAGGGACCCTCCGATGCTGAGGCCTGCAAGGGAGCGCTGACGCCATCTTTTCAGCACCGCACACGATCTGACAGGCCGGAGAGCAGCGCTGCGCATCCCGTCCTGACAGCCCGACGGCTCCCTTCCCCTCCGCTGGCGGAGGGAGCAGCCTCACCGACAAGGGAGAAGTCCTCCTCGCGCTTTCCCACCAGCGCTGACAGTGACCCGGCCCCCAGTGCTTCCAAGATAACACCAGGCTCGAGAGCAGCGGCGGTGCGGGCACCGCTGATCGCCCCCACCCAACCAGACAACGTGGTAATTAGAGGGGCTGCACGGGGAACAGCCTCACCTTCACCCTCTAACAGGCCTCCTCTTTACAGACCAGACGCACAGACCCCGACCACCGCACTGTCTGATCTGTCCTCAGGAGAGGAGGAGGATCCACCTTCCACTTGCAAGAAAAAAAGTGAGTAGCCGTCAGACATCTATCGCTAGCCACGTTTTGGCAGAGTCTGTAGTATCTCACCTCCTCCCCCCTCTGGAGGAAGCGGCCATTACGCTGCAGGGACATCCAGAACTGCAGGCGTTACTCGCTTTAAGCAGAAGGGGCATGGATAATCTAGCCGCAGATCTGAAACGTGCGTGGCGTCATGACCTGCAAATAGTTAAAACATATATCACAGACCTACAACTCAGAGTTGACAACTTGGAGCAGTTTCAAGCGTCAGTGACGTCTTCCCTTCAGTCGCTTCAACAGATGTCTTCTGCCCATACCACTCACTACCGCCGGCTCACTTCCCATGTAGATGACATAGAGAACCGTAATCGGCGCAATAATATAAGGATCCGCGGCCTACCAGAAACCACCCAGACCGCTGACCTAGTACCGGCACTCACGAGCATCTTCAATACCATCTTGGGGCGTCCCCCTGAGACGCCTGTAGAAATGGATAGAGCACATCGGGCCCTCCGACCTCACAGCGCAGACCCAGCGAGACCGAGGGATGTCATATGTAGGATCCACTACTTCACCGTAAAGGAGGATATAATGTCCAAAGCCAGAAATCTCAAGAGCATCGACTTCAGGGGTGCCCCTCTATCCATCTTTCCGGATCTCTCCAGACACACTCTCCGTCAGAGAACGGCACTGAAACCGCTACTTGCTGTACTTCAAGAACGAGGGATTCCCTATCGGTGGGGGTTTCCTTTCGCTCTCCAGGTTCGCAGGCAGGATAAGCTGATCGTCTTGACATCCCCGGAGGACCTCCAGGATTTTCTCCGTGCACTTGATCTTCCAATGATCCGCCTCCCAATCTGGGAACAGATGCTCAGTGACTCAGATCACCCAGCTTCGCCTACGACGGTCCGAACCACTACTAGAGATCGAGCAACGACTCCTCCAGGGCCACAAAGACTTAGGCGTAGACGTCGCCTGGCAACAGAACGTGACCAGCCGGCTTGAGCTACCTCTTCCCAGGTGAACCTATCTTGCTGGACTTTATAGTTCAGGGTTATACCATTGTTGAAATCCAAATGTTCTGCCTATTTTTTTTGCATTTGCACTCCTTCATTAGAGACCTATTCACTATGTTGCCTCTTCAGGTATAATTTAACATAATGGGCCACATAGTCTCTGGTTATTTGTCATTTTTTGACCTCTTTTTCTCTACTTCTTGTCTTGCTGCCTTGGGCTCTGCCTTCTTCGTTCTCGCATAGCTAAGGTTCTGCAGTGCGGAACCACACGGAGACGCGTGCTTCTACCCAATAATCCCACTGAGGGTGTCCTGTCTGCCCTCTTTAACCTTCACTTCCCTCCTCCCTCCTGCTCCCCGAGGTCCCTGACCCCCAACTCCGGGTACCACTGACCCAACTCTAACCGCTACTGATCTCGCCCTCTCCTTTTCCGCCTTCACTCTCCCTCCCCTTGCACTACCTATGGCGGACATTATAATATCCTCATTCAATGTTAAGGGATTGAATGTACCTGAGAAGCGCTCTCAAGTTCTTTATGATGCCCACAAGCGTAGGGTCCAGATTCTCTGCCTACAAGAAACACATTTTCTTGCTAACCATGTGCCTGCTATTAAAAACCGCTACTTTCCGTTATGGTCTCATAGTAGTAACACACAGGGTAAAACTAAGGGAGTTGCCACCTTTTTCCACAAAAACCTCCCTGTAAAGATTATAGATTCAATGACAGACCAGGACGCTAGATACATCTATCTCATATGCGAAATATATGGATCAATGTACACAGTAGCCAACATATATGCACCTAACATTGGTCAGATCCCTTTCCTTGTCTCAGCCCTGAATGCCCTCCAATCTTTTGCCAAAGGCCATCTCCTACTATGTGGAGACTTCAATCTCCCTTTGAACCCTTTATTAGATACCTCTGAAGGTAGGTCCCATATCTCCTACAGCGCCTTAAACAAGCTCAGGAAGCTTTTACACTCCATGTTGTTGTGCGATGCCTGGCGGATCCTTCATCCGTCCGATAAAGACTTTTCCTACTACTCCTATCCTCATAACACATACAGTAGAATTGACTATATTCTTACGTCTCACGCTATCTTGCCACAAGTGACCGCAGCCGGGGTACTGCATTCCTCTTTGACCACTCTCCAATCACATGCACTATTCGTATGTCGCCTCCGGGACCTCGCCCACACGCTTGGAGACTGAATGAGTCGCTCTTGCTTGATGCTTCATGTATGGCCGATCTCAAACTTACTGTTTCCAACTTTGTGACAGACCATGCCCATGACTCCACCTCTCCACCGATTCAATGGGAAGCCTTAAAATGTGTGCTTCGTGGAGTGCTGATGAAACATGGGGCTAGAATTAAGAAGGAATCGGGGCTTAAGTTCCAGTCGCTCCTTCGAGACTTAGCTGCCCTTGAGGCACAACATAAATTATCCCTACAACAGTCTACCCTGGTTGCGCTGACGGCTACGCGTCAGGAGATCAGGTCCTTGTTAGAGCACAGGCAACAGCAACTTCGCCAATTAGGCAAACGATTGTTCTATGAGTGGGGTAACAAGGCGGGTCGTCTACTGGCACGCGCCGTAAGAGAGCGTCAGGCCGCTTCGTACATAACGGCCATTAAGAACCCATCGGGAGCCACAACGCACTTAACTACAGACATAGCTGAAGCATTCCGAGGATATTATGAATCCCTTTATAACCTTCCTCAGCCACACACCATCAATCGGATGCCTGATCCCCCCCTTACACTTCCTCAATATATAGCACAGACAGCTCTCCCTTCTCTTAAACCCGTAGAGTCCGACCTACTGGAATTACCTTTTTCCGCCCAGGAACTTGAGCTGGGGATCTCGGACTTGCCCGCGGGTAAAAGCCCGGGACTGGACGGGTTCACAGCTCGGTTCTACAAGATTTTACAGCTTGATCTTGCACCCCTTCTATTGAAATCCTTTAACTCTATCTCGCCTGACACTCAAATCCCCCCCCCCCCTTTTACATGCACATATTACGGTTATACCCAAGGAGGGTAAGGACCACCTGCTCTGCCCTAGTTATAGACCAATATCCTTGATCAATACTGACGCCAAACTCTATGCCAAACTGATAGCTAATAGACTGAGTCAGTATATGGAAAAGCTAGTTCACTACGATCAAGTTGGCTTTATCCCACATAGAGAGGCACGGGACAACACGTTGAAGGCCTTCTCGGCGATCCATCATGCAAAGAGTTCACGAATCCCTATGATGCTTCTCTCTTTGGACGTGGAGAAGGCCTTTGACAGGGTTGATTGGGGCTTCTTAGAAGCAGCTCTCTCGCAGATAGGATTGGGACCCAGGATGCTTACCCGCATATGCTCCCTTTATAACTCCCCGCGGGCACAGGTACGAGTTAATGGCACACTCTCTTCACCTCTTACTATACACAATGGCACGCGCCAAGGTTGTCCTCTCTCACCTATGCTCTATGCCTTGGTGATGGAACATCTACTCGTAGCAATTAGGGATAATCCAGACATCCAGGGCCTCAGAATCTGAAATCTACATCTTAAGCTCTCAGCACTCGCAGATGATGTCCTACTCTTCATTACTCAGCCGCTCACAACTATCCCATTTCTCCTCCGAGAAATCAACTCCTACAGCTACTATAGTAACTACAAACTCAACCTATCCAAATGTTCCGCTCTTAATGTCTCCCTGCCAGAGTCACAGCTTCGTGGTCTCCGCTCCTCCTTTCCCTTTACGTGGTCCCAGAAAGCAATTAAATACTTGGGAGTTCAGCTCCCTAGCAATCTAACCGATTCCTATACACTTAATTTCCTTCTGATCCTGCGTACCTTGCAGACAGATCTGAAACGCTGGGACACCACAGGCCTCTCTTGGCTGGGACGCATTAATTTGTTAAAAATGAATGACCTCCCCAGGCTACTCTATCTATTTCAGACTGTCCCTATAATGTTACCCAAACACTTCTTTACAACTATCCAGAAAACATTTACTAAATTCATATGGGCATCCAAGCCACCGAGAATTGCAAGAAGTATCTTGACCAAACCCAAAGAGTGCGGCGGATTGGCGGTACCGGATTGCTCTCACTACTTCCTGGCTGCGGTCACTACGTGCATTTTAGATTGGCATCACTCGGAGCGCTCTAAACTCTGGGTCGCCTTGGAGGGTTCCTTGAGTTCACTTCCACTTACTGCCCTCCCGTGGCTTGATAAGCGTTACTGGACAGATAGCTCCATCCGTACACTTCCATGCGTCGCGCGTCAGGTCCTTGGATCGTGCCGACGCTATGGTGCTGTGCGTAGACTATTTCTAAACGATGAACCTATGACACCTATCTCGGGCAACCCGGATTTTCCTACTGCGCTCCACTCCTCTTTTTTATCTCAGTTACAAGCACAACATCTCTCCTTCCCCGCCAAGAGCTGACCCCTCCTGGGTCAGACCCTGACTCGGCCATATCCCTTTGGCAATACGCCCAGCTAACTCACCTATACACCACTCTTAAGGGAACGCATAATTTGCACAGAAACTTACTGCCTTTTGAACGCATATGCCTCTCTCCCCATACCCCAGCTCACACAATCTCGCTTATCTATGGCATGATGCGGGAGACTGCTACTGACTCCCTACCTGCTTACATGGGTGGGTGGGAGGGGGAGCTGGGGGGTCTCGTTCGCGCCAGATATGTGGTCATCGGCATTCCAGGCATGCCACAAATTCTCTATTTCCTGAAAGGCACAGGAGACTAACTATAAGATACTCTCCCGATGGTATAGAGTCCCATCTGTTCTCCATGAGATGTATCCCTTTACCTCAGATCGATGTTGGAGATGTACCTCTGGCCGGGGTACGATGAAGCACGTCTGGTGGGAATGTACATTCTTATGCCCCTTCTGGTCAGAAGTCGTCGTATAATTAAGATGGCTACGGGCATTTCATTAGGCGATGACCCGGCTCCCCTTCTTCTCTCCATCTTCCCGAGTAAATACGAGAAACACACCCGCAAATTGATAGGCTTCATGCTCGTGGCCGCAAGGTCTGTGATTCCTAGACTATGGAAATCTCAGAAGCCCCCCTCCCTAGTGTCCTGGCTTAAAGAGATTTTACTCATCCGTAGTATGGAAAATATGATGGCGGAGCTGCGACAGGATGACAGGACCCATCACCAAACATGGCGCCTTTGGAATCTCTTTAACCAGTCCAGGGAATTCCAGTCTGCCTTCCCCTCTATATCCCCCCAACAGGGACCTCCCCCCCCACCCGACTTCTTCTAATCTTTTGTCATAATAATGTAATTGTGTTTTTGACTTTACCCTATATTTTACTGCATTCTGTGTTCGGCCCTGCTGCGACAGAGCCTATGTTGTTCCCTGTTAAAGAGCTGGGTATTACTAATAATTAACATTATATTAATTATTAATATCACAACTATTTATGTTAAGATTATGCTAAAAGGAGGGAATTCTTGGCTCACCAATGTCAAGGATGAATATTAATAATTAATATTCATCACTCCTGACTTGCTTCACCAATCCCAGTTTCCCTCCTTTCTCCTTAGGTATATCTACTTATCTGTTTCCTTGACTGGTTTGCATGTACGATAATTTACCCCACAATATTAATAATAAAATACGTTTATTATTAATGCACTTGTAATATGATGGAACTAGGTTATAGAATAATACAAAACAGTATTAACACAGTGCAATACAATAAGTACAGAACCCAATTACCCAGGTGAATATAAAACCTGCAGATATCTCTACATACACACACACAACCCCTAGACAAGTTACTAACTGACCCTTTCTGTAAGGAACACAGCAGTAGTAATACAGATTAATAGAGGGTGACTGATAGATAGATGGATAGATAGATAGATAGATAGATAGATAGATAGATAGATAGATAGATAGATAGATAGATAATAGATGGATGATGGGTGGATGGATGGATAGAGAGATAGAGAGAGAAAGTTATACTTAAGCCTTATTATGCTCTGGTGGTATATGGAGCTTGTCTAGGTGAGGCTGGTCAGTCCATATCCCAAGGGGGCTGGTGAAGAGAGAGAGAGAGGGCTTTTGGCCCATCACATTTATGGCCCACAACTCCGCCCACCTGGATGTTGTCACTCCAATCAGGCTCTTGGTATTGTAATATCATAAGTTTAGATGCAATACTTCTTATGAGTCTTGGGATGGCGCTCTAACACTTAAAATCGATCCTTGGCCCAGGGGTAATGACCTATCTCCCCCATCTGACTTCTAATGTCCCTTGTTCAGTGGCTTATCTCTGGGTAACTCTCTTTGAACAAGGGAAGCTGATTATCATCACCATGAAGGTCTCATTAGCACATTCCATCTCCACCCTTTTAAACAAAAGCCTTCCTGGCCAATGCTTGATGTCTGTTAGATTACATCTCTTTGAAAGCAGGTTTTGTAGCCTGCAGACACTTATGAGATATCTGAAGTATATAGCTCTCTCAGAAGTTCTGAATGGAATGATTGATACAACTAGATAAATATGTATATATATATATATATATATATATATATATTAATGTTTGTGGTAAGCACTTCCCTTTACAATCCCCCTGTTGTCGGGAACACGACAATGTAATTTGAGGAAGTGTTTGTTTGGTCGTTATTGCCCCCTCAGCCCTATTCATTCCTGGTAATGGTTCAGGATGGAGTGAAGTATAATTTGGATTTAGGTACCAAGACATCGATCATTTCCAGGGACACTTTCCCACCTATAACTGTCGCCCAATATCCTCTGCTCACAGAAAACGTCTTTTGCGCGTCCTGATTTGCGGTGTCAGTGATACTTTCTACGGTCCGCCCCAATATGTCACACCGACCTGTACGGGAACATTTTTATCCATCCCACAGTTAGTCAGGTAAGACCTTTAAACCACAGTCCATTGTCACGGTACATGCAGCACCACCTTTGGTCCGGACTGAAGCTCACGCAGGGTTAGACCACCTTGCCACATGACACCAACTGTCCTACAGGACCGCTACCTGTACTTAAGCACAGGTCACCAGTGAAGTTGTCACCGGCCTCCATGAACAGAAAAACCTGGACTTTTATCAAGGCAGGTCTGTGAACCTGCATCTGAAATGATGTCTCAGGACCTAAAATCGAATTGTGGAGAGAGGCACTGCTTCCCATGTCCCCTGTACCTGACATTCAATCCATCCATTATGAACCATACCATTTTATATGGCCGAGGTGGCAATTACCTTACAGTGTATATCCCACTCATCCACCAAACACAGAAATTCCCACCCCCCTATAGATCAAGGCGATAAAAATAAAAGGATGTGCTGGTATTGGTGCACATAGAGACTCCTGCCACACGAGCACGTGTTTCCTACTCATCCATAAACACATGAATCTTCAGACCCAGGTGTAGATGGGAATTACACTAAAAGATGCAAATGCAAGTATGTCTATACACAAACACACTCAGTGTTCAGTGTGGGAGGCGTATGTTGTTGTACAGACCATAACAGGCACTTACACCTGAAGTGTCTATGTGCACACACAAAAATGCAAAAATGTACAAGAATATAGAAAATTACATTAAAAACATTATTTACAAGTTAAGGCTGGGACTGTATTGGTATCAAGTCCTTAGTCCCTGCCTTCGGGTAAGTTCGTGATGTACGGCCTGGCCCTTTTGGAGCTGACGGGCCAGGCCTTTTATCTTCCTATAGATGAAGAACATTCCTATATACATAATGGCCACTAGGACGAGGAGGACTATGACTGGGTGTACAAGCAGATTGAAGAATGATGTTGCTTTGGGGCTATATCCGAACAGACTCTCCCACCAAGATACGGCTGAGTCCTTCTCCAGGGCATGAACCATCTCTGTTATCTTTGACTGGTCATGTTTCAATAAGATGGTGGCCTGCTTTTCAGAGTCTTTGAGCTTCTCTATGACACTTTCCTCCTTAGTGAAGTCTAGTAGCAGGTGTCTCAGTTTTCTGCCAAAACCAAGAGGGATCCTCTGGAGCCTTACAGGAGTATCTGGACGGATATCCAACCTCTTCTCTGGGGTAATCGGTGTTCTCCCCTTCTGCTCTGCTACATCGACACCTAGAACGGGATAAAGGGTACAATATGCTCCTGGGAGGAGTTCACCTCTTTCGGTGCAGTTAGTTGTATAAATGGTATATGATACATTAACGGACTGGTACCAACACCAATACCCTTGACCCATGTACTTCAAACTAGATGGAGGTATTGAGCTGCTTTTCATCTCACAGAACCCCTCATTATCCCAACACTGGTGTCTGAGCATCCGATCATGATCCCCTTGGCAGAGGATAGCATCCTCTTTCCTCCAACATCCATCTATATCAAACAGATAAGGATGGCCGGTCTCATAGGTCAGGATATCTGAGGAGAGCTGTGGATGTAACACTGTTCTGTTATTCATCATTATACCTAGGTTGATAGCACCATACCCACGTCTCACGTTGCCAGAGACAGGTGCCAGGGATGAAGCAGTGCAAGTGAGATTATGGCACCCATGCCACTGAATGACCCACCAGTTAGTATGATTGGCAGCAAAAGGAGTGATAAAAGGACTCACCCTTTGCTGGAGGTTAAAAGGGTAGTGTCCATTATACAGTGAGGACACAATATATTTAAAGTTGCTGGAAAGTTCACCCTGAACCTGAGTACATGCCAGAGCAAGCTGAGCTCTATCCTGTTCTTCCAGGAGACCCACGACTAATAGTCTAAACTTCTCTCGTAAAGCAGAAGATAGGGAGCTAGTGGCATCTATATGTGAGTGTTGTAAATCCTCCAAAACATGATTTACATCAACTTGGGTCTTGAGGCCTTCCCCAGTATGTTTCGCCAGATTCCCGAGTTTGTTTCTCAGGACTTCTAGGTCCATAGTGTTCAGTGCCCCTATTCCCATTGCACCTCCTCCTAAACCCATGGCAATCAAATCCCTTCTCCCCCTGTACTTCCTGTATCTGGTAGCATCCTTCCTTACTTCTTGTCCCACCTCTACCCATCCTTTTATCATATCGATCTGATTCCTCACAAACTCCTCACATCTATGGTCCCAGTGGTCTACTCTAAAATCATCAACCGAAATCCTCCAGGTATATAGGACGAATTTGGTTTTGGTGATGATTTTCCAGGGAGATGCTAACTGTGGAGCTATGGGATCAGCCATTTGATAGGTTGGGGCATTACAGGAATCCCTGTGGTGTTTTACTGGCTGAAGAACTTCAGTTTCATAAGGGACCCTTACCACAGTCACACATACTTTACCTCTTCCTTTAAATGGATACCATTGGTCACCTTCTCCAGTCTCTAATACGAGATTCCGGATGGGTTTAGTTGTGGAAAGATAAACCCACTGTGTAAATGTCCAACACCCCTCATCGACTGCCTCACAAAATGGCCATTTAAATGAACCATCAATATTGATAGCAAAGTTAATATCTCTGCCTCTGGGATCCTTCCAATCAGAAGATACATATCTATTCCGGTATTCCTCAGTCATAGGGGTACCATCCATCCATACATCAATTATCGGAGAATCCACTCCGTTACAGACTATATCCCATCTCCATGGGTTAGAGTCTGACATTACCATCTGAGTGTCTGGTTCCCAGTGTGCATAGGTGATGAAATAATGTCCTGTCACATCTGGTACACAAGCATCCCTCATAATGGTAATCATAAAAGATCGAATGGATGGAGATCCCTCCAGCTGAGTATACCTCTGATCCTTCGCATCAGCTCGTACCTTCAAAACTGTGGCTCTGTATAGGCCTTCAAGTTTTACTGAGCCGCTCTGATTGTTCCATAATACTTGTCCAGATTTACTGCAGTTCAACTTTAAAATCAATATGCTGGTCCCTAAATAGTCCGTGGACACATGTCCTTGAGCATATTTGGATTCCCTAGTTATTACCATATGAGAATCCCTTAGCATACAGTACGCCTTCAGGGTGCCCTTTACTGGTATGGGTCTATCAAAGTATGTCCTAACTCTTAAGCTATCCTGACTGGTATGTTTCAGAAAAGTGGCTTTTAGAATGTACCATCCACTGTATTCTGCCCCAGTGACATCTTCAGAACTCAGGACTCCTGCTTTGGTGCACAGCACCTTTGTTGTGTTTACTATCACTGGCCTATAAGGATGTAAGTGGGGATTTCTAGACACCCATCTTACTGATTTGATAGCTGTTGGTTCTGAGTCCTGGAAATGTCTGTACTCCTTGAGGCATAGAGCATGTACTGTAGGTCATGTTGTATGGCGGATACGTTCTCCACCGGGGTATAGTGCTGAACCACACCATTGGCAAAACCCTCCCTCTGGAAACCATACAAGTACCACTGCCCTGGTACAAATGTAAAGTTGCTGTATGGTTCCAGGATTTTTCCTTCCAGACATTCTACTGAGAGAAGACCTGGAAATTCGGGTGATCTCTCATCTGAGCCAAATGTGGGTTCAGAACTATTCCCTGCAAAGGCTGAATCCGCCAGTGCCATGCTTACCGCTATTAATACAAGTTGGAGGTACACTCTGCTGGCATGATCCCTACCTTTTATGGTTCCTTGTATGGAGGTAACCCTTCGTTCTGTGATCTGGTAAAGAATAACATGATAATATGAAATGTTTTGATACACCTTTGACCTACTACCCCCCTTCACCCAACTCTATACTCATGACCTTATTGAGTTGGGGAGGCACGGGTAGCCTTTGCTTGGTCAATGTGGATCCAAAACCCTGCCTTTCTTCTTTGTGAGCGTTTTTTTGTTGAGATTGGCCTTTGTACTTTCAGCATAGTGCTACCCATTACTTCCAGGACCTGGTAGGGTCCTTCCCAGTTTGCATGCCAGGGCCCGGCCTTGCGGAATACTTTGACCATGACCATTTCCCCTACAGAGGGCATGGGAGTTTCCCCCTGTAGGTATGGTTTATTCATCTTTATTGCTGCATGCGGTAGCAATTCCTTCAGGTTCTGCTGAACCTGTTGGAGAAACACATCTCTAGCAATAGCATCTTTCATGGGTGTAGAAATTTGGGGTTCACTTGGCCAACAGATAGACATCTTGCGCCTGGTCATAAGTTCAAATGGTGTTATGCCGGTTGTTGTTGCCTCTGTGGCCCGGATACCCATCAGTACTGCTGGAAGGGAAGTCACCCAAGTGGAACCCCTTTCCAACAGTGCTTTGGAGAGCCGAGTTTTGATAGTTCGGTTCATCCGCTCCACAATGCCTGCTGACTGTGGATGATAAGGTACATGAAATCTTTGCTTTATGTCCAGAAGTCCACAAAGTGCTTTCATAACCTTGCCTGTAAAATGGGTTCCCCGATCTGATTCAATCACTCGGGGGATTCCCCACCGTGATAGAATGTGCTCCCACAGAACCCGAGCAGTAGTAGTAGCGGAGTCATTTACTGTAGGGATGGCTTCTACCCATTTTGAGAAGACATCCACCACCACCAATGCATAGCGACAGTTACGGCTGCCTGCCGGTAATGGTCCTATGTAATCAATTTGTAAAGTAGACCATGGTCCCTCCGCTGGAGGAACCCGCTGCAACACTGGCTTCAGGGCGGATGCCCTTGGGTTTACCTGAGCACACACCAGGCATTGTTGTGTAACTTCCTCTACCGTCTTGGACATATCTGGCCAGTATAATTTGTCCTTGAGTAGGGTCAAAAGTTTGTCCCGACTCAGATGACCCAACAACTGATGATTGAGTCTTGTTAGTTCTGCTTGCAGATGCTGTGGGACCACCGGTAGAGGGAGTGGTTTGGTTCCAGTGTCATAACACAAGATGCCCTGTTGGACTGTCCAGGGATCTTGTGGGCTGGTAAGGTGTTCTGCCAGCAAAGGATCCTTTGACTGTTCCTCTTCAAATGACACTGGACCATCTTTGAGTTGTTTGTTTCTGATTTCAATCTGATGTACGGGTATGGCTTCAGTGTCTGATTCCTGGAGGACCCCAGACACTGCAGCCAATTTGGCAGACTCATCTGCTTTGTTGTTACCCCGGATTAGAGGGTTATCACCCTTCTGGTGTGCTGGAATTTTTATGATTGAAGAATTCCCAGGATGTGCCATGCCCCATTCCCACAACTCTTTCAGGATTGAGGCATGAGCTAAAGGTTTATTTTGGCTGTCCACAAACCCTCGTCGTTTCCAAGTGTCCAGATGCAAAGTGAGAGATCGGACTACATATGAGCTGTCGCTATATATAGTACGATTCCCTGGAGGCTGAATGAGAAGGGCTTCTCTGACGGCCTCCAGTTCAGCCCGTTGTGCTGACATGTGACCAGGCAACCTTACCAGCTTCTGAGTACCCATGGTCTCATCCAGCACTGCAAATCCTGTCATGTAGGTGCCGTTCAAGCAGAATCGAGAGCCATCAACAAAGATGACTCTGTCATCGGGATTAGTGGTCATCCTGAATAGCTGGGGATCAGTGACCTGCGTTAGTTGACCACAATCATGTTCTATCCCTGTCATATTTAACAACTGGGAGAGAACATATTTTGCTTTGTGGTCCACTGTCAGATTTCGCCCACTCAGCTCCATGATCCACTTCCCAAATCTCTGTTGTGAGACTCCAGGGAGTGTATCTCGAAGCAAGAGTGCCAGCGGGGAATGTGGCGTCTGTACAGTGAGGGGCCTGAAACCCACAATATGCTCGGTAGCTTTAACCGCATAGTGTATGGCTGTCAGTTGTTTAGCACATTCATCAAAACCCCTTTCAAGGAGCCTGGAGAAGTACCCTAGAGGTCTATACTCAGATCCTATCTTTTGAAGAAGGACCGTAGAAATAGACTCTGCGCCAGCATGGGCTTGTATGGCCAGTTTTCCTTCTGGGTGAGGGGTGGCTAGGACTGGGGCGGATGAGAGATCTCTTTTCAGAGTTGAAAAGGCCTCTTCCTGTGTCTCTGACCAGTCCTTCAGAGAAGGCTGTTCCCCTCTAAGAAGTTCATAGAGTGGTTTCGCTTTGACGGCAAAATCCTCTATGAACTCCCTCATGAAGTTGGCTACTCCTAGGAACTTGCGTAAGTTCTGTAGAGAGTCTGGCCTGGGTATCTTCACCATGGCTTCCACATGGGCAGCCAGGATGCCCTTGGCTCCATATGAAATCTGGACACCAAGGAAGGTGACTTCTGTCCTAGCCAAGTTTGCCTTATGAGGGCTCAGCTTGAGTCCAGCCTGGGCCAGGAGTCCCAACAGTTCCTTCAACAGAACCAGATGGTCTTCCATGGTTTCTGTGTGAAGGAGAAGGTTGTCTACATATTGCAGCAGACATTCTGGCCGTGAGAACACACTTAATACAGCCGCTAATGCCTGGTGAAAATATGTAGGACTACTGTGAAACCCCTGGGGCAGTACACAGAACATATATTGCTTGTTACCCACTGTGAAGGCGAACTTGTACCTGCAGCTCTCTGTCAGTTCGATGGAAAAGAATCCATTGGCGACATCGATGGTTGAGAATATACGACTTTTGCCGCTTACCCTTGCCATTATGTCGGGAGTCTGAGCGACCACAGGTGCAGACATGGGGGTGTACTTATTAAGGATGCGAAGGTCTATTGTAAGCCTCCATGTAGTTTCAACACCTGCACCCTTCTTTTTCACAGGCCATAAAGGATTATTGCACTTTGAATTACCCTCTATGACCACACCCCTTACTTCCAGGTCTTGGACTGTCTCTAGAATTGATTGTGTTGCCTCAGGCGGAAAGCGGTATTGACGCTGAGGTGGAGGGTCTGGCCCTTGTATGTCCACCTGAACGCCAACCATTCTTCCACAATCATTTTTGCTTTGAGCCCACAAGTCTGGATATTCGAACACAATAGGTTCAAGGTCTATGTTGTGTGAGACCTCTGGCCATTTGTGTTCCAGCACATTGGAAAAATTCTCAATTGCTGGTAGGGGTGGTCCCAGACATTGGTGCTGTATGACATACACCTTTGATCGTCTTGGACCCCTCCAAACAATACAGTTTGCCAAATCGATTATCCATCCATTTTGTGTCATTACATCGGTACCGATGATGTTATCAGTACCAGGGTAATACCACATTGGGATCTTCAAGGTCCTATTTCTGTCAAGCTCAACTAGAACTTCATCTATCCTGTGGGCTTTCACCCCCCCTTGTTGGTGATCAAATCCGATCACCATACACTGAGGGCTGTTGGGGTGTAGATCATGTTTGACATTGGTAATAGAAATTTCTGCTCCAGTGTCGAGCATGATCTTGGTATCGTGGTCTTTTATTCTAGCTTTAATGTGGGGTCTCCCTGAAGAATCCAGTATGATGTGACATATTGGAGCCAGATCTTTAGGGATCCCTGACCGTCAGTCAATCTGCACCAGATTCTCAGTAGGTACCTCTGAGGTACGTACTGCCACTTGTGGTTTCTTTTTTTTTTTTATATAACTGTAATTTTATTGAAAAATTTTTCATTAACAAGGAATAAAGAAAAAACAAAAAACAATAATAATCAAACAAACAGGAAGCATTGAGGTAAATAGAGGCTATCCGCCTCCTCCCCCTTAAGCAATATGCATTTAAATTAAGCAGTGAACAAGGGAGGGGGGAATGGAGGGGTTAAGAAGACAAGGGTAGGACCAAAGGGAAGGGGGGGAGGGAAGGAGAGGACTAGAGATCAGAGACCCTGTGATGTACAATACATGTCCCAGGGTGCCCAAATAGCCCCAAAGGCTTCCCGTGAATTATGTAGGCCAGCAGTCAGGTATTCAAGACTCCTCACATCCTTCATTCTAGCCACAAGCTCAAGACTAGATGGGGGACTCACTTTCTTCCAGTTTCTAGCTATGAGAGTTTCAGCTGCAGTACAAAGATGCAAGAAAAGCCTGGATGACTTATTGCTCAGGTGTCTGGGGGGAAGGTTCAGGAGATAAAGAAGAGGGTCAAGAGGAACCTCTTGCAAAAAGAGAGCAGTCGTCAGAGTCCTGACCTCCCTCCAGAAACCGAGGATGAGAGGGCACGTCCAAAAGATATGGTGCAGGGTACCCACCGCAGCTCCACAGCGCCAGCACCATGGGGGAACTAATGGGTTTAAAGCATGAAGGAGAGCCGGAGTATGATACCAATGCATCAACAGCTTATACTGCGCTTCCCTAAACGTAATGCACTGAGATGATTTCTGGGCCCGAGACCATACAATCCGCCACTGTTCCTGGGAGATGGGTTTACCCACCGCCTCCTCCCATTTAAGCATATAGCGATGATTAAAAGGAGAGCCTGTAGTTTGTGAGTTAAGAAGTTGGTAAATAGAGGATATAAAGCCCCTAGTGGACGTGCCTGCACGGCAAATCTTTTCAAAAGCGGTGGGAAGTGATACCTTAAGAGACCCATGGAGGGAGCGGACAAAGTGAACCACCTGCAAGTAATGGAACCATTCAGTACCTGGCAGGTTTTGATTAGCTGTAAGATGAGCAAAGGACCTGAGTTCCAAGGTTCCAGGGTCAACCATGTCAGCAATCCGGTAAAGGCCAGCTTCAGACCACACTTTAGTCATGGCAGAAGTCAGGCTCTCCGGGAGAAGGAGGTTGTATAGTATGGAGACCATAGATGAGCGCGGGGACATCAGGGAGAATCTAGTACAACAGGTAGACCATATAGATCTAGTAAACCGAATGGGGCCCAACAGGTACGAGGCAGGGGGGGTGGGGGGGGGAGCTGACCCACAGAAGCGCGTTAGATGCATGGGTGCCAGCCATAGCTTCTCTATCTGCACCCATCTGGTGTATGCTGGCATAGCCGCCCAGAATGGGATATGGCGTAAGTGGGCCGCCCAGTAATAATGTAACAAATGTGGGACAGCCATATCCCCAGACCCCCTATCTGCCAGCATAACAGATCTGGGTATTCGGTGTTGTTTTGCTTGCCAGATAAACTGGAAGATAGCTTTCTGTAGGTTCCGTAATTCTCCCTGAGGTATCGCGACCGGGAGCATCTCGAAAAAATACAGTAGCTTCGGGAGGAGAGTCATCTTGACCGCAGCAATTCTCCCCAAAAGGGAGATAGGCAAGGGTTGCCATTTGTCCAATAGGGCTCTTAGCTCACAAAACAACCGTGGGTAGTTTGCCGAGTAGAGGGTGGCATAGGAGGTGGATATATGGACTCCCAGGTCTCGGATAGAGGACTCCCGCCACTGGAAATCGTAATTACTGCGGAGGAGAAGGAGAAGGTCCCATGGGATGTTGAGTGGGAGTGCCTCAGTCTTCGCGGGGTTCACCTTATACCCTGAGAGATCACCATAGGTCTCCAGCAAGCGCAGCAAGTTTGGAAGGGTAGTATGAGGGGAGGTGAGAGTGAGGAGTACATCGTCCACGAAGAGAGATACCTTAAATTCCTTATCTTGGACCATGATCCCCTTGATATTAGGGTCTCGCCTAATCTTGGCCGCTAGCGGTTCAATGCAGAGGGCAAATATGATGGGTGACAGGGGGCAACCCTGCCTAGTGCCATTTCGAATAGGGAAGGAGGGCGAAGATGCATGGGGAAGCCTAATTGCTGCTGAGGGTAAGGAGTAAAGGGCCTGGATAGCTGTGAGAAAAGGTCCCGTAAGCCCGAACGCCTTAAGCGTAGCATGCATAAACGACCAATTTATGCGGTCAAAAGCCTTTTCAGCATCCAGGCTCAAGAGAAGGGCCGGGGTAGAATAATGATTGGCCACCTCCACCAAATCCACAGTCCTCCTGGTGTTGTCACCACCCTGACGACAGGGGATGAATCCCACCTGGTCCTTATGGACAAGCAGAGGGAGCCAAGCATTCAGTCTATTGGCTAGGAGTTTGGTGAAAAGTTTCAGGTCCGTGTTCAGCAAAGCAATCGGTCGGTAGTTAGCACAATCCTGCAAGTCCTTACCCGGTTTAGGGACCAATGTGAGTAGTGAAGAGAGCATAGTCGGGGGTATAGGGGAACCTGAAAGGAAGGAATTGAAGAGGGACAATAGATGAGCAGAGAGTTCACCCTGGAAAACCTTATAATAATTGTAAGTGAACCCATCTGGGCCTGGGGCTTTCCCATTTGGGAGGTCCCTCAGGACCCCTTCTAGTTCCTCCTTGGTGATGGGGGTGTTCAGGGAGGTAAAGGCCTCAGGAGGAAGGCGTGGGAGACAACAATCCTTTAAATAGTCTTCCAGCAGTGTTGAGTCATCCCCAGGGAGTAGTGCTCGTGGAGGGGGTAAGTCATACAGCTTAGAGTAGTAAGAGTGGAACACCAGCGCCACAGCATCAGGGTGATGTTGAAGAGTACCCGCGGGGTCACGGACAGAGTGTGGTGTGGAAGAGGCCCGATGATCCCTGAGGGTTCTTGCCAGGAGGGTATGAGATTTATTACCTCGTTCAAAAAACCTCTGACGGGTATAAAGGAGAAGTCGTTCCACATGGCGGGTCTCCAAATCACGAGGTCCACCCGGGCCAGGACCAAACGGAGAAGAACCCCCCAGGGATGGATGCGCTGCCAAAGTCGTCGTAAGGGACCGAATACGGGCTTGGAGGAGCTGTTCCTGGGCCTGTCTGTCCCTTTTAAGCCTAGAAGCCAATGCGATACAGCATCCTCTCATGACCGCCTTATGGGCTTCCCAGAGAATGGCAAGAGAGTCTACCGAGCCTAAGTTGTCCCTAAAATAATCTATCAAGTGTGTGCGCAGGGTCTCGAGGGAGGTCGGTGATTTGAGCAGTGTTTCGTTAAGACGCCAATGACATTGGCGAGTAGGCACTGGAGTCGTAGATAAGGTAACCACGACTGGGGCATGATCAGACCAGGTGAGAGGGCCAATGTTCGTGTCCCTAAGCAAACGAAGAGCGGGAGCATTTCCAAAGAAGTAGTCAATGCGGGTGTGAGTGTTATGAGGGTGAGAAAAAAAGGTGTAGGAGCGCGCCGTAGGATTGTCCACTCGCCAAAGGTCATACAAAGAGTGGTCGCGGATCAGCCTGCGGAACTCCCTTGCAAGTTGGGCCAACCTATGGGGGGTTGGGCCCTGGGGTAACGCCAGACGATCCACCCGTTCAGAGAAGACCATGTTAAAGTCTCCCCCCACCAGCCAAGCTGATGGTGGGAGAGCGCGCAGACGGGAGAATACCCGACGATAGAACGGGATCTGCGCTGAATTGGGGGCATAAACATTGCATAAAACAATCGGGGCACCATAAAGGAACCCCTCCAAGATAACAAACCGGCCACCTGGGTCTATGTGGGAAGTCGTCACTGTAATTGGGCAGGATCGGGAAAGAAGGATAGCCACCCCAGCTCTGCATCGATCGTGAAAGGCCGAAAAAGCTACGGGAAAATAATGCTTAGCGAAGGCAAAAGTACCAGTGCGGTCAAAATGAGTCTCCTGAAAAAACGCCACATCCGCTCGTAAGAAGCGGAGTTCTCTAAGGATATGGCGCCTTTTAATGTTGGAACCCAGGCCCTTGACATTAATTGTCACGCACCTAACCATTAGGACTCAGGATTGGAGGACAGTGGCGGACTGTAATAAGCTCACCCATCTCACATGACGCTGGCAAGTTTCCCTTGGAGAGGCAAAAGGGCAATCCACAAACAGGAACCCAAAGTCGAGGCAGGGTCTCTAGATCAGGGAGGGGGGGGGGGGAAGAGAGGGAGGGAGGGAGGCAAAAGACATCATAAATGACAAAGTAAAAATAAGAACAGTTAAACAATACTTTGTGGGCGAGGCTAAGTCACTCGCCTGGGGACCAATGAGAGCAGCCAGAGGTCCAATCAGGATCAATGGCCACACAGTCCAAGTATCCCCTTAGGGGGGAGAACGTGGACAGGAGGTCGGAGGGGAGGCGGTGGATCCCCAACCACCAGTAAAAAGAAGGATGGAAGGGGAGTCACCGGGACCCCACCCCACCCCACTCCGCTAAAACAATCCAATAATAAACATAATAGATGAGACCCGTAGACCTAAAAAAGAAAAAAAGAGAAGCAAACATAACATTAAGGCATGCAGATTCCAAAGCACCACCGAGAAAAGGGAGAACGTCTCAAGGGGGGCAGCCTCCTCAGGGATCAGTCTCCAACCGGGGCCTCCGAATGGTCACCACTGCAGAGGGTGCATGACGTCGTCTGGGCTCCAATCGTTGCCAAACTGGTGGTGGGGGAGGGGGTGGAGAGAATAGCTCCCAGTCTGTTAAATCCGGCAGGGGAACATCCAATAGGTCACAGAATAGAGGCAAATCCGCAAAGGAGCGAAGCGTAGCGGAGCGACCATCCCTACGAGCAATGAGAGCAAACGGAAAACCCCACCGGTAAGGAATTTGGTGCTCCTTAAGAATCTGGAGGAGGGGTCGGAGATGGCGGCGTTTCTGGAGGGTGATTAGCGACAGATCCTGATAGAGTTGTAGTTGAGCTCCCTGAAACTCGAAGTCTTTGAGTTTGCGCACTTTGCTCATTATAGCCTCTTTAAGGGTGAAGTCGTGGAGGCAGCAGATGACATCACGGGGTGTGGCAGAAGATCCTCTGGGTCGAAGGGCTCAATGTGCCCTATCAAACTTAATTTTGTGGGACGGGGGCTCCTGCAGTATAGTGTTGAAGACAGCCTCCAGCAGAGCAGGCAGATCCTCAGATTGGTCAGCCTCTGGGAGTCCCTTGACGCGTATATTGTTGCGCCGGCCCCTGTTGTCAAGATCCTCCAAGTGGCGTTGCATGTCCCGTAGAGCTGAACCCTGGTCAGTGGTAGTATCATGCAGTGAGGCAACATAGGCCCTGGTAGTGTCATGGTCATTCTCCAGCGTATCCATTCGGTTAGCAATGGAGTGTAAATCAGTGCGGAGGATAGCAATTTCAGATCGGAAGGATGCTGTGATTTCCTTAACCATACTTTTAAGGTCTTGTTTAGTAGTAAGTTGAGGAAGAAGGTCCGCCATGGATGATGGTGCTGAAGATGGGCCTGGGATACAGCTCTGGGGGTACAGGACTGGAGGGGGGGAGCCATAATTCTTGGGAGTGTGAGGCAGAGGAGCCCCTACGCCAGCGTCCTTCACCACGCCATCCCCCTCTGAGCTATGGAGGGGGGGCGATGGGGGAAGATAGTAGCTGGGGGGGCCACAGAGACCAGCTCTGTGGCCACAGGCTGCAACTCATCAGCGGTGTAGGAGGGAGCAGAGCCACTGACCTCAGAACTCCTTGAGAAGCTGGAGACATCCGGGGTCCTCTCATGCCGCTCTGCCAGGAGTGCTGGTGAAGCAGAGTGTAGTTGCTGGGACATCCCAGGGTGAGGAGACTGTGGGAGTACTCATGCTGGGGAAACTCTGGGTTGCCCAGGCGCCGACAGGGATCTCTGTTGAAGCTGCGCTCCGCTGGCTGACAGGGGGAGCGCGGGAGGAGAGAAGCTGCGCTGCGACCCCTGTGCCTGGAGAGCGGAGGAAATCCAAGATGGCCGCCCCGCAGCAGCCTGGCCCGGTAGAGAAGGCCGCTGGGCCAGAAAGGCGTCCAGGGTGGCCCCCCCAGACCTCTCCACAGGCGCTGGGGTGCCCGGGGCCACCTTTCTCGGTAAGCGCTTGCCCATACTGCGCTTGCTGGGGGGTCCACGGGTCTCAGTAGCGAGCGGAGGAGCGCAGAAGGACCTGCGCGCGTCCTACTCCATATGCGTCCAGGCCACGCCCCCCCCCACTTGTGGTTTCTGAGTTTTAACATTCTGTGCAGACTTATGATGTTCTACACCTAATGTTCTATGCTCTGGTCTATCAGGGGCATTTACAAGTGCCACACGTTTCAGTGCCTGTTCTGGCAAATGTCCCTGATTGCTATCTGTCTGTTTCCCAACTTGTTTGGCGTAATTAGGCTTCATCTTGAAACCATTATTATTGCCATTTTTATCTGGGTTTGTACGATTGCGAACTACTTGAGGGCAGTTTCTTTTAATGTGTCCAACCTGTAAACACAGAAAGCATCGTATGTCTCCCATCTTTTCTGTTGGAGGAGCTGTGGGGTAGACAGACATGTGTGGCTTAGTGTGGTGTCCACGTTCATCTTGTGATTTGACATGGACCTTTCCACGCTCCCTGATTTTCACAGACTTTTTATTGCGCAGTAGATCTTGTCTATACTGTTCAATAATCATGGCTGCATCAGTGAGCGTTGGTTCCCTTGCTGCACTTAGCCGAATTGCGGTGTCAAGGTATGGGAATTTGTACACAAACATGCGAACCATGCCTTGTGGGACTCCTATACCTTGATCCTTTGTGATCTTCCTGTACATTGCTTCAAACCGACCACAGAGGGACGAAGGTTCGTCCTGTAAGGTGGGTTTGAATTTTGTCAGGATTTCTGGAGTAACATCCCAATGTCCTGTTGCCAGTTTCATGAGTATTGAAAGGCGTTCTTCCTCATCATAAAATAGGCCATTCTTGGGACTTGTTCTCTCTGTTGCCTCATACCTTTGGTTGAGGTGTGTAGGCAACCACAATTTAAACAGCTCCATACGATATTCTGGAGGCACAGAATATTTCCTGCAATGTCCTTCAAACATATCACAGGCTGTAAATGGATCTGTATTAGGGTCATACTTAGGGATCTCTTTGCAGATCCGTAACAGGAAATTTATCTTTTCCATGTTGTTATGGCTAGGATAAAATTCCACTGACCTTTCAGGACGTGTAGGTAGGTTGGAAGCCTTATGTACAGTTTCCCATCCACTACTTAGTCCCCAATTTGAGTCCTGTCCATGGAGGCGTCCGCTGTCTCTCCTCTCCAAAGGTGTTGGAGAGAATTGTAGTGCACGCTCCACTGGAGTCCTAGTATCACAAAATGGACTATTGGATCTCTGATCCGCAGGAGCCGTGGGTCTGATCGCCCCAGTCCCCTCCTGTGCCATTCCTGAGACACAAATCTGTTTATTTGGCAAGGGTACCGTGCTGTTAGTACTAGGCCGTGACAAGTCAGAGATGATCTGCTGCAAATTCGCAATGATTTGCGACTTTGCCGCTTGATCCTCTCTTAGTGTCACTAACATTGCTTCTGTGGAAGTAATTTTACTTCTAAACTGATTGTTCTCAGTGTATAATCGAAGGAGTTCTTTGTCCATGTCAGAATAATAATTCTCTTTGTCAGAGAGTTTGGATTCCAACACACAAATCTCCTTTCCTCTCTCAATTATACAAAGTGCCTCATCTTTCAATTGAGTTTCTAACATGTGAATCTGCTTGACATTGTCTACACAACAATGACAGTGGGAGTTTGCATTGTTAGCTCGCTCCACTGTCCCTTTCATGTTTGCTAGGATCTCAGCATGCTCTGGCTTCCAAATGGTATCCTCAAAGGTATACACTAGTTTTGCTAGCATTTGTAGCCTTTTGGAAGTTTTGTTAAAAACTGTCCGTTTACTAATGCAGTTTTATCATGAGCATAGGCCTGATCCAGCAAAGCAGACCACAACATTTCTCCTGATTTATAGGTTGTAGATGGTACTGGGTTGAATGTACTGTGTTTAGCTAGGTGTTTCAATGTTGAGAAATCCATACTTACTTTTCCTGCTGTCATCTTGGTCACCGTTGTTCTTCTACTTGTCCTTTGCTGCTTGAAAAAGTATCCTTTTCGTACCGGAAAGCCTTTTCCCAACCAGCTGGACTTCTCCTGAAGAACCTTGACTTTGATATTACAGAGGCACAAATGGATTTCTCAGTCCCCCAGCGAGTTGCTTGTGGAGGAAACAGACAATTGTTAATACCTTCAGATAAATACAAATAAACAATAGGTTCACTGTTATTAATTATTTTAAGTGAAGCTTTAAGCAAACTGGGTCAGCCGTGCAAACTTCAATCTGGGCATACAGTGTAACGCAACACTTCACTGTGTACCAATGTTACCTGTCCACGCCCCTCCACTTGATAGTTCACGGTATAACACAGTTTTGCCAGAAGACAACACGCAAAAATATTAAAACAGTACGGGCTGGCTCGCCATTATGTTAAAGAGCTGGGTATTACTAATAATTAATATTATATTAATTATTAATATCACAACTATTTATGTTAAAATTATGCTAAAAGGAGGGAATTCTTGGCTCACCAATGTCAAGGATGAATATTAATAATTAATATTCATCACTCCTGACTTGCTTCACCAATCCCAGTTTCCCTCCTTTCTCCTTAGGTATATCTACTTATCTGTTTCCTTGACTGGTTTGCATGTACGATAATTTACCCCACAATATTAATAATAAAATACGTTTATTATTAATGCACATGTAATATGATGAAACTAGGTTATAGAATAATACAAAACAGTATTAACACAGTGCAATACAATAAGTACAGAACCCAATTACCCAGGTGAATATAAAACCTGCAGATATCTCTACATACACACACACAACCCCTAGACAAGTTACTAACTGACCCTTTCTGTAAGGAACACAGCAGTAGTAATACAGATTAATAGAGGGTGACTGATAGATAGATGGATAGATAGATAGATAGATAATAGATGGATGATGGGTGGATGGATGGATAGAGAGATAGAGAGAGAAAGTTATACTTAAGCCTTATTATGCTCTGGTGGTATATGGAGCTTGTCTAGGTGAGGCTGGTCAGTCCATATCCCAAGGGGGCTGGTGAAGAGAGAGAGAGAGGGCTTTTGGCCCATCATATTTATGGCCCACAACTCCGCCCACCTGGATGTTGTCACTCCAATCAGGCTCTTGGTATTGTAATATCATAAGTTTAGATGCAATACTTCTTATGAGTCTTGGGATGGCGCTCTAACACTTAAAATCGATCCTTGGCCCAGGGGTAATGACCTATCTCCCCCATCTGACTTCTAATGTCCCTTGTTCAGTGGCTTATCTCTGGGTAACTCTCTTTGAACAAGGGAAGCTGATTATCATCACCATGAAGGTCTCATTAGCACATTCCATTGCCACCCTTTTAAACAAAAGCCTTCCTGGCCAATGCTTGATGTCTGTTAGATTACAGCTCTTTGAAAGCAGGTTTTGTAGCCTGCAGACACTTATGAGATATCTGAAGTATATAGCTCTCTCAGAAGTTCTGAATGGAATGATTGATACAACTAGATAAATATGTATATATATATATATATATATATATATATATTAATGTTTGTGGTAAGCACTTCCCTTTACATTCCCCATATCCTATTCCATTAACCTCTCCTCATCTCCTATCCCCTTGCCTCCCTCCCCCCCATCCATGTACTTCCCTGATTATTTTATTGTTTAAACTGTTTTATCTCTGTCAAAACGAAAAGTGAATTCTTTGTTCGACCCTGCTGCAACAGAGCTCACGTTATCTCCTCTGATTTGCTCCTTTTGTCATTTCTCAACCCATATCCCCTATCCCCTTCCCCTACCTCCTTCCACACCCATGTGTTTCCAGCCTCAAAATGTTGTTTGAAATGTTTTCCTGTTTAAATGTAAAAATTTCAATAAAATCTTTAATGTTAAAAAAAATACACATAAGGCATCAGAGTTATTTGCCAGAAATATTAATTTCAGCAATAAATTCAAAATTTGCAATAAAAAAAGTGAAAATTTATGGAAGGTTTTTGCAATTTTAATGTGACTGTTAGCGGGTTAAAAATAATTATATTTACATAGTTTTTTTTTGTGGGGAATGAATCTTCCTAGATAAAGGGGTATTCACATTTCCAGGATCCATATTTAGAGTTGTAGCTTAACCCCTTAACCAAGGACGTAATAGTATGTTCTGGCCGCCTGGGCCTTAACGCAAATTGACGTACTATTACTAATACTATCTGAGCGGGGCGGCATTGGGAGCGGGTGTTAGCTGTAACTGGCAGCTAACACCGGCTTCATTAACCCCCGGTGGGAGCTCAGCTCCAATCTGGGGTTTTAACCCCTTGGATGCCACAGTCAAACATGACCATGGCATCCAAGGGGTTCCACCATATTAATGTTCCCCATTGACCTTCCCCCTCCTGTGGCAAGATCGGGTGGGGGTGCTGTTATGTATTTTCTGCAGCCCACAGTCTGGATAGTGACCCTGGGCTGTTAGGAGTCACATACCTAGTTGATCCTGCCGCCGATTAGAGGAAGTCAGCCTATGCATCTGCATAGGCTGACTTCCTCTATACACTGCAATACATGTGTATAAATGTGTATTGCAGTGTATAGTAAATATAGATATAGATCAGAGCATCGCTGGTTCAAGTCCCCTAGAGGGACATCACTAAAGAGTAAAAGAAGTGGAAAAAAAAAAAAAGAAGTGAAGTGTATAAAAAAAAAAAAAAATTAATAAACAAATAAAGCCCCAAAATGCCCCTTTCCTATATAAAATGAATTATATAAAAGAAAACCCTAAAAATTAATACAAACAATGCATATTTAAGAAATTCCTTGAGGGGTGTAGTTTCTAAAATGGGGTCAGTTGTGAGGGGTCTCCATTGTACTGGTACTTTAGGGGCTCTGGAAATGCGACATGGCACCCGAAAAACTATTTCTGCAA
Organism: Leptodactylus fallax; assembly: GCA_947044405.1. Lineage (NCBI taxonomy): Eukaryota > Metazoa > Chordata > Amphibia > Anura > Leptodactylidae > Leptodactylus > Leptodactylus fallax. Next base: position 106,434 of record CAMRHE010000959.1, on the reverse strand, counting down.
AATCTGCCTCTAAAAGCCAAATAGTGCTCTTTCCATTCTGAGTCCCGCCATGTACCCATACAGCAGATTACAACCACATATGGGGTATTGCCGTGTTCATGAGAAATTTGGTGTGCTTTTTCTTCTTCAACCCCTTGTGAAGATTACAAATATGGTGCTAAATGGGCAGTTTATTGGAAAAAAGTAATTTTTCATTTTTTCATGCCAATGCTAATTGAATCCGTGAAACAGCTGTGAAGTCAAAATGCTCACCACACCCCTTGATACATTCTATGAGGGCTGTAGTTTCCAAAATGGCGTCACTTTTTGAGAGTTTCCATTGTACTGGTACTTTAGGGGCTCTCAAATGCAACATGGCACCCGAAAACTATTTCAGCAAAATCTGCCTTTCAAATGTTCAGTGTTGCGCCTTTCCTCCTGTGTGCTGCTGTATATCCAAACATCAGCTTACATCCACATGTGGGGGTATTTATGTGCTCGGGAAAATTTGCATAACAAACTGTGAGATGCATTTTCTCCTTTAACCCTTTGTGAATGCGTTAATTTTAGTGCTAATTGAATGTATTATTGAAAGAAAATTAAATGTCTAAATTTCACTTTCATATTGTTTTAACTACCGTGAAATACTTAATGGATTAACAAATTTAGAGTCACCTAAAGTCTCCATCGGTGAGATTGTAGGGTCTGAGGGATTACCATGTTACATAGCACATACACATAGGGAGGTTATGTAAAAAGATGGGTGAACCTCTGACAATGTTTTGTCCCGTGTTCGTCCTTCACTGACATCATGATGCTCCGAGTGCCCGTGTCACCTCTGTGGCCCAATCACAGTCCTCAGTGGTGATCCCGGGAATATGAGGGCGCTGGACACCGCAAGGAGGCCCAAAAGAGGTAACAGAAGGTGATTATAATTTTTTTTTTTTACTTTTGTAACTTCACCTGGACCACCACCTATTATACGCTGGGGTCTGAAGAGTCCCAGAGTATAATAATTTACTGTAATGCATGTCACAGTGGTCATTGTAGTTAATCTGAGATGAATCCCAAATTGTTCTGTTTCTTTCAAAACAAACAATTTGGAATAAAAAAAATAATGTAAAAAAAAATAAAAAAATTAAAAAAAACATATTAAGTATTGCCCTGTATGCACTATTCAAAACTGTTGCTATTTATCCCTTGCTGTAAACATGGTAAAAAGCAGTAAAGACTGCAATACGTAAATTAATTTTTTGCTACCTCATGTCCCCCAAATAAAACTACAGCTTGCCACACAATAAAAGAGCCATGTCATAGTTCCAGCATCATTAAAAGTCAAAAATTTATGGATGCCCCATATCAAATCGTTTATTTTCGAAAAATGTCATTTTATTTATTAAAGTGGTAAAAAATAATAAATAATGACAAAGATGTATGTTTTCTATCACAAACCCCTAAAACTGTAAATAAAAGCTAATCAAAATATATGAACCCCAAATGGTTTCAACTAAAATGATAATGTATTGTGCAAACAATAAGCAGTCTAGGCTAGGAAAAATAAAAATGTTATGGAATTTGAAATGTGGAAAAAGTAATCAAGCGCAAATACTCAAACTACCCTGCGTACTTAAAGGGTTAATTTACTAGCTCAGAACATAGATGGGAGGAGTACAGTCATGGCCAAAAGTTTTGAGAATGACACAAATATTATATTTTCACATGATCTGCTGCCCTCTGGTTTTTATGTGTGTTTGTCAGATGTTTTTATCACACACAGAAATATAATTGCATTCATATTATGAGTAACAGAAGCTTATATTGACAGTTAGAATGAGTTAATGCAGCAAGTCAATATTTGCAGTGTTGACCCTTCTTCTTCAGGACCTCTGCAATTCTCCCTGGCATGCTCTCAATCAACTTCTGGACCAAATCCTGACTGATAGCAGTCCATTCTTGCAGAATCAATGCTTTAATTTTGTCTGAATTTGTTGGTTTTTGTTTGTCCACCCGTCTCTTGATGATTGACCATAAGTTCTCAATGGGATTAAGATCTGGGTAGTTTCCAGGCCATGGACCCAAAATCTCTATGTTTTGTTCCCTGAGCCATTTAGTTATCACCTTTGCTTTATGGCAAGGTGCTCCATCATGCTGGAAAAGGCATTGTTGAGTGCCAAACTGCTCTTGGACGGTTGGGAGAAGTTGCTCTTGGAGGACATTCTGGTACCATTCTTTATTCATGGCTGTGTTTTTAGGCAAGACTGTGAGAGAGCCGATTCCCTTGGCTGAGAAGCAACCACACACATGAATGGTTTCAGGATGCTTTACAGTTGGCATGAGACAAGACTGGTGGTAGCGCTCACCTCTTCTTCTCTGAATAAGCTGTTTTCCAGATGTTCCAAACAATCGAAAAGGGGATTCATCAGAGAAAATGACTTTACCCCAGTCCTCAGCAGTCCACTCCCTGTACCTTTTGCAGAATATCAGTCTGTCCCTGATGTTTTTTCTGGAGAGAAGTGGCTTCTTTGCTGCCCTCCTTGAGACCAGGCCTTGCTCCAAGAGTCTCCGCCTCACAGTGCGTGCAGATGCACTCACACCTGCCTGCTGCCATTCCTCAGCAAGCTCTGCACTGCTGGTAGCCCGATCCCGCAGCTGAAACACTTTTAAGAGATGGTCCTGCCGCTTGCTGGTCTTTCTTGGGCGCCCTGGAGCCTTTTTGGCACCAATGGAACCTCTCTCCTTGAAGTTCTTGATGGTGCGATAGATTGTTGACTGAGGTGCAATCTTTCTAGCTGCAATACTCTTCCCAGTTAGGCCATTTTTGTGCAGTGCAATGATGACTGCACGTGTTTCTTTAGAGATAACCATGGTTAACAGAAGAGAAACAATGATGGCAAGCACCAGCCTCCTTTTAAAGTGTCCAGTGGTGTCATTCTTACTTAATCATGACAGATTGATCTCCAGCCCTGTCCTCATCAACACCCACACCTGTGTTAATGGAGCAATCACTGAAACGATGTTAGGTGGTCCTTTTAAGACAGGGCTGCAATGATGTTGAAATGTGTTTTGGGGGATAAAGTTCATTTTCTAGGCAAATATTGACTTTGCAAGTAATTGCTGTTAAGCTGATCACTCTTTATAACATTCTGGAGTATATGCAAATTGCCATTAGAAAAACTGAAGCAGTAGACTTTGTAAAAATTAATATTTGTATCATTCTCAAAACTTTTGGCCATGACTGTACAATAGTAAGACTTACTCCTGCTACCTTTGTTGTTGATAAATTAAATACAAAATCCATACCTAAACACACTCTGTACAAGAGAGCTGCAGACAACACCCCTAGGAAAAGTGGTAGACCTCACTTGGTACAGTCAAGCACTGGGAATAAGATAGTAAGCACAATACTCATATATCCTATGATAATGCAGATGTGGGATAAGCTAGTGCAAAGTACTGACTATCTTGATGATCAAATATGGGAAATTCTGGGGATACTTAATACCACTATTGCAGTACAGAATCAATTGATAATAGTCACTAATCAACACACATTGGTATTAGACTATATAACTGCAGCTCAGGGAGGAATGTGCCAGATAGTGGGACCTACATGCTGCCACTACATTGACCCAGAAGGCAACATCAAAGAAAAACGCAAGTTGGAGGAAGTATACAGGCTAAGAGAAGAGTATGAGAGGATGAATGTTCAGAACAAAGACAGTTGGTGGTCTGAAACATTTTCATTCTTAAATCCAGTCAATTGGTTTAAAGGTATAGGTGGGTGGGTTGGTGGCAGGATTGATCCAGATGGTCATACAAATAGCAATGATTATATTACTGATATATTGCTTTGTAAAAATCATTTTAATTTGTATTAATCACTGTAATCGAGATAAATATAAGTGGTAGACACCTAATGACAACTCCAATGGGGAATCCAGCTGGACTGGCACCTAAAAGGTGAATGTACTTATTGGAAAAGTTATTAGATGTCTAAAATGGGGGAGAATGTAAGGGTTAAACATGTTTTACTTGTTAAAATATATATATTTATATATTGATAAGGAAAACAAAGGAGTGAAGTAAGCTCATTATGAGTTCCGGATCACATGTCTACACAGGATGCAGACATGCTTATGTTTATGTTGTAAGGAAGCTAATCTTTGACCCCAGATGTCATGTGGCCTTGTGCTGACTTGAAGAAATGTCCCTGTTTGACGCACAACTCTGAGATTGGTCTAAACCGGTTTTTGGACATATAGAACAGCGTAACAGAAGGCTAAATATAGATTATTGTGTTTCCTATATAAACTTGTTCTGCCAACCAATAAAGTGAAGCATTCAACACTTGATACTTTCAGTGTCTGTGTCTGTTTCCCGAGCTCGTAACTTCTTCCTTATTTAATTAGAACTACGGCAACATAACCCAAGGGGTCTTAGTCCCCACCTAACAAAACAAAAGTATGAAAGATTAAAAAAAAAAAATTCTCCATTTTTAAAAATAATTTTAAAAAATACACAATTGGTATTGCCACATCCGAAGATGACTCAGCTATTCAAATATAAAAGTATTTATCACATACATTCAATGTAATGGGTAATATATCACAGTGTTCAACCTGCCATTTTTAGGTTGCCTTCCCCTCCAAAAAAAAAAAAAAAGTTATAAAAAGTGATCAGAATAATACCAATAAAAACTACACAGTTCTGTATATGGAAATATTAAAAGGTTATGAGTATCAGAATATTCAGTGGAAACTATTTTTTCACACCATTTTAATTTTTTAGACTAAGGCCCCATGTAGTGAGACGCAGCAAAAAAACACTGTGGAAAAAACTGCGGACTTTCTGCCCCATCTCTATGTATATGGAAAATGCTGGCGTTTCCGTAGGTATAATTGACATGCTGTGATTTTCAAAATGCAGCTTGAGGCTCAGGCCCCACCTAGTGGACCGCAGTGAAAAAGCGTGGTGGGAGAAACCATGGTGGGAACGCATTGCATCTATTCCCGCAGTGCTTTTCACAGAATTGACATGCTGCGATTTCCAACACCGCAACGGTTTTGGAATTCGCAGGATTTCTGCTGCGCGTATTTTTCTGCAATGCATGGATGGGATTTGCTATAAAAACCGCGGCGTTTAAGGCCTTAAGTTGTAAAGCTTAAAAAAAGGCCTATATAAGTTTGCTCTTTCTATAATCATAATGACATGCAGAAAAAGGGTGACGTAGTTTTTACCCCACAATGAACACTGTAAAAACAAAACTCAAAGGGGCACATTTATTAAGCTATTTGTGCCTTTTTTTGGAGTAAATTGCATCTTTTTAAGGTCTTTTTCTGCCCTGCGCTTTATTTATAAAGCATTTGCGCCTTTTTTTCATGTTCTAATGGTGCTCTCGCCACTTTTGCTTTTTGGCAGGAAAAGGGGGCATGGCCTAAATGGAGATCCTTTTCACGTGGAATTTATGACTTGTGCCTTTTTTAAAAAAGCGTAAAAATCCGCAAAAGCTCTCCAGTCCATGGGCAGCGTAAAAGAGCCCGTCAGGTTAGAATGCGTTAGAAAGGGGCAATTGCGCCTTTTTGACCAGAAGGAGCAAAGTGCATGTGTCTTAAAAAGGCGCAACTAAACTAACCAAAATGTGTACAACATCTACTAAGGAGGTGCGCCGACATCATAAATAAGGACCACAGAAGGCTAGAAATAGGCGCACCTGCGAAAAGTATGGCCAAAAAAGAGGCAGATGATAAATAACCCCCAAAAAAGGCCGATTTTTTTCAACCCCTCAAATAATTTTTTTACTGGTTTGTAATACATTATAGTGTCATTCGAAAATAAAATACATAAAAACCTTCACAATGCTACACGAATGGAAAAATAAAAAGTTACGGCTCTTGGAAGACAGTGAGGAAAAAGAGAAAAAAAAAAGAAATCGCCTTGTCCTCAAGGGGTTAAAGTATATACAGAGTTGTGGTTTACAAGGTGTATTTATTGCTTTAGTATGGTCTGTGAATTTTGCTTCCTTGCAGGTTTCCAAAAATGTTATAAATAAAAACACGTGAAAAATGCTGCGTAATAAAAATTGTTGTGACGGCCTTATGTTTTGGAATCACATAGTTTTGGTAAAGAAAGAGTTACAGCTTGCACAGACATGGACACGCCCACTGTGGAGGAGGTGGAGCTTCTCCTATAAATACCAGGTGAAAGCCCCAGTCTCTTGATAAATACAGGGGTGTCAATGTGGCTGGGGCGGTTTAGTGGGGGGAGTTTATGGAATTGTGTGAGCTAGAAAGTGTTACTAAAGCTTAGTTGTACTTCTTTACTGCAGGATATAGGGATTCTGTATCATATCTATAGTTTTACTTCAGTATAATTGTAGATACAAACCACAAGCTGCAGTAGTTTGTGAGCTCAGAATTTCAGTATATAAAGTTAGTGCTTAGAATGTGACTAACTCTGGCTAAGGCTCTCTAGTAACTTTACCTTCCAGATATCTTATTGCTTTGTCTTTAGAAACTACCTTAGATAATTCCTTGTAGACCAGGTTTTCCCTGAGATTTCCCCGGCTTCTGTCATGTTCTGGGCTCTGTGCTCAGTGACTTTGCAGGTACTCAGACACCTGTGCGGGCTCAGTCTAGACACTGCAGGAAGGTTTTAGTCATTTGTAGCAAAAATGTAAAGCTAAAAAGCTTTTTAGAAGGATATCAATCCATTGATGTATCTAAATACCACACTAGGTTCAGATATAGATAGAACTTAAGTGATTGCCAAGACCAAAGATTGTTTGTCTGAAGGCTGCAGTAAGTGTTTGCAGTGCACATGCATCCAGTGTGGCTGAAATTGATGCAGTTTTGAACACAAGTCTTTGACCACTGGAGAATAGGCTCAGTTTGTCTCCTTTAGTTTTTGTGATATCAGGTTATACTTTTCTTTCTTGCATAGACAAATTTCTCTTAATACGAAGAGCTGTTAGTGAATGTTGGCCCAGAGCAGGGCTACAAAAGCTATTCAGTGGGGTCTCCATAGTATACATGTAGCGTACCCAGAACATTCCCCCCCTCCCAGGATACTCTTATTGTGGGGGGAAGCCAAATAAATTCTAGTAAACCTGTCCAAAAATCCCCATTGAGGTCCAGTGATGGAGAATGTGGGTTTATACTATGTACAGACACTGCAGATTACTGATCAATCCACAGAACACATGGGTCTGAAACAAAATAGATGAAATCCTAAAAAAGTACTTGCTGTAGCACAGAACACCTTTACAGGAATAAAGTTTCATCACTTATTCTTAGTACTCTATATAGGCCATTGCAATATATTGCAAAAAATGCTTTTAAGGGCAACGCCAGGAAAATTACTGACCGGTAGTTGCTGATGGAAAAAAAATCCAAAACTGGCATTAAATAGATCACATGGACTCCGGTGCTGAGTTATGGCTGTAGAATCAGCAATAGCACAGAATGAAGAGATTGTATATAGGAAACTGTCCAACAGTTACAGAACTCCATGTCACTAGCCAGATACATGTACAGCTAAATGGCCTAAACTGAGAATTTGGTTTGGTGTTCAAAATAGCATAAATTTTTAAAAAGTTGAGATTTTCTTGTTTTTGCACATTTTAAACCTGTTTAAAGCCTGTCATTATCAACAAACACTGAAAGAAACGCACAACTCCTTAGGGTTATAGCCCTATGTTGCGGAAAACGCTTTTTTTTTTTTTTTTTTTTTTTTTTGAGCCAAAGCCAGGAGTGGATTGAGCAATAGGGAAAATGTATGAGCTTCCTATATATTTACCATTCCTTCTGTGGCTACCGCTAGGTTTGGCTAAAGCGTTCCCGCAACATGAGGCGTTCACCTAGGGCAGGTTCTATTTAGTTGGTGTTTATACTAAACCGGTCGCTGCACTTCAAATGTTTGTAGCAAATTAAAATATATTCTATGCTTGCCATGAGCAATAGGTTTTTTCAGTTTTAATAAATGAAGCCCAATGTGTAGTTGTATTTGCCTTGTAAATAAAAGGAAATTCCTGGCCTTCTTGGCTTTGACAAAGAAAAGGCGCCTGAGAAAAACCCCAAAATCATGTGGTGTGAATCCAGTCTGATCGCAACTATAGTGGTGGCCACTCCAGAACATGGCACTGACAATCATGTACATGTAGAATACTAGTTTTGATTATTATAAATCTGGTTATCGGATGTAGTTTGCCATTGGAGTTTTTGAAATATTTTAGTAAACTTTGCTTAAAAAGGTCTGTAAATTCTCTATTTACAGATCAAAATAGTTTTTCTATATAAGCCAATGTGAAAAATGTAAATTATAAATGTTTAATACTGCCCAGTGATGGCCCCTCAGGCTAACCAATATTTGGCCATATACTCTGCACATCTACAGCTGTTTTTCCCATCGGCTCCCCCCACCAGGGTCAACTCCAGTCCAACTATGACAAATACATTACTCAAATCTCTGGCAGTGAAAGGGTTTCATTATAATTTTTGCAGCACGCAGCCACCTCTCTCCTCCATTATGATGTCTTAACATGTGGGCTTCAACTTTTTGGAGGAGCAATGCTTGATTTAATGACCGGAAAATATATAGCAAATACTTGTCCTCATACTATGTATAAACTCTGGTATCTTTGGTGTCACCATTGCCTGCATTGGGCTCACATCACTCTTACAGTCCATATCGATATGACTAAAGTCTCCATTTTTCCTACACCTCAAAGGCATAAAAGCCACTTGTTTCCTCCAGCACTATAATGGATAGAGGATGTATCAGACACTCAATGCCCTCAGGGTCTTACCTGTATTGTACAGAAAACTTCCTTTGCCATCCCAGAAGCTACTGCAACTGTTAATGTAATATGAAAATTTCACCATGGCACAACCTGCCAACGTACAACTCTATCAAGTTTTAACTTGAGGGTTAAGCTTACCACCAATGCTACATCGTAGAGGCCATAAAGCATAACCCAGCTAGTGCTGGATACGCTGGAACGGACTCATGGCAACAACTCAGTGTTACGCTCTCGTGTACAGAGCAAAAATATGTAAATGGATCTCTCCAGATGCAAGTCACCACAGCACGGAGTGGTCGCTTCCTGTTACATGGGGACTAGGCCAACTGCCCTATAGAAGCAGGGGGGTGAAGATGAGACGATACACCCACACCAATCCCCCCCCCCCCCAGGCCAAGCAGCCGGGTACACCAGGCACCTTCTGACTAAGACTTCCTGTAAATAAGGTCTCAACATAACTTTAAAGCCAAAGGAAATACACAAGTGAAATCTTGTCCTTACTCTAAAATGTCTCTTCATTTTTGTCAACTTGTTTATATAAAATTGGAGGGAAAACCATAGCAGCATATAACATAATTGGTAGCAAAACTGTTTTTATGATTAAAATTTTTCCCCTCTATCATGAGGTTCCTTAACTTAGATTGAGATCTTTTTCTCAATCTTGGAGATTGCCAAATCCCAACTTAAAATCCCATCAAAAAAATTTGGTAATTCTCAGAGCCCTCCTCATGGATGGCAACTTGATACATATCAGCGTGACATCATCCATATAACTGAGTACCTTTTTACTTGTAAGCCGCTGCCCGGGATGGGGACACCTCTTATCACTTTATCTCGTCTGAGGAGGGCTAGCCTGGGCTCCATTGCACAAATAGAAAAGGGGAAAGGACACCCCTGCTTGACACCAGTTAAGAGGAATACCGCTGGTTAAAAATCCATTAAGCGAAATGTGACTGAAACAGGAGCTATATAAAAGCAGCATTTTAGACAGGATAAAACCCGGAACACCCATTTTGTTTAAAACGCTAAAAAGGTGATCATGCATATAAGATAAGGCCTTCTCAAAATCGAGAGTGTGGCCAGACTCTGCCCTCGATCCTTCGCATACCGCAAGACATCCCTTAAGGTTAAGGGATTCGGACATACTCCTGCTAGGTACCCCACATACCTGGCTCGGATGAATACGTTTACTAATAAAAAGTTTAAAATGAATTGCCAAAACCTTACCTACATTCAGTAATGTTATAGACCTCCATTTCTTAAGCAAATTCTTTTCACCCTAATTAAAAACTAGAGACACTATCCCCCTTCTCCAGGAAGGGGGAAGCGCATCAATTTTAAAAACTTCACTATACAATAAAAATCCTCTCAATATCCCAAAATACTAAATAAAACTCCAATATCGAGACCATCTTCTCCAGGAGCTTTTTACCTTTTAGAAAAACATATAAAAGCCATAAAGTTCATCCATTGTTAAATCCTTAGATAAAATCTCCTGGTCTTGTGTATCAAGCTTAAAATCCAGTGAGTCGCTTTAACTCTAAAAAAAGGAAGATTCAATCTTTTTACTAAAGAGTACTATAAAATTTAAGTCTCTAGCATTTCAGATATAGTAGTTTTACCCCCTAGATTAGTAACCACCTCTTTCCACTCTATTACTACTTTGAAGAAAAATCTAGAGCATTTCTCCCTTTCTTCTATGTTACGGACATGTGCACTATAAATAATTTCCCCTTCTCAAAGCGCTATTCATTTCTTAACTCTATATCACCCACCTCCATCCTGATATCTCATAGTTTAAAAAGAACATGCAGTTTTTATTTAACTTAGAAAACCAATTTTTATTTCTAGCTTTTTTTCTTCCCAACCTTTTTAATAAAAAAAAAAAAAAAACTCTTAGCGTTTGTGCACTCCCACCAGCTTAGCATGGGGGTTTCATGGTTTTTGAGACTTCCACTGCCGGTAGGAGTGCACGAACTCAGCCTGGACTGTGGAGTCTTCCAGCAATGATGTATTTAGTCTCCACAGTCCCTTCCCCACCACCTTCTCCCCAGTTAGTCTTAAAACTACTGATAAAAGTTTGATCAGAGAATAAGTTGTTAGTTAATAAAAAGCTAAAAGGGTTAAGATCTGGGTAAGCGAATAAAAAAAAATGATCCTGGAGGAAACTCATTGAATCAAGTGGGGCCTGGGTCCTCCGGCGAGAGCTGCCTCCAGCAATCTTTGAGTTTTAAAATCAACAATTTTTACGTAAACATGACCTATCCATACGACTCTGGTCTCCACCCAAATTCCATTTCCCCAAAAAAGGTACAATTAAAATCCCCTCCCACTATACAGTAGTATCTACACAAAATAGCGGTAATGTCTCGGAGTTAGTCGATCCTGTTTGCATAGGGAGGCAAACACAAAGATCGTTACCTTGAAAGGATAAATGCAATAACCTAGCTCTACTCGGAATTTTCTCAGTAACAGTCTGTATGATGTCATGACCACGGTAGAGCACCCCACCCTAGCTGATCCTTCATTACCAGACCAGGCTGAGGGTCTGAGCCCACTTATTTTTCAAATCAGAATAGTCCATAGCGATGTCAATACCACATTCTTGCAAAAGACAGATATCAAAGCGAACAGTCTCCAGGTAGTTGACTAGAGCAGTCCTGCGGCATGGACCTCTAATAGACCTCACATTCAGCAAGGTGACAACAATAGGGACCCCCATCATAAGTCGGAGTCTTCACTAGAAGTTTCAGAAATAACCTGAGAGCTTTCACCCCCAGAATTAACCTTTAATATTCTCCGCAACGGAGCCAGAAATTGAAGTGGTTCTGGCTTTGTGAAGAGAACGGAATTCTTTCAGCTTCTTCTCTACTGTAGAAGTGTTATCTGTCCTGGGTCTCATAGCTGTCTGACTTGACAGGTCCATCTCTGCAGGGACACCGATCGCCAACAAATATCTGGATTTTGAAACAGTGACCACCTCCCGGCTGACATCAGGTGGAGATCCTGCTGCATCCGAATTAAATTCTCCAAATTGTTCCCCCAGCTCAGATTCCCTCAGCAGTAGCGAAATAGAAAAGTTAAAATATCATGCACATCTACAAAAGGGCTGCACATGTTTACTGTGATGGTGGCCCATTGTCTGCGCCCAGAAAGACACAACGTAAACCGTCCAACACCTAGTCATGCTTGTCCGCCCTTTCAAGCTCTCGCCAGACACTGTTGCAATGTTTCCTGGCGTTGAAAGACACTAGCTGTCTTTCATTTTTTTTTTTTAGGCATAAGATGGAATCGCGCCCTAAGTGAAATCTCCCGAGGAGCACACTATTCACCACATAGTGCAGGCTGGTCCAAAGCCTCACCTCCTTGGCCACTTCAATCATAATTTAGTTTTTTTTAAGGGGTAATCCCCCGGGTCTCTAGTAAAAGAGAAAGGTATGCTCATGTAAGCCGTGTACCGGGGTGGGCTCCCCAGGATACAGCGAAGTCACGAACAAAGGAAGCGACTCCAAATCAATTTAGTAAAAATCAAGATTTTACTTTGTGTAGTAACACCTCTTTACAAAAAAAAACACTCCCAATTATTTACACTCAGCCAGTAAGCTGAGGCCCTGGTGTTGTACAGCGCGGTGCGCTCTAATGTGCGCCTCCAATATACTCCAAGCTTTTACCTATCTGCAGACTGCAACTAACCAGCCGCTTGTTACCTTTTTATCACCCTAGTCACAGGAACAATTCAGTGAGTGTGATGGGGCATTGGCGGTATAACACAAGAGCTTACAAACTTGTCAATACCCCTATTCTCCCCAACCAAAGTGCAACCAAGTAAATATAATAGGTCAGCTTGCAAGCCAAAGAAATGCGATGTATAAAATGTTGCTTCTAGACTTCCTCAGAAGTTCCTCTGGGAGTTACAAGTCTATAGAACTGAGTCTTAATCCTTACTACCGAATAAGTAGATAATTCACCAGTAGTGTGGCCTTTGAAGATGAATATGCCTAACTAGTCTTACAGGCCCTTACTCAGTCCCAAGTAAAACATTGTAATGCAGTGCGTGCACAATTACTTCACTTACTGATCCAGCTGCTTTGTGTACCTTTTTAGCCTTGGTCTGGAACAGCTGGAAGGGGGGCTCATCCAGAAAACATGCGATCTCACTGACAGGGCCACTTCTCAGCCGGGTCCTTGATAGCAATCTTCAACTTAGGATGCTGTCTGAACAAACCCTGGAACAGTCTCTGCTTCAGTACCCACTTGTTATATCTCTGAACCCTTAGAAATCTTTTTTTTCTCTCACTTCAGACCACCTTCTTAAAGCTCAAAAGCACACTCCTAAGATGGCTGCCACACACACTCTGCTCCTTCTTGTACCACCTCTGCAGAACATGGTCTTCATGTCACTACTCCAGAGAATTGCAGAATTACAGTCCTTCCCATTTCTGAGGTAACAATGGCCTATTGTGGTCAAACACACGTCAGTTTATAAAAAAAAAAAAACTTATTTATAGAAACAGGTACATTCAAAACCATGAAGGCTAAGGCTATTTCCCCATCTTACTCACTTCACCGTTCGCACCTCCTTCCTTACCCTCGTCCATCACCTAGATCAAATGACGGCCCAACTCCGGCACGGCCACTGTCTGGTTTTGAGGGATCGGAACCCTGGAAACTTCTTGCGCTGGTACGCAACCGGGACTCGCACCTCAGTCCCTTGTAACAGTAATGTTACAGCTGGTAATTGCAACAAGATACACCTCGATGAACGCAAGGATTACCCCAATGTGATCGCCCCACTGTTGCCCCAGGGACTAATCCGACCACCCAATAGCAGCGGGGGGGGGAGGGGTGAAGGCAAAGCAATTAACCTTACCAATCCCCCCAGGCCCCTAGTGGCCAAGATCGGTGAGCTCAATCCCGTTACCTTTTTCTTTTCAAAGTTTCAAAGTGAAGTAAATCAAGAAAATTACAATGTCATGTTTTCAAAGTGTGATTCTATAGTGCAGGAAAAGTGTGCACATTGTAGCTCAGGAAAAACCCACAAGTGTAAAGTAGTGTCTATAAACATATATAAATTAGAACATAATGTTCCAAAGCTTAAGGGCTTTTTTGGTGCCCATCTTCTTGACAGTTTATTTACTTGAAGTTCACTGGGTGCTAGTTTGATGCACTCCTCATGGATGGTCCCTTTTTGTAAAGTAAAATTCTCCTGGTTTTCCATAATGAGCCTTTGAGGCAATTGATAGTCTACACTACTCTTAACTTTTCTTTCAGCACAGTGTCCTTTGTCAGACCACAGTCACCTCATCATTGAGGAACCTGTGTCCTGTTAGGAATTTAAGCAAGTCTCCCACTTTCTTCCAGACTCCCTGTGCATAGCTGCATTTCCACAGGAGATACAGTCATATGAAAAAGTTTGGGCACCCCTATTAATCTTAATCATTTTTAGTTCTAAATATTTGGGTGTTTGCAACAGCCATTTCAATTTGATATATCTAATAACTGATGGACACAGTAATATTTCAGGATTGAAATGAGGTTTATTGTACTAACAGAAAATGTGCAATATGCATTAAACCAAAATTTGACCGGTGCAAAAATTTGGGTACCTTTATCATTTTATTGATTTGAATACTCCTAACTACTTTTTACTGACTTACTGAAGCACAAAATTGGTTTTGTAACCTCACTGAGCTTTGAACTTCATAGCCAGGTGTATCCAATTATGAGAAAAGGTATTTAAGGTGGCCAATTGCAAGTTGTTCTCCTATTTGAATCTCCTCTGAAGAGTGGCATCATGGGCTCCTCAAAACAACTCTCAAATGATCTGAAAACAAAGATTGTTCAACATAGTTGTTCAGGGGAAGGATACAAAAAGTTGTCTCAGAGATTTAACCTGACAGTTTCCACTGTGAGGAACATAGTAAGGAAATGGAAGACCACAGGGACAGTTCTTGTTAAGCCCAGAAGTGGCAGGCCAAGAAAAATCTCAGAAAGGCAGAGAAGAAGAATGGTGAGAACAGTCAAGGACAATCTACAGACCACCTCCAAAGAGCTGCAGCATCATCTTGCTGCAGATGGTGTCACTGTGCATCGGTCAACAATACAGCACACTTTGCACAAGGAGAAGCTGTATGGGAGAGTGATGCGAAAGAAGCCGTTTCTGAAAGCACGCCACAAACAGAGTCGCCTGAGGTATGCAAAAGCACATTTGGACAAGCCAGCTTCATTTTGGAAGAAGGTCCTGTGGACTGATGAAACAAAGATTGAGTTGTTTGGTCATACAAAAAGGCGTTATGCATGGCGTCAAAAAAACACAGCATTCCAAGAAAAACACTTGCTACCCACTGTAAAATTTGGTGGAGGTTCCATCATGCTTTGGGGCTGTGTGGCCAATGCCGGCACCGGGAATCTTGTTAAAGTTGAGAGTCGCATGGATTCAACTCAGTATCAGCAGATTCTTGAGAATAATGTACAAGAATCAGTGACGAATTTGAAGTTACACCGGGGATGGATATTTCAGCAAGACAATGATCCAAAACACAGCTACAAATCTACTCAGGCATTCATGCAGAGGAACAATTACAATGTTCTGGAATGGCCATCCCAGTCCCCAGACCTGAATATCATTGAACATCTGTGGGATAATTTGAAGCGGGCTGTCCATGCTCGGCGACCATCAAACTTAACTGAACTGGAATTGTTTTGTAAAGAGGAATGGTCAAAAATACCTTCATCCAGGATCCAGAAACTGATTAAAAGCTACAGGAAGCGACTAGAGGCTGTTATTTTTTGCAAAATGAGGATCTACTAAATATTAATGTCACTTTTCTGTTGAGGTGCCCATACTTTTGCACCGGTCAAATTTTGGTTTAATGCATATTGCACATTTTCTGTTAGTACAATAAACCTCATTTCAATCCTGAAATATTACTGTATCCATCAGTTATTAGATATATCAAATTGAAATGGCTGTTGCAAACACCCAAATATTTAGAACTAAAAATGATTAAGATTAAATGGGGTGCCCAAACTTTTTCATATGACTGTATAGGATGGACTCCTGGGGCAGGCTGGATCTTTGCTAAAGCGTCTCCTGTATTGGAAGAACTTAGTTGGCACGCATTCCTGTATCGACATCCAAGGCTTCAGCTCATTGCCCAGATAGGGCGCTGCAGAGTTTTGCCATATTCTTTGGGAAAGCTTGAGACACTTGACAGGTGTTAGCATCTCAGATTTTTTAAACTCTAGTAAAATTTTCATTGGGCTGGTAAAAAAAAAAAAAAAAATAAAAAATCCATGGAATACACTTTAAGGAAATTATTAGCCAGTTCTAGTATGCTGTAGTGCTTTGGGCAACTAAGATTTGGCATTGACAGGCTGAAGACAAACCACTTGCGTCTCCCATGAAGTCCCATGAAGTCTGATATGGCTTTAAAACACGACAAAAAAGTTAGCATCCAAGATCGTTTTAAGATTTGGTACTCCCTTACTGCCGTTCATAGGCGACTTGTACATGGTTTCCCTTTTGACTTAATCATGTTTTGGAGCTCCACACGAATTCAAACAGGTGTGCAGTGTGTTGTCATTGGGAAGAAAAACTAAAGATATAGTAGTATAGGAAAGTGTTCTTTCTTTTCACACTCCTGCAATATGACATTAGCGTTAGACTGAGAGTAAATAAAATACAATACCGTCTGACGACGTCTTTTCTCTTTTTGATGCTCCTCACGTTTATGGAAAGAATGTTGATCCTAGCCATAGTGTGGGATGAAAGAAAAGGTTAAACAATCAAATAGTCTATTTACCACTCCTGTCGGGGGGGGGGGGTCCTCTTCCTTTTGTGCCTGCCGGCATGAGATCTAGCAGGCGTTCTTCCAGCTGTTGCAGGGAAGAGGAGATTGAGGCTTCCTCAATCTCCTCGCCCTCACAAAGGTCAAGGACCTCTGCAAGGTCAATGTTAACAGGATCATCCACCAACTCCTCCACCATCTGCTCGAGCTCAGCATCCTCAGGGATGGAATCCTTGTGGACCTCCACAGTAATCTTCTTGGAAGTTTCCACGCTGGGGCTGTCTTCCTTTTCTCTTCCTCTGATCAGGATCTGTAACGATGAGAATGGAGGGGGGGTATTCCTCCAAGGAGGGGACCTCAGCAGCTGGAGGGGTATTAGTGCTGCTTTGGCAGCGGAGACCAGGGGTAGGGCTGGGCGAGGGCTAGTAGACACTGAGGTTATGGGGGGAAGGAGAGGGAGAACCTCAGTGGGGGAACAGGCAAAGGGAGGGGGGGTTGTCCTCTTACCATCTGTAGTCTTGTTTTTCTTCTACTGTACTCCTGCTTTCTTTTCGTTGTCCTTTTTTGGCTGCACTGCTGGCTTATGTGCCTGGTCCGTGAACAGAGGAGCAAGCTCCCTGGTCATGAATCCAGTGGCAACATTAGCCCAGGACCTGGACCTCTTCGGGCAGTCTTTGTAGATATGGGCTGCTTCCCCACACAGGTTGCAGGTCTTCCATATGGGGCAATCCCTGGTCACATGCCCCACCACTCCAACAATTCCTGCAGGCGTTGTCTTTGCAGTCCTTAACTTCGTGGCCCTGTTAACCACATCTTCTGCAGTGATGTGGCATGTCCGGGTAGATGATTAGACCACAAGAGTTGCCCAAGGAAGAGGTCGGTGGTAGGTGCTTGAGCCCGTCAGGACTGGAAGAATTCTTGTGTAGCCTAACTGACCATTTGCTGTTCCAGAAGCCAAGACTGTTCAGGATGTGGGAGGGTTCCCTCACCACTACAGAACCTGCTCAGGAACAGAGATGTCTCTTCCAGGTGTATGTGGATTCCTCATGGAGATTCTGATCCTCCTTTCCTCCCTCTGGGACAGTTGCCCAAAAATCTGTAGTAGTGGAATCCAGGTGCTGCAGTTTTCACCGCTTCCCAATAGCGGCAGCAGATTTCCACGCTGGCAAATGTGACACAGAAACTAGCAGGTACAAATGCGTGGATGGACAAGGTTTCGGCCTTAGAGAACCCTTTCTCCAGCACCATCTTCTGACAGAAGATTTCTTCTGTCATGTTGGGTTGCCTTCCTTCAGCTTTAGGGCGACTGTCTGCCGCATCCAGGGCTCCAAGGCTGGAGGTCCCTGGATGGGCTTCTGGCTTCCTGTCTGGCTATTGGAGGCTTCTGGGGTGAAGGTAGCTTGGAGCTTGGGCTTCCTTGGCTGTCGTCTTTTGCTTTGGGATGGCTCCTCCTGCTGCAGACAAGGTTGCCATCTCTTCACTGGTTTCTTTCGGATCTGTCCCAAAGAGTCCTCCTTTGGCTTATCTTCAGGGGCAGTTCCTTCTTGTTTCTCCTGACGTCTCAGGTGGTCAATGCTGGATTCCTGCTGGCTCTTCCTCGGTGTCGGCTTGCTTGCTGGTCCTTGTAGTCCTCTCACTGGTTTCTCGCTTTTCCAGACCCTGGATCCGATACAAGAGAGCACTAGAACTCACAGAAGTACTGCACCAGTCTATTGAGGCAGAGCGCCAGGAGTAGCGCCACAACCAATAGCAGCAATGGACTGAAGCAGAATTTAATCTTCGATGTCCAAGGGCCGAATGTGGAGGGTACCCAGTAGCTCAAACCTTTCCAGACCAGCAAGCAGCAAACTGATAAGAACAGATCATGTTTAAACTACTGTACTTTGACACTGACACTTTTATACACAATAAAAACCTTTGAGAGCCAATTTTACAAGAGTGGTAACAAGGCATTATAAACAGCAATTTCATACACATACCTCAAATGAAAGCATAAGACCACTATAAAATCAGCTAAAATGGACAATGACGGTTAAAAACGGGAATAAAATCAAAGCTTTCCATAAGGACATATACCACTTTGAGGCTGCTTCTTTTTTACCCATATTTTTAACCTCTCAAATACACTTGGATTTAATTTAATGCGATTTTACAGCAATTTGTCACAAAATCACGTTTAAAAATCAAGATGTTCCTAACTTTCCAAAGGGCACTTTTTAAAACCGTTTATAATGATCCAGCCTACCGAGTGCTTCGTAAAAGTTGGGCAGATAAAAAGTCCATATAAAACATAAATGTGATTGAAATCTTTCAGACCGCAGGCCCACTTAATGAGTGGGGCCTGCCTTCCTCCAGACCTCCTGTGCATACTGACAGTTGCAGACCACGTGCAGCGCCGACTCATCCCCGTCGCACCTTTCTCTTGGGCACCTGGCAGTCATCCCCAGGCCTCTCCTATGCTGGAACTCTCTTGTTGGGAGGCACTGGTGGACGACTGCCCAGGCAAGGTCTTTGTGCACATTTGCCAGGAATTTACCGAACATATTTTTCCATATAGTCTTAGATTTTAAAACACTTGTAGCAAAAACAAATATTTATATGTAAAAAAAAAAAAAAAAAAAAAATCTCGACCGCCATTGTATTTACATTTATATAAAATTTCCCTTTTCAATTTTTCCCATTTTTGATCCCCATAAAAATGTAAAACACAAATATGTGCTACCTTTTTTAATATACAAATGGCTTGGAGGAAAAACCATTGCAACATATAAAAAGATGGGGATTAAAACAGCTTTGATTTTTTCCCTTCCATTGACAACTTCCTCATGTTCCACATTAAAATCTTCTTTTCTGCTTTTAAAATTGCTGAGTCCCAATTGGGGGTGCCATCATTCACATTAAAATACCTAAAATCTTATCACCTGATGTCCTAGTGCAACAAGGTGGAATAGACGCGTCACATTTTCCCACATTGCGTTTAAAACCAGATGCTTGGCAAAAATGTTCGGTGTCCCTCAAGGCCCCCAACATAGAGGGAGACCCTGTGCAGAGAATCGTCACGTCATCCATATAGCACAGGGTTTTCGCCTCTACTCCGCCACCTCCATGAATAGGTGCGCCCTTAATATCCTTATCCTTTCTGAGAAGCGCCAGCAAGGGCTCCATGGTGCAGATGAAGAGGGGAAAGCGGACACCCTTGCTTCACACCAGATAAGAGGGACACCTTTAATTAAAAACTCATTTACGGATATTTAACTAAAACATGAGGTGTATATAAAAGCTTGACTTTAGATAAAATAAACTCCTGGCACTCCCATACGCTTAAGAACATTTAAAAAGGTATTCATGAGATACTCTATCGAAAGCTTTTTCAAAGTCCAAAGATGAAAACCTCAAGACTGTCCTCCTGTCTCTAAAATACCATAAAATATTACATATAATATTTAGGGACTTGGCCACACTCCTGCCAGGTACCCCACTTACCTGGCCAGGATTGTATAATCTTGTGGATAAAAGGCTTAAGACGGAATGTTAAAACTTTTTGCTAACCTTATAGTCTACGTTCAACAGTGTGATAGGTCTCTTCCAATTTTAACTGCGTCTTCTCTCCTTTTTTAAATAACAGGGACACGATCCCCCTTCTCCAAGAAGAGGGCAGTTCACTACTGTTAAACTTCTTTATATAAAAATAAGATCCTCTCTTTAAAATATACCAAAAAGTCAGATATTCTATCAGGCTATCCTCTCCTGGGGCTTTACCCCCTGTAAAACTCTTAATGGATAAAAGCTCCTTAAGAGTAATCTCTCAGGCTAAAACCTGTTGATCTAAAAAAAAAATCCAACTTTAAAATCAAGGACATCAAGCGCGGAATCTAAAAATCTCATTTTAAATCTTTACCCTCAAGATTTAAAATGAGGCTCTTCTTTCCATCACTTTTTAAAGAAATACGAACACTTTTTTTTTTCTCCCTCCTCCTAGGTTTTTTACGCGAGTTAAATATAATCTGCTTCCCTTTCGCTAAGCATTTTTTAAATTTCCCCTTTTTAACTTATTTTCCTCCACCTCCATTCCTACTTTTTAATTTCAACAAAACATGCAATTGTTTAAAACAAGTCTTTTTTTTTCTTTTTGCCTTACTCCGACTTGCTTTTTATAATTTTATTTTTTTTTATTTTATACTCCCACCAACATTAGTATGGACATATTTTGGTACACTGAGTCTGCCAATTCCAGTAGGTGCTTGCAAAACATTCTATTTGAGGGTCTTCTAGTAGAGAATTGTTTAATCTCCAGAGCCCTCTTAGTTTTTCCTCTCGGCTTCCCATTTCAAACAGACAAAATTTTATGATCAGTAAATACATTGGCTCGGATAAAACAGCTAAAAGGAATAAAACCAGCAGAAACAAAAATAAAAAACCAATTCTGGAGGAAACTCTCCCATTGGACCAGGTGGGGCCTGGGTCCGCTGGCAAGAGGTCCTTCCAGCAATCTTTCAAATTAAAATCTTCAATAAAGTTACCAAGCAGACATGAATTATCTTTATTTAAAACTCCCCCTTGGTGGGTTTCACCTAATCGCACACAATTAAAATCACCTCCGACAATAAGTAGCAAGGTGCCTACACAAAATGGTAACATTTCAAACAATTCTGCCCATTCATTTGTCGGGAGGGGCATACACACTTAATACATGAATAAAATGTCCATTAAACAATTGAGCCAAGATGTCTATATCAGGCATGATCTCAGTAACAGCTGTAACATGTATCTGCTGTCAGCAGAGTATGCCTACACCTGCAGATCTGTTGTCGTCACCCCCCGACCAAATAGAGGGTCCAAGTGTCCAATCTTGTTTTAATGTCCTCATAGTCCATAGCATTTGGTATGCTACATTCTTGTAACAAAAATAAATCAAAAGCCTTAGTCTATAGAAAAGAAAGGTTGCCCTATGAGCAGGACTTTTTTTTTTTTTTTCTCACATTTATCTATAAAAAAAAAAAAAAAACTTCAAAGATCAGAATCCTTCTCAGAGGAAGAAACCGCCAAAATCCTCTGAAGGCCTCCCCCCCCCCCCCCCAATTACAGGGGACAAAACATCCTTTTATATTCTCAGAATCTGATCCAGAAATGGGAGAAACCTGAACCTTCCGAAGGGCTCCAGGCTCCTCTTTTAGTTCTTCCCTTGGTCTTTTAACAGACTGGCTCAAATCCATCTCAACCGACTTTTGCTGCCATCGTAGAACTGCATCCTGGCTCTCCTTCCACATCCATCTCAGGTCCAGTCTCAGGTCCGGTCATCGGCTATGGGATGGGAAGTGACTCTCCAGAACGGATCTACTGCCAACCGAAGCTTGTCTGCCCACTTGCGGGTCATCTGACACCACTGCAGCGCCAGGATCCCCCAAATTACCTGCCGGACTCTTGTGACCAGTGCCCTTTTTTCTTTCTTAGCTTAGGTAAAAAAACAAAAACAACGCTGCTGAGCGGCACATAGGGTAATATTGTTTTTACAAAAAGTTGAATGACACAATGTAAATTGTGTTCAGAAAACGTGGGAAGAATAAAGTGACTAGGACGTGTCCACTAATAAAGGTTGAGAGGAGGTGGATAAAGTGGTAGAGTGGGTCCACAATGCATGGGCATACACCTGAATGGGTATAGTGTATATCAATACCTCCTCAGTTGATTAGCCCTCTAGTAGTGGATTGGCCACAGTGTAGATAAGCTCTCACCTTGAATGGTTAGGTATGGTATAATGTCGTATATTTTAGTGGAATGGTCCAAACTGTCACAGGATGAGGGAGCAGCGGGACCTCTAGGCGTCAGGATCTCCTGGATCCAAACGGTATTCCAAATGTAGAAATGGTAGGAGTGACTCCAAAAAAAGAGGTAGGGGACCGCGCTTCACCAAGGTTGCTTTAATAAACTCTAAAACACAACGCGTTTCGAGGATCAATGGTCCTCTTTATCAAGTGTACAAGAGACTGGTTAAAAAAGGAAATAAACATGAACAAATAAGAATAGAAAAACAGATAATGTTCATCAAATAATCAATGTGAAATAAAATAATAATAATACACATATACAGTACTTATAAATTGATTAAAAGTGAGAAAAGTGGCTATGAATGTGTATCAACCACAATATGAATTATTTAAAGGCTATGTGTAATAAATAAGGCGGACAAATTAACAATTAAAATCGTATAAAAAATGAAAACAATTAAGAGAAATATTTATAAATGTGGGTAACATTAACAATATTGAGTATAAAGGAATGTTAATAAGTAACAAAGATATGAATATCAAAAGAGATACATACATAGTAACAGATACGGAAAATAAATAAATCATGAATTGCCAATGGTAATAGAATCTGGTACTTGGAGATTATTAAAACATGGGTAAAAGTGTGTGTGAGGAGTTGTGGAGGTTGGTACAAAAAAAAAAAAAAAAAAAAAAGAAAAAAAAAAAGAAAAAATATATAAAATAAAGACTGGGAAAGTAGTGTTTGGAACTTACCAGCCTGGAGGGGTTAGCTGTAAAAAGCAGAAATGTGTGGTAGGACCATTTACTTGGGGGTTTATATAGGTATACCTGGCCAGGACTGCCCATATTAGGGGAGGAGTTCTGATCAGAAGAAAAAAAAAAAAAAATAATTGAATATGAGAAAATGGTAATAGGTGTCAAAGGTGTAAATAAGTATCAACTGAGATACAACATGAGTTGTTTTGGCACTCGGTTACGCTAGGTTGGCAAGTTTCCAGATGAACACAATATTGAGTATGAAGGAATGTTAATAAGTAACAAAGATATGAAAAAAAAAAAAAAAGGAAACTATATAAAATTATTGTATATATTACCAGTGCCTCCATAATACCTCAGGACTGTTTGTCATATACAGATTCAAGTGCTTCATTGAGACCAGCTGGTGTCAGTGAATTAAATTTGAATATCCAGTACATTTCTTTTCTTTTTAGTTTATCAAACCTATTATGTGTAGGAATATGGTCTAATGGTGTGATTTTAAACCCATTAAAGCTGGAATTGTGTACCAATAAAGCATGTTTCAAAACACTATGCTTGAGGTAACCATTCTGTACATTAGACCTGTGTTTATTTAGACTTTCTTAGTGGTGTAATGGTTCGGCCTATATACTGAAGTCCACAGGGGCATTCAAGGACATAAATAATGTAGGAAGAGGAACAATCTAAAGAATGCTTGATCTGAAAAGTTTCGCCCGTGACAATGCTAGTGATGTCTTTTGCTAAATGATTGATTGTATTACAGCATTTACATTTCTTATGTTTACATTTAAATACGCCATTTGTTTGTAAGTGCATGGAGCTCGGATCCTTGGGCTTGGTAAGAGATCTAAGTTTACTTGGGGCCAAGAGATTTTTTAAAGTCTTGGCTCTTCTGAAGGTGATGGATGGTTTGGAGGGGATATTGGGTTTGAGTAGTGGATCATTGAGGAGTATTGGCCAGTGTTTATCAAGAATCATTCTGATCCTATTATGTGCATTATTATAGGTAGTGATAAAATTATGTCCGAACCCTCTAACATTATTTTTCTCAGAGGGAATCAGACAATCGGACTGGGTCAAGGATTGTGCTTTTGATTCTGCTGCTTGGATAATCCTTTTCGGATAATATTTCTCTTGAAATCGTTGGGTTAGGATTTTACTCTGTATTTTGAAATCTGCATCACTAGTACAATTGCGTCTGATCCGTTTGAATTGGCCGAAAGGTACATTCTCTCCATTTCCTATAATGGGAACTCTGATAATCTAGTAGGCTGTTGCAGTCCACTTTCTTAAAAAAAAGTTTGTGTTAATATCATTAGGGCCACCAGTTAGTTCCAAATCTAGGAACTCGATCGTGTTTATTTGGAGTTGGCCACTTAGGGTGATTCCCCAATCGTTATTGTTTTTTCTTAACAGACTTAGCTGAATGAGCCTTAGACCCCACTGTCACACTGTCACTATTGCTCTGTCACTAGAGGTAGTCTGTCTGATCTGGCCTTGCGCTAGCACCAGTTTAGACTCCGAACTGCCGGGCACGCACTACCACCCCTCGACCCCGCACCTGACCTGTGCCTCCCTCTGTCGCTACAAGGCGCATCAGCCACTATGCTTAGGTCTACCTCCACAGACCTACTGTTAACCATCACAGGGGTCTTAAAGGTCGGATCAGGTTTAGAAATGCCTTCAGCCGGCTGGCTTTCAGACTGACTTTTCGGCCTTGCACCCTCACCAGACCCAGCTGGGCCACAAAGATTGCATTGCCAGGCGGATCCACACTGCATGAAGCTATGGCCTAGGTCACCACGTTTATTGCAACGAACCTCACCTACAGATTTCTCATGTCCATATCGCCTACAATTCTGGCAAAAAAATCGGCATCTGATTAAAAAAAAAAAACAATGTCCTCGACACCTTCCAATGAAAAAAACCTTTGGATATAAGATTCCTCCGATACCCCCCTCCTCTATCTGGCCATTTTAAAGCGCACCTGAAAGTGCCATTTGCCCGTCCAAAGGCCTTTCTCATTCATAACTTTTTAGACTTCATCTACAGAAAGGCAGTAACGGAGGAGGAAGACTCGGATCTGATTCTTAGGGATGAAAGGACTATACATATTTTAACATTAGCCTTGTCCTCATCCTCAATAAAATTCAAGTTTAGTCCTTTCAACACCTTATCGTTCTCGTCAGCCTCACACAGGAACAAGGCGATTGGTATCACATGAAGCCTTAGCAATAAAAGTCACCAAAAATTCCCTCTTCCAGATATTTTTTATACATAAAGTCCTCAGGGCTAAAGCCAAATCTCCGGAAAAGAACTTCATCCACAAAGTATGAGAGTTCCCTCTCCGGCCAATGGTGGTCAAACTATCACACGGATGGAATGCTGAAGAGGAAAGTTTCCCAGTTCCCTTTTGAAACGGTATGGCATCTTGGCCTCTAGGGATTACGTCTAACCCAACAGACGCAATCGGAGGGATCGCACAAATAAAGCAAACTCCAAAAGCCGAGGGCTTGAACAACCCAGAGGTTACAACGTCCAGCGTCACGTAGCACCGCAATCCAAAGATAGTAACAGGATCGAGTAACCACCACGCAGCCTAAAACACCAGACTCGGATGAGCACTATGATGCGATCGCCCCTGGATGCTTGGGGAGTAATCTGGCTGCCCTATAGCAGCAGAGGGGTGAAGTCCAGGCACTGAACCTGAACGTTTCTCCCCCCCCCCCCCAGGCCGAGCGACCAGGTACCCCAAGCTTCCTTTCAGCCGTCGACCCAGCAGGAAAAATCCGTCATGAACAGATTTTGATTGAATAGATCTTTTACAATCAGTCATCAAGCATACATACGTATGTACTGTGACGCAGCGCAAACTGAGTTACAAAACATACAATAAACAAACTTGCACTGT
This sequence comes from Leptodactylus fallax, assembly GCA_947044405.1. NCBI lineage: Eukaryota > Metazoa > Chordata > Amphibia > Anura > Leptodactylidae > Leptodactylus > Leptodactylus fallax. The sequence goes on along the minus strand of CAMRHE010000959.1, from coordinate 80,430 downwards.
GTCCTGTAAGGATGCAACATACGGTGAGGAAATATATCCTACGCTAGCATACTTTGTACAAAGACATAAACATGTGACAGGAAAGAGGGGAAGGGAGGGGAAGTCACAGGCCCGAAGCTTTATTGAAAGACAACACACAGAAGGGAAGGGTTGGTACAGCAAGGAAATATATAATACATCCTAAACTTTCCGCGACACCCTAACCTAGCATTCAATAAAGCTGTAAAACATAAGTAAATGCAATAGACCTTCAGTACAAGTGATGGGATGGAGGGTAAGGGGAGGGGGGTAATCACAAGGCCTCAAGCTTTATTGAAAAACACAACACACATGAAGGGATGGTGGGGAAGGAGAGGGTGAGTTAGTCCTCTTAGCCATTCAGGCTATCCAGAATAAATAGTCCCGTTGAAAGCTGTGGAACAGCCTGCAACAATCCTGAAAGGTGACACTCTTCACAAAGTCAGTCTTTCTGGCAAACCAAATAGCGTTCATAAGGTGGCAAGCCTCCAGAATCTTGTTCTCTGTGAATCCCAGGAAATAGTCCATAAAATAGTGAGTGGTATGAAAGGCTGCTCCTGAGTACTGAGTCCTCCAGTTCATGTTCCAAGGCATCCAATAGGCCCTGAGCTCAAAAGTACTCCCAGAAGAGGTACATGGCTGTTTCCTTCCGGGGGTGGCACCTGGGGCAGTACCTTGTCTTGCTCAGGTTGAAGGCATGCATGAATGACCATAGGGGCAGCCCCCCCCCCTGAATGGCCATCCAAGACATATCCTTGTGCCCGTTGGTCAGCAGATTTGAAGAGACGTTCTCCCAAACGACCTTCGCAGAAGCTACTGTAAGTCCAGGAACAGGTTCCAGTAAGTCCTTAGCTCGGATGAGCTTGTGGATCGTCATCAGGTTTGAGACCCTCCAGTTGGTATTCCCTCACAAACTTGGGCACGTCCCCATAGAACCAAGGAACAGTCCAGTTGTAAGGGATGGAGCTGTCCCACTTGTCCCAGCCAAGTCCTCACCAGAAGGAGCAAGAACAAGCATGACATTGCTCTGCCCGCTGAGCCATTAAGTCCTTTAAAGTCCAGCGGACAGTCGCATACAAAAGTAATCCTCAAGAGCATTTGGATATCTGGGATACCCTTCCCGCCCTTGCGGGGTTTCTTGTACTTAACAGTCCACTTCACTCTGTCCATCTTGGAGCCCTAGATGAAGTGAAACACAAATGGTTGCAAGAGGGGGACACTCCTGTGCAATATACTGGAGCACAGACAGAACTTCATTCCTCAGTACAAGTGCTTTGCCCTCAATAGAGAGCTGTCTGAGACTCCAGAATCCGATTGCTTGACTTTAGCCAAGCATTCTTCCCAAGACTTGAGGGCTGCTCCTCCCTTCCCAAACCAGACTCCCAGGATCTTGATGAAGTTTCACAGCAAACGGAAAGGGGGCAGAAGTAGAGATGCCAGTCCCCGAAGATCATAGCTTCTGACTTCCCACAGTTGACTTTGGCCCCTGAAGCTGCTCCAAATTTCTTGCAGGTCTGGATGAGTGCAGTCACCGAAAGCTGATCAGTGCAGAAGACACACATCATCCATGTAGAGCAAGCACTTGATCTCGTAGCGACCTGGTCCCGGTGTGATGATCCCTCTAATCCCTCCCCTTCATTCTGCATAAGAATGAATAAAAGACAATACAGTTTGACGTCTTCTCTATTCTCTGCTCCTAACGTTTATGGACAGAATGTTTCTAGCCATGGTAAGGAATAAAAGAAAAGGGTAAACCAATCAAATAGCGTCTATTTACCACTCCTGTTGGGGGTTTTCTTTTTGTCTGCTGGAATCAGGTCCAGCAGGCACTCTTCTAGCTGTTGCAGGGAAGAGATTGAGGCTTCCTCAATCTCCTCGCCCTTGCAGAGGTCAAGGACTTCTGCAAGGTCAACAGAAACAGACTCGGCCACCAATTCCTCCACCATCTGCTCTATCTCTGAATCCCCAGGGATGGGATCCCTGTGGACTTCCACTGCTATTTTCTTTGAAGTTTCAGCGCTCGGCTGTCTCTTCCTTTCCTCTTCCTCTAAGGAGGACCTGGAACGATGATAGAAGAGGAGGGATTCCTCCAAGGAGGGGAGCTGGAGGATGATTTGTTAGTGCTGCTTCGGCAGGGGAGAGGGGGGAGCTGGGACACTGAGGTTATGGGGGAAAGGAGAGGGACAAACTCAGTGGGGGGGACAGGCAAAGGGAGGGGGGTCATCCTCTTACCATCTGTGGTCTTCTGCTTTTTCCTTTTTGTTTTGGTTTTGTTGTCCTTCTTAGGCTGCACTTCTGGCTTCTGTGGCTGGTCTGTAAACAAAGGAGCAAGCCCAGGACCTGGACAGACCTTGTAGGTATGCTCTGCATCTTCCGTGTGGGGAAATCCTTGGTCTCATGCCCCACCACTCGACAGTTCCTGCAGGCATCCTCCTTGCAGTCTTTACCTTCGTGGCCTTCTCTACCACATCTTCTGCAGTGACGTGGCATGTCTGGGTAGATCAATCCGAAGGAGTTACCCAAGGAGGAGGTCGGTGGGAGATGCTTGAGACCGTCGGGACTGGAAGAATCTTTGTGTAGCCTGATGACCGACCACTTGCTGTTCCAGAACCTTGTTCAGGATCTTGGTGGGTTCCTTGACCACTGTACAAAACCTGCTCAAGAACATGGAGATGTCTCTTCCCGGTGTATGGGGGTTCCTCATCTATACCGTAATCCTCCTTGCCTCTCTCTGGACAGGGGGATCCCAGAAATCTGGAAATGGGGGATCCAGGAGCTGCAGTCTTCACTGCTTCCCAATAGCGGTGGCAGATGTCCACGATGGCAAATGTGACCTAGAAAATTCTCGTCACAAAGGCATGAATGGACAGCGTTTCGGCCTTCGAGAACCCTTGCTCCTGGTGTTTGAGATGGTTTACTAATAATCTGGATAAGATTTTATAATCAGAGTTTAGGAAAGATATTGGTCTCCAATTTTCCAGGTTCTATTTGTCGCCTTCTTATACAAGATGATTCCTTTTATCCATGATTCTGGCAGTATCTTATTTCTGAAGGCGGATCTGAAAAGTAAACACAGGTTGTCTTTAACCCCTTAACAACCTAGGACGTAATAGTACGTCCTGAGTCGCATGACGATGTATGGAGAGCGCTCAGGAGTTAAGCGCGCTCCATACACCGCGGGTGCTGGCTGTATAATACAGCCAGGACCCGCCGCTAACAGCAGCGACTAACAGCAGCAATCGCGACTGTTAACCCTTTAGATGTCGCGGTCAAACGGGACTGCGGCATCTAAATTGCGCAGCCGCCACGGGCGCCGCCATTTTTACCTGATCGCCGCCCTCCAGAACGTCATTGGAGGGCGGCGCTTGGTTGCCATGACAGCCGGGAGCCGATTGAAGGCTCCCAGGCCTGTCATTACATGAGCTATTACACGATGCCAGAGGCATCATCTAATAGCAGTGAAGGCATTTTGCTATTCACTGCGATACAGTAGTATCACAGTGAATAGTATGATCGATCAGACTCCCTAGGTTTCAAGGTCCCTAGGGAGTCTGATCATACTAGTGATCATAGTGTAAAAAAAAAAAAAAAAAAAGTTTTTAGAAGTATGAAAAAATTTAAAAAAAATAAGTTCAAATCACCCCCATTTCCCTAGATCAGATATAAAAGTAAATAAACAAAAGTAAGCAAACACTTTAGGTATCCCCGCGCTCCAAAATGCCCGAACTATTAAAATATTTATCCCATACGGTGAACGGTGTAGCGGGGAAAAAAAATCAAAATGGCCAAATAGCGTTTTTTTTTTTCAACACTGTCTCCTAGAAAAAATTGAATAAAGTGATCAAACCATCAGATCTTTCCCCAAATGGTATCAATAAAAACGTCATGTTGTCCCGCATAAAGACGCCTTACCCAGCTCCATACATGTAAATATGAAAAAGTTACAGGTGACACAATATGGCGACGCAAATTTTTTTTTTTCCTATTTAGCAAAGTTTTTTTAATTTTTTAAAAGGTATCAAAACATTACAAATACTATATAAATTTGGTATCACAGTGTTCGTACTGACCCGCAGAATACAGGTAACATGTTGTTTTTACCACACAGTGAATACTGTAAAAATTAAGCCCATATGAATTTGGCGCAAATGCAGTTTTTCTCCAATTGCACCTCATTCAGAATTTTTTTTCCAGCTTCCCAGTACATTGCACAGCATATTGAATAGTGACACTACAAAGTACAATTTGTTTCGCAAACAATAAGCCATCATGTGACTCTGAACTGAAAAATGAAAGTTATGGCTCTTGGAATGTGTGAAGGGAAAAACGAAAATGCAAAAACAAAAAATGGCCCAGTCATTAAGCAGTTAAATATATGCAGATACCTTTTGTATAGTTCGATGGGAAACCCATCTGGACCATGCGATTTTCCAGATGAAAAACTCTTAATAGCCTCTGAAATTTCCAGCTCTGATTTTTTTGTCAGTCTGCAATCTGAAGATTAGAGGACAAGGTGTTAAGGATGTCATTAACAAAATCCAGGTCAATTTTTTTTTTTTTTTTTTTACGGTTAAATTTTGATAGTCTTGCTGCTTCTAACATGTCTGTACTTGTTTTGCCGTTTAAAAACAATTTTTGTTCTTTTAAGTTTATCACTTTTTTGAAGTACCGAGTGCACTTCTCCCCTTTCTCTAAATTCTCAGTTTTAGACAGGAAAATCTTTCCCTTTTCTCAGTTATCACCCTGGAGACTTCTAGCTTCAGCTTTTTAACTAAGTCCTCCATATCCAATCCTATTTCTTTTAATTTGTGACATGTTTGGATCTGTGTATTTAGTCTTATACCAGGTTTTTTTTTTTTTTTTTTTTTCTTGACCGCAAGCATACATTGGAAAAACTACTTAATCTTCTCTTTGGCAAATTCCCACCAGTTCAAAACAAAGGAAAAATACTTTTAGCATTGACACTTTTTTTTTTTCTATAGTATGCAACAAACTCCTTTTCAATGGTTCTATCCTCAAGGACACTTAGGTTCAAGCGCCATACTCCTTTTTCCTTTTTGTTTTGGTAGGGATTTTTATCCTTACCTGGAGGATGATATGGTCGGAAAAAATATTACTTTCCAGATCTGCATGAGAAATAATAAAGGATTTAGTCAACAAAAGTCTATTCTTGACACAGATTATTCTGCCATGTATAGCCAGGATTATCAGGGTTCAGTTTCTAACATGCATCCTGCAAAGAAAAATCTGCAATTAAATTTCCCAGAATACTTCTGGTTTTGTCGTTTTCAGATCCACCACTCCTTTTTTTTTCATCAGGGAGAATGCAGTTGAAGTCACCTAATAGAATAGTTGGTATGCTGCTGGGTAGAAAAATTTTGCATTAATTCAAATAAACCTGCTCTCCTATTGGTGAGGCATATATGCAAATTATCCGCAGACTATAATCCCCATATTTTAGTATGGACAATCAATAGTCTGCCTGGTGAAACTTCTTGGTATGAAGACAGCTGTACATTTGGATTCACATAGCACTCCAACACCTGAATTCCTGTTGCTGTTATCTCCGGTCCATACAGATCATGCTCCGCTCCAGTCACTCCTTATGTCTGCATAATTCATGTAGAGACAGGCAACATTCTTGCAAGGCAACAATATCAATATCTTCTGTTAGCAAGTACTCAAACACGGCAGCACTGCGAGCCCCATTTTGTATGCTCCTTATATTTAAGGCGACAGCTTTTTTGATTGAACAAAAACTCTCTATTGGCAACACATCTTATTTCCACAAGGAATAACAAGGGGTTTGCGACGCAGCGCACTGAGTTACAAATCCACAATCAATGACTAAGAGTCATCCTTAAGGGATGCGGCGCAGCATACGGCGGGAAATGCATTTTATTCCTACCTAACATGCTGCACTACAAACCTACTCTAATATTGGTCAAAATATAAAACACAGAACAGTGACAAACGGAAGGGGGGGGGGGAGGTCACAGGCCCGAAGCTTTATTTAAGACCACAACACACAAGGGGGCAGGACAGGTACAATACAGGCAATGATACACTCCCTATACTACCACTACTTCCTACCCTACATAACATACATTTCTGAAAACAAGGTTAAACAAAAAGCATACAGTACATGTGATGGGAGGGGGAGAGGAGAGAGGGAAAAAGGTTAGGGGGTAATCACAAGGCCCGAAGCTTTATTGAATAACACAACACACATGGGGGGAGAGGGGGAGGGGAGAACGACGCCGCCGCCGATGGTGGTGGATCAGTCCTCTTCGCCGGCCAGGCTATCCAAGATGGAATAGTCCTGTTGCAGACTGTGGATAAGTCTGCAACAATCCTGGAAGGAGACGCTCTCCCTCCGCAAAATCAGTCTTCTCCTGGCGAACCAGATGGCATCCTTGAAGCAGTTCACAAGGCGCCAGGCCGCCTGGATGTCAGTCTCTGCGTGAGTCCCCTGGAAAAGTCCATACATCACCGCGTGGTAAGTCAGACCCCTCCTGGGGACGCAGTCTTCGAATTCTTCCTCCAGCTCATCCAACAGACCCTGAGCGAACGGGCACTCCCAAAAGATGTGCAGAGATGTTTCCTCCATGTAGGGGCACCGCGGGCAGTAGCTCGTCCTGTTCAGGTTGCGGGCGTACATGAACGACCTCGTTGGAAGACCTCCTCCGACAGCCATCCACGACAGGTCCTTGTGTCCGTTGGTCAGCGAGTTTGAAGAGATGTTTTCCCAAACAACCTCCGCTGTACTCGCTGGCAGAGCTGGCACCTCCTCCAACGAATCCCTCGCTCGGATGAGCTTGTGGATCGTCTTCGGTTTCCAGAGATCCGGCTTCAGACCCTCCAGTTGGACCTCCCTCACGAATCTGGTCACGTCTGCGTAGAACCACGGGATGGTCCAGTTGTAAGGGACGGAGCTGTCCCACTTCTCCCAGCCGAGCCCTCGCCAGAGGGGGAGCAGGAACAAACGGGACATGGTCTTCCCCGCGGATCCGTTAGCTGTCCTCAGGATTCTGCGGACACAATCACAAACAAAAGCAACCCTTAGTAAAGTCGGAATATCTGGGATATTCTTACCTCCCTTCAGATGGCTCTTGTACATGCGTGTCCGCTTCACCCGATCCATCTTGGAGCCCCAGATGAAGTGGAAGACGGTCCTGGTGATGGCCCTCGACACCGTTGCCAGCGGCGGCCATGCCTGTGCCGTGTACTGGAGTACAGGCAAGATCTCGTTCCTCATGACCAGCGCTTTCCCTTCGATGGTAAGGTTCCGGAGACTCCACAGGCCAATCCTCTGGTTGACCACCTTCAGACGTTCGTCCCAGGACTTCAGGGCCGCGCCTTCCTTCCCGAACCAGATTCCCACGATCTTGATGAAGTCCGGTTTAACTGTGAAAGGAGAGACAGCAGGGGAGGCCAGATGCCACACCCCGAAGAGCATGGCCTCTGACTTTCCGCAGTTGACTTTTGCCCCCGAAGCCTGGCCGAAGCGCTCGCAGGTCCGGACGAGTGTTGACACCGACGCCTCATCAGCGCAGAAGACAGTCACATCATTCATGTACAAGGAGAACTTCACTTAGTATCCACCTGGACCCGGTGCGGTGATCCCTCTGATCTCTCGATTTCTGCTGGATAGACTCCGCGAAGAGCTCTATAACACAAACAAAAAGGAGCGGTGACAGAGGACGGCCTTGTCTGACTCCAGAGCTAAGAGGAAAGGAGTCAGTCTTCCAGCCGTTCACCATCACTGAGCTGTGAATATCAAAATACATCAGGCTGACATAACGACAAAACATCTTACCCATACCAAGTTGGCGGAGTGCCTTGGCCATGAAGGTGTGAGACACGATCGAAGGCCTTCTCCTGATCCAAGCTGATCAGGGCCGCATGTGCATGGCGGTCTCCGATATAGTGCAATGTGTCTCTCACCATGGCCAAGCTGTCCGCGATCCTACGACCTGGAATACCACAAGTTTGGTCTGGATGGATGATCGTGCCGACGACAGCCTTCAGTCTCGTAGCCAGAATCTTAGCCAGGATCTTGTAGTCCACGTTGAGAAGAGTGATGGGTCGCCAATTCTTCAGCTCGCATCGTTCTCCCTTCCGCTTGTACAGGATCGTGACCAGTCCTTCCCGCAGTGACGGCGGCATGGTACCCTCCGCTATCATTTCCTCATAGAGATCTTTCAGATCCGAACAGATCAGGTCCCCCAGAGCTACGTATAGCTCGGCCAGGAGACCGTCACTGCCCGGAGTCCTTCCGACCCTAAAGGATTTAACGGCAGTGAGCACTTCCGCCGCCGTCAGAGGGGCGTCGAGCGTAGCAGCACCTGTAGGATCAAGCTTGTTAGTGATACCTGACAGGAACTCCTCTTCTGCGTCTTCGTCGGTGGGTTTCAGGGAGTAGAGGTCGCGGTAGTAGTCGTGGATGACTCCCATCACTTCCGTCTTCCCCCGTCTGATGTTTCCATCTGCATCCTTCATCTCTGTAACAGGCGTGTGTCCTGAGTGGAGCTTCCTGAAAAAGAAAGAATTACACTTCTCACCTTTCTCCAGATGCTCCACCTTGGAACGGAAGATGACCTGCCGTGATTCCTCCTCAAAGTGCCTCTTGAGGCCCCTTTTGGTGTCCTCCAGCATGCCCCTGACGTCCCAGCCACAACGCTCGAGATCTAGAAGGGAATGAAGCTAGCGCTGCATCTCCTTCAGGTCACTCTTGCGCCGGGCCGCCTGCTGACGGCCTCTCGCCTGTAAGAAACAACGGATGTTAACTTTCACATATTCCCACAAGTCCACTTGTCATTACGAAGGAGCAAGTAAACATCTCTAAGTTCCGCAAGCAGTTCCACATTTTCCAACAGGGAGCAATTTAATTTCCAGGACCCTGGGCCCGATGCGAAACCATTCCCCAGTGTCCCTTCAAAGAGAATGCCCCTGTGGTCAGTGAAAAAGCAAGGGACCATAGAGTGTCTCACCTGGGCTACCGACCAAGAGGTAAACACCAAAGTCAATCCTAAAACGAGATGAGCCATCGGACCGACACAAAGTATAGTTGGCTGATGTCAGCCCCATGGAACCCACCGCATCCTTCAGAGAGGCCTCGGTCACCATCTCGATCAGTAGTTTGGATGTCTTGTCCAGCTTCGCCGATGTTGAGGAGCTTCTCCCGTCGCCCTCCACAGGACAGTTGAAATCCCCAGCCAGAACCACTGCTCTGGTGGTAGCGAGCTGAGTGCGCAGGATCTGGAAAAGTTCCATACGCTCGTGCTTCTGAGCAGATGCGTACACGTTGATGAGCCTAATGGGCTCCCCTGCCCAGGTCCCGTCTATGACCATAAGACAGCTACAGACGAGCTCCCGGTAGGTTTCAAGCGTGAAGGCATTACCTCGGATGAGCACGGCGATACCTGCGGACTTGCAGTCGCCACCACCGGACCAGTAGGACGGACCGTGGCTCCACTCCCTACAGAGGTGGCTGTAAGACCTAAGAGAAGGGAGAGAACATTCCTGCAACAAAATGACAATAGCGTTCTTCAACGTATCCACGAAGGACAGGACCGTCTGACGTCTAGTCTTGTCTTTGATGCTCCTCACGTTGATGGTAAGAATGTTGATTCCCGCCATTTGTAAAGAGAAAAAAGAAAGATTAAACCCTTCAAGACAGTGACTGTCTACTTACCGCCCCCCCCCCCGTCCGGGGGGGGGTTCTTCCAAGGATCCCGCTGGCATCAGGTCCCGCAGGGTCTCGTTGCTCTCACTCAGGGCGTTCGAAGGCACGGACGTGTCCATCTCTCCCAGCTCCAGCTCGCTGAGGTCCAGGACTTCACGGATGTCGATGGGGGTTGGGTCCGCTACCAGGTGTTCCACCATCTCCTCCAGCTCCTGGTGCCTGGCGAGGGCCTCCTCAGGGGTGTCTTCGGGGGTCTCTACCGGGGCCTCGACCGCTATCCTCTTCTCGGAAGTCTCGTTGGAACCAGACTCCTCGCTCAACCTCCTCTTCCGGAGTCTGCCATCAGAAACAAGAGAAAGGGGAGAGGGGAGGGGGGGGAATTCCTCCAGAGAGGGGACCACAGCAGCTGGAGGAGGGACGGTTAGTGCTGCTGGGGCTGGCGTGGCCGGGGGCGTGGGCTGGGGCAGGGCTTGGCGAGGGGGGGCAGGGGTGGCCACTGAGGAAATGGGGGGAAGGAGTGGGAGCTCCTCAGTGGGGGGAACGGTGAGGGGAGGGGGGGTCTGGCTTTCGCCCTCTTACCTGTTCCAGATGGCTGGCTGGCCGGCTTGGTCTGTTGCTGCTGCTGGGCCTTCTTGGGGGGCTGCTGCTGCGGCTTCTTGGGGGGCTGCTGCTTCCCTGTCGGCGGCTGCTGCTGCTTCCCAGATGGCTTCGGCTGCGGCTTCTTCTTGTCTTGGGGCTTGGGCCGTGGCGTCTTCTTGGCCAGGGTGGCTGGCGCCGTGGCTGCGAAATCCGCCGCTACCTTCGCCCACGATCTCTTGGGACATCCCTTGTAGGCATGGTCCGCCTCCCCACAGAGGTTGCAGGTCTTCCTATGTGGGCAATCCTTGGACTCGTGCCCCACCGTGTGACAGTTCCGACATGCGTCCTCTTTGCAGTCCTTGCCAACGTGCCCGGTCCTGCCGCACCTCCGGAAGAGATTTGGCATGCCCGAGTAGTTGATCAGGCCGTAAGTTCCCAAGCGAAAAGGTCGGGGGCAGATGCTGGAGGCCGTCTGGACTGAAGGGGTCCTTGTGGAGCCTCACAACGACAGACCACTTTGCAATCCAAAAGCCGAGACTGTTCAGTATCTTGGTGGGTTCCTTGATGACTGTACAGTAACGACCTAGGAAAGTGGCCACGTCGCTTCCTGGGGTATGCGGATTTCTCATTGAGACCGTGATCCACCTCTCGTTGTGCTGGACAGGACAGCTGCCCACGAACCTGCTGAGAGGGGACCCCGGACTCGCCGATCTAACCGCGTCTCAATATCTCCGACAGATATCCACAGTGGCAAAGGTCACGAAGAAGATCCCCGTGATGGAGTGGATGGCCAAGGTCTCAGCCTTGGTGAAGCCCTAGTCCAACACCATCATTTGACAGAAGGCCTTCTCTGTCAAGTGGGGTGCCTTTCCGTCAACCTCTTTCAGCTTGAGGGTCACTGTCTGCCTCATCCAAGGTTCCAGGTTTGGAGGGCCTTGGATGGGCTTCTGGATCACCTGGCTGGAAGAGGTATCAGAAGCAGCGGCCCCAGAGATGGATGCTGAAGCCTGGGTCACCTTGGCCGGTCCCATGGTTCCCTTCCTCCTCACGATGGCTCCTCCTGTCGCCATTACCACCGTTGGATTCTCCCGGTCTGTCCCTCGAAGTCTCTGGGCAAAGATCTGTCCCTCGGTGCTCCTGAAGTCTTCTCCTGGAGTTTCAGCTAGGCTCCGCCTCCTAATCTGAATATCTCCCGAAGTCTCCGCCTCCTGAAGTCCCGAAGTCGATCTCTCCCCCTGAGCTTCTTGGGCTGTGCTCTCGGCGTCCTCTCGGCTGCTTCTCCCTTGCTGGCGTCGGTCTTCGATGGCGTAGCTCTCGAAGGCGCTAGGGGGGCTCGCCTTCCCGGTCTAATGGCAGATAAATGCAGTTCCGTCTTATGCTTAATAAGCTGATACTCAGTTTATCCCGGAAATTTTGGATATGGGTGTCCGAGCGGATCCGCTTTCTGGTGCCCCAGAAGTTTTACCGGATATGCCTATCCGAACAGATCCTATTCCATTTCCCCTCGTATCAGATATTAAACTGATAAGAACAGATTTTTTACATTTTTATTTATAAAAGTATAAACAATTACAGCATATGATAATCAAGTCACAGGAATAATCAGTCACACATGCATACCATAAATAAACGTCTTACATAGAAAGCTCAGTCAGCATTAAAAAGCATACTCCAAGATTTAAAATGCCATATTCTGTTAGCTTTAGCTCTCCCATAGCGTTTAAAGTCTAATAAATAATACACGTGCAGTTCACTTAGGGCTAATCGTATGCAGTTTTTCTCAGAAATAAAATCATGCGAAAAAAGTAAGACATTCCTGGCTGTCCATAAAGCATATTTCATGCAATTCAGGAAAGTCCATAAAATACGCTCTTTGTCCTTTGGTATCTTGCACATGCCATAAAGGACTGTCTCATAATTTAATTTCGTAAGTCCAGTTAAAAACATAAGTAGGTCCTTAACTAGTCTCCAGACTTCCTGCGAATAAGCACAGTCCCATAGAAGATGTAGCACTGTTTCATCGTCGCAGCAGTGCGGACGCGGGCAGCAGGCTGTGCGGCTGTAGCCTCGTCAGTATTGAAAGTCTTTTGTGGGCAAGACCCTGTGCACAACCTGCCACGCGACGTCCTTCAAGTTGTTACAAAGGTAGGCAGCAGAAGACTTGATCCAGATCTCACGGCACACCTTGTACGAATAGTTGGCAATCGGTATCATGTAATCTCGTTCTCGGTGTAGCTTCATGATTCTCCAAGGCACGCACAAGACGGTAGCATCCAGGTCACCCAGCTGAAGGCTTTTCACCGCTTTCTCCAGGATGTAATACTGTGGAGGGCACTGAAGTAAAACAGGAGCAGACAGTGTAGGGAAGAACCACTTATATCTCCGGAACATGTGACCAACGGAGTATCTAAGGTAGAAGCTCCAGTCATGGTGCAAAAAAAAAGCCTCTGAAAGATATAGAAAAGTACTTAGCCATAAGAAACATATCCAGCTCCGGCACCCCCAAGCCACCCTTCAGCTCGGACTTATACATATCCGTGCGCCGTACTTTCTCTGACTTGGATCCCCATAGAAAAGTAAACAGTCTCTGCAAACTTCGCACGGTTAAAAAGTCTGGGGGATATACCAAATTCACATATAAAAGGATAGGAATTAAAATTGATTTCATGATTAGGACCTTGCCACGTAAGGATAACTTCCGCAATTTCCAGAAATTGATTTTCTCTTGCACCTTCTTCTTTACGGCCATCCAACTGTCGTGTCCTTTGTTCTGCATATCAAAGATTCCTAAAATTCGGATATTGTCAGTTTTTGTCTTTAAAAGCGGTATGTTAAAATCACTTTACCAGAATAAAAACATTCAGACTTATGCAAGTTTAACTTAAAACCTGAGGCTTGACAGAAACATTCCGTTAAAAAGACTGCTCTGCGGATAGAAGCAACAGTAGTACCAAATATCGTAACATCATCCATGTAGGCTTTAGTTTTAGTCTCCATACCTCCTCCTCCAGGTATCGGCACACCCTTTAGCACTTTGTCATCTCTTAAGCTTTGTAGCAGTGGCTCCATGGCTAAAATGAATAAAATCGGAGACAAAGGGCAACCCTGTTTGACACCTGAATTTAAAACAATTCTAGAGGTTAAAAATCCATTAACTAAAACCATGCTGGAACAGTTCGTGTATAAAAGGTTTAAAACACGTATAAAACTTTTAGGAAAACCGAAACACTGTAAAATACGCCATAGATAAAAATGTGACACTCGATCAAAGGCTTTCAGGAAGTCAAGATTTAAAAGGATAAGGTCCTGGCGATGGTCTTGTTGATACCAGATGATGTCTCGCACAATATTCAAATTGGACCATATCCCTCGTCGTGGCACAGCACAAACTTGGTCGGGGTGAATTAAAATCTCTAAAACTCCCTTGATGCGGTTCACTAAAACCTTTGCTAAAATTTTATAATCAGTATTTAAAAGCGTAATCGGTCTCCAGTTTTCTAAAAGAGTACGGTTACCTTTTTTAAAAATCAATGTTATGATTCCAGTCCTCCATGATACGGGTAAAATGGTACAATTCAAAGCCTCATAAAAAATAGAAAACAGGTCATTTCGTAAAATCTCTAAAAATGTCAAATAAAACTCCACGGGAAGACCGTCTGATCCTGGGGTCTTCCCTTTATTAAAACTTCTGATTGCTAAAAACAGTTCATCCTTAGTCAAATCATCAGTTAAAATATTGCTGTTTTGTGAAGTTAAAACACTCTTAAAAGACTCTAAAATGTCCTGTAAAAAACTCTCGTCAATGTTTTTGCAGCTGAATAAAATCTGGTAAAATTCATACGCTTTCTTCAACATACCTTCATTATTGCGTTCGCCCTCCAGCTCCTCAATAGGTTTCTTAGCTTCTACATTTTTTTTAAAAAAGCGAGAACATTTTTCATTATATTCCATTTTTGTAACTTTAGAAGCATAAATTATTTCTTTCCTTTTTTTCTGTATACACATACTAATCTCTCTTTTCAATTTGGAAATCTCAACCTCCATGTCCACCCCAATTTCTTTTAACTTATAAGCAGTCTGTAGACGTAAGTGCAGCCGTCTATACCATGCCCTTTTTATTCTGGCCATCCTTTTACCCATACGTAGAAAAAAGTTTTTAACACGTGGCTTGATTGCCTCCCACCACTCTAGAGTATTGTTAAATTTACTTTTCTCTTGGCATAGCTCAGCATATAAACGGGTAAAACCATTTTTGACCACTTCTTCCTGGAGCAGAGAGGTGTTTAACCTCCACACTCCTCTTCCTCTCGGCTCGCAAGGCATACTAATGGTGATTTTCAGGCATTGGTGATTTGAAAATAAGTTAGTCAAGATTAAAATCAGAAAGGGAGATATCTCTATAAAAGCAATAATCGATCCTTGATTTTATGGATCCGCTTTCCCAGGTATAACCCGGGTCAGAAGCATGCAAGGCTCTCCAACCATCTGTAAGGTGAAAATCAGTTAAAATGGCCTCCAAACCTTTTCTGGTTTTGTCGTATCTCGCACTTTTAATAGCTCCAAGTCTTTGCTCGCTTGACCGAAGACAATTAAAATCACCGCATAAAATCACAGAACCAGACCCTGGAATAAAATATTGCAGTGTATCAAAGATCTTGGCTCTATCCTCAGTCACAGGCGAAGCATAAATATTAAAGAATTTAAAAACTTGGTTATTAAAAGCGACATCTAATGATAAAATACGGCCAGGTAAAATCTCCTGAAAAGCTAAGAGAGACATCATGGTTTTTACATAGCACCGCAAGTCCAGAATTTTTGCATTGGTTATCTCCCGACCATACGGAAAAACCATGTGTCCACTCATCTGAGAGCCTTATAATTTGTCATAGCCAATGCATACTTCTTGAAGAAAAAATAAATCAACATTTTCATTTTTCGCAAACTCAAAGAAGGCGGCTCGCTTCCACGAACCCCTCAGGCTCCTCACATTCAGAGAAGCAAACTTTAGGGTGGCCATCACAACACTCAGGGTGGACCGGAGTCAGGGTCCTCTATGTTGCCGGTCCCGCTCAGGGCAGAGTCCAACTCTGCCACGATGACATCCACGGGGGTAGGTACAGGCATATCGGGTGGTCTACCAGGGGGTCTGCTCAAGAGCTGCAGCTTTGGCTGATGTATACTTTTGATATGGGTTTTTCTTATTACGGACACCACCTCAGAAGGCTTATCACTCCCCGATGCAACAGGCTTCTTACCAATGCTGACCGGAAGAGACGACTTCGCCACTCCACCAGGCGCCGGTCCCCTCACCGCATCTGTTGTCTTCGGCTTCCCTTCGACACCAGAAGGCTCCGGTTTCTTCATACTCGCTGCCGGCGCCGATTTCTTCATAGCATGTGCGTCCGCTTCTCCGAGCCCCTCCTTCTCTACAGGTTTCCTCTTCATCATGGGGCGCGGGGCGGATTGGTCCATGACCTCCACCTCCTCGGGCAGGGCGGCGGCTTCGGCCGAGGGCGTACCCCTGACTTCTACCCCCATCCCGTGTTCCGGGGTTTCTGGCACCACGGACTCCCCCACCTCGCCATCACCCTGGGACTCTGGGACGCTCATCTCCATATTCGCGTCAGTCGGCATGCCGGTATCGTCAGAGGTTCCTCCTGCATATCTCTGGGCGGGTACAGACTGTGGCTCGGAGTACTCGGGGCGCGGCTTGGCAGGTGGACGTGGCTCCGACATCGACATTTCCGGTGCCTGTTGTGAACTCGGCTCTGTGCGCTGCTCCTGTGCAGGAAATGAAGGAGTTTTAACCGCACCAACATATGACGAGGGTTTTCCTCGCAACGGGCAAGTATTAAAGCTGTGACCTGTCTCACGGCAAACGTTACAACACAAAACTCCTGTACAGTTATTTGCAGTATGCCCGTACTTTAGGCACTTTCTACACAGCTGGTCTCCTGTACAGTCGGCAGCCCAGTGCCCATACCGGTCACAGCGGTGGCAGAAAGGGGCCATCTCCCTATAGAATAGTCGGCCCCGCTCCCTGCCCAGTCTAAAAAAGGATGGTGGGTACTTAACACTTCCTCTTGAGGGGTCCCCAAAATTTTCTTTAAGCACCATGACGTATTTATATTTTCCCGTCCATATTCCATCTTCATTATTAATTTTATTAAATGAGCGAATATCACCATAGGTGCAAAGGAACCTCGCAATATCATTACTTTCCACACGGGGGCTCATCATGCACACAGTTACAGTATATTAGTCTCGAGTGAAACACAAGGTAAAGTTCAGTCCCCTCAATATATCATCCCTTAGTTTGTCTCTTAGTCTCAACAGGAAGCCCCGGCAACTCTCAGATGAATTAAAGGTGATAGTAAACCGGCCAGGGGCCTCCTGCAAGGCCAAAATGTCCTCCTTAGAGAGAGAAAAAAATCCAAGCAAAATCTTATGCACCATAAATTTCAGGTCATATTTCTCACGTATTTTGTCGTGCACATCGATCCTGACGGCATCCTTGATGTAGTATACATCCTTCCCTCCATGGAAGATGTTTGCACAGTTCAGTGCTTCCTCCTCTTCTGGCTGGGGCATTACGGTCCCCACACCGCGATCCCTCCTCGGCGATATCTTGGTCGTAGCCAAAAGGCCGAGAAGCGATAACCCGAAATGGTTATCTATCTTTCTTTCTTTCTTTCTTTTCTCTTTCTTGTGTTTTTTTTTTTTTTTTTTTCTTTTTTTTGTTTTTGGTTTTGTTTTTTGGTTTTTGTTTTGGTTTTGTTTTTATCTTTTTGTTTGGTTTTTATTTCCTTTCAAATTTAAAATTTCCTAGATTGAAAAAGCAGGCAGAGATAAGCTAATATTCCAAGATGTTTCCTTGGACCTCTGCCTCATCTTTCTCCTTTTACGCTTCAGTCTGCGCATACGCTTCTTCTTCCACTTGGCTCTCATCCTGAGAAGACAAGCTTTCTTCTGAACTTTTTTTTTTTTTTTTTGAAGGTCTCAAAGCTGTGCCAACGAAAACACCAGTGCACGACAAAAAAGTGACGGGTGCCACTGAAAAAAAACGTGCAAAGGATGCTGTCTATCGCAAAACCCATCTCAAAAGAGAATGGGTCCTCGAACTATTCCCAAACTCAAAGCCAAAAGGCACAAGAGTAAGGGGGCTGTACCAACCCAACTGCCTAGACAGGAGGATCAGTGACTTACTTGGTTTCCTCCATGGGCTGCCACCACCAGGAGTACCGCCAAGCCAGCTACTTGCATCAGTCCCCTCAAGGGCTGCCACCCCAAGAGTACGACTGAGCCTGCAACTGTTGTCTATCTCCACAAAAGCAGAGACAGACACTGGAGAGCAAAGAAGGAGGAAACCTGAGGGCCACACACTCCAACTCCTAGACTTCGGGTAGGACCCAAAAGGGTTTCCGCATCCCTACATCCACACAAAAACAGTGACAAAACAGGTGACAAAACGTGATAAACAAAAAGAATAAATAAGTGAATAGAGTGCCAGTGTACTGGCTCGGTCTATCCGCCGGATCTATAAAAAATTACCCATGCTGGATAAACCAAGCAATAGGGTGAGTGCTTCTAAGGTGTGTTCAAGTGCTTGTGCAATGTGCCAAATTCAGTGGGTTTCCCAGGCCCAGTGAAATAAGGCACCTCTGGAGTCACCGTCCCCAGAGGCACTTGCACCATGAGACCTTCGAAAGCCTCCCCGGCCCCTTGGCCGTGATCAGCCAGGGTCCCGATTCTAACCCTGGTGTGCGCCTCTGCCTCATGTTCGCAGTGTTCAGTTGGCCCTCTACAATGAGTTGACCACTCCCACTGGCAGAACCAACCTACTGGCTGTTACTGATAAGAACAGATACTACACTTGATCTTAGCCAAAAGGCCGAGAAGCAATAACCCAAAATGGTTATTTTTCTTTCTTTCCTTCTTGTGTTTTTTTTTCCTTTTTTTTTGTTTGGTTTTGTTTTTGGTTTTTGTTTTGGTTTTGTTTTTATCTTTTCGTTTGGTTTTTATTTCCTTTCAAATTTAAAATTTCCTAGATTGAAAAAGCAGGCAGAGATAAGCTAATATTCCAAGACGTTTCCTTGGACCCCTGCCTCATCTTTCTCCTTTTATGCTTCAGTCTGCGCATACGCTTCTTCTTCCACTTGGTTCTCATCCTGAGAAGACAAGCTTTCTTCTGAACTTTTTTTTTTTTTTTTTTTTTTTGATTTTTTACATTTTTATTAGCAAATTTCAGGAAGAAAAGTTACATACGTTTGCTAAGGCATATTCTTGCACGAGTTAAACACAGCAAAAACATGATACATTGTTTCACAGAATAAATAAATACAAGAATCACAGTTTCAGCAATGTAAGCGGTAAACAAACACATATATGCGGTGACCAGATGGAAGGTAACGCTGCAGTTGGGATTGCGGGGTGCAAACAGCGCAGACTTGTCACGGTCTCTGGGCACGAGGGCGCAGCGCTGGTGCTGTCCCACGTTACCACCACTGGTACCGGTGATGAGGGGGGCTGCACAAATGTTGGTGGTGATTGTTCCCCCGGGGCGCTTCCCCTATACTGTGCCGACTGGTGGTGTTTGGGGGCGCCCTGATGTTGTTGGTGCAGAGTCAGACACAGAAACGGTTGTAAAGTTGAACTTTTACTTCCATGGGTGTGGAGGCACAAATGCTTAAACAGTTTCTTCAATACAAAACAACGGGGTACGCCTGGTGACACAGCAAAGTCCTGGGGTGCAGGGTAGACTTAGTGAAAGGTGTTCCTAGCCCCTTATACTTCAGTGTTACAGCCCTAAGGTGCGTCTGGGCTCCTATTTGGCTCATAGGAGGATGCCCACCGTGATACTAGTACATAATATTCCCCACTCACGTTATGTGGTCCTGATAGCTCAGAGTTTCGGGGTGCAATAGTCAGGGTGGCAGGATATTCCACAGGTCTGGCCTTGGCCCCTGGATCCTGTGATACTGGCTATGGAGCACGTGTTCCAGAATGTTCTCTCCACAGTCTCAGGCTGACAAGATAATGATGCTTGACTTCCTTCAGGGCGATGGCTAGGCAGACAGGGGACAGGATCTTCTGAATAGCTGGAGTATGTCAGCTCTCCAACCTTCCTGGGCCTGTCTAGGACTTGAGATTCCTGCACTAAACTCACTGCTTTCTTCACAGGACATCACACTTATCTCCTCACCTCCTCCTCCTAACACTCCACACTTCTCACTCCTCACACACAGGACCTTCCTGCAGGGGTGTTACCATGGGGACCCAGTGATCAGCTGACTCCTCCCCTTTTCCCAGGCGATGTCCTCCCATTGGACATTTGGTTACTATTCAATCCTATGGGAGGTGTAATGCATGTGTGAGGCTCACTAGGTGGCGCTGTGTTGTGTGAGACTCAGGACCCCCTGCTATGTCACACAGGCTATGAAGCAACAGGAAATAATACAATGCACAGAGATCACCCTCAGCCCAGCCATAGCCAGCTCTGGGATGCCACATATACAGATACATTACTCCTCATAAAATAGCAAGTTCCACATCTTTAAATGCCACTTCCTGTCTGCTCTTTTACGGCCAATTCTCTTCTTGTCACTCAGGTAATACACATGGATTTTACTTAGGATAAGCCTAATGCACTGTCTTGGGGAGATGAACTCTTTATTGTAGACCAGAATGTTTCGTACAGTCCATAGAGAAAGTTTAGTGCAATTAATAAAAGTCCACAACATAAAAGACTCATCCTTTGGTAATTTAAAAAGTCCATATAAAACAGTTTCATGAGTAAGAAGATTAAGACCAGTTAAAAACTTTAAGAAGTGTCCAAGCTGCCTCCAAACCTTTTGAGCGTAGGAACAATTCCAAAAGATGTGCGCGGTATCCTCGTCATCGCAGCAGTTAGGTCTGGGGCAACATGCAGTCCTTGAATAACCCCTTGCATACTGGAAGGCTTTAGTGGGCAGGTTTTCCTGGACTCCCTGCCAGGCGATCTCTTTCAAGTCATTTCCTAGAAACGGAGAAAAAGCACTGTTCCAAATTTTTTGGCACACGCTGTAAGTGTAGTTTTTTATAGGCGTCATCTCATCTCTGTCTCTGTGGATTTTTATAATCTTGGCTGGAACCGACAGCTGAGAGGCATCCAACTCCTGGAGACGCAATTTTCTTAGTCTTTTCTAGGAAGACATAGTGTGGCGGGCAGTCCAGAAGCGCCAGCGACTTTAAAGACATAGTGGTCCACCGGAACTTCCGGAAGGTATGCCCGACCATATAACGCAAGAACAGGCCCCAATCGGAATCGGCAGCCAAGTTTCTGGAAATTAAAGAAAGAGCATTAACGGGGAGAAAAACAGATACTTCGGGGAACCCCATACCTCTTTTATTCGTAGCTCTGTACATGATCTATAGTCGCGTTTTCTCGGCCTTGGAGCCCCAAAAACATGAAAAACAGCCTTTGTAAATTTTTTGTCATAATAGCACTGGGTGGAAATACTGAGTTAATGTTTAGTAAAACTGGAATTAAAACCGCTTTAATTAAAATTTTGCCGAAAACAGTCAATTTTCTCAACTTCCAGAAGTTGATTTTAGCCTGAACTTTCTTTAACACGGCATTCCAACTATCAGATCCGTTGTTCTCTTCGTTAAATAGTATGCCAAGTATCTTTATAAAATCAGTCTTCATCTGCAACATAGGAATAACAGTCTTTTTTAAATTGCCGAACATAAAACATTCTGATTTGTTTAGGTTTAATCTAAAACCGGAAGCCTGACAAAAAAACTGAGTTAAAAGAATGGCACGGTGGATTGATGATTCTGTGGTACAATAAAAGGTGATGTCATCCATATAGCCCTTTATTTTAATTTCTCTCCCCCGGGGACAGGCACGCCTCTTACCACCTTGTCCCGGCGGATGCTGTTCAGAAGCGGCTCCACTGCGATGATAAATAGGATAGGGGAGAGGGGGCAGCCCTGCTTCACTCCAGACTGCAAAGAAACATTATCAGATAAAAAGCCATTCACTAAAACTCGGCTAAAACTCTCTTTGTATAAAAGGCGTAAAATTCTAATAAAATCCTCACTGAAGCCCATACTCTTAAAAACTGTCCATAAAAATTCATGAGAGATCCTGTCAAAAGCCTTTAAAAAATCAAGATTTAAAATGGCGAGGCCCTAGCCTCTATCTTGTTGGTACCATATAATCTCCTTGGTGATCAGGTTTTGGGAGATGCTTCAGCCAGGAACCCCGCAGACTTGGTCCGGGTGTATTATCTTCGTAAGAACCGTCTTCATCCTGTTGACTATAAAAGCTTAGAAAAGATTTTGTAATCGCAATTTAAAAGAGTTATAGGCCTCCAATTCTGTAGAAGATCTCGATCGCCTTTCTTAAAAAGAAGAGTTATAATTCCGTCTCGCCATGATGGTGGTAGAATGTCAGAACGGAAGGCTTCACTAAAAACTAAAAACAAATCATCACGTAAGATATCTAAAAAGGTGACAAATTCAATTGGCAGACCATCACTACCAGGCGTCTTCCCTGGCTTAAAACTTTTGATGGTTAAAATCACCTCATCAATAGATAAAACACGTAAAAGTTCAGCCTGATCAGTTGCAGATAAAATATTCAAAGGTTCTAAAAAGTCACATAAAAAATCTTTATCAATCTGTTTCTCTTGAAATAAAAGCTGATAAAAGTCTTTTGCTTTTTGCAACATACCCGAATTGGTGGTTTCCCCTTCCAAGCTATGCATTGGCTTTTTACTCTCGACCATCTTTTTGAAAAAATAGCGGGAGCAGGTTTCCCCCTTTTCTAGGTAATCGACTTTGGCGCTGTGAATAACTTCTTCACCCTTCTTTTTAATAGCTATCTCAATTTCTTTCTGCAAGAGATCAATTTGCGCACTTACATCAATGCCTACATCTCGCAATTGATACATAGTTTGCAACTGCGTGTTGAGTCTCTTGTACCACATTTTCTTCTCTCTCGCCAACTTCTTACCCATTTTACTAAAGGTTTTAAACTTACATTTTGCTGCCTCCCACCACAGGAGCTTACTGGAATACTGGTGATGAGTTTTTCGTAGGCTGGCATAAAGAAGACGGAATTTTGTTTTAACATCCTCATTTTGCAACATTGACACGTTCAGTTTCCATATCCCGTTGCCTCTGGGTTCTGCAGTTGTTTTCAAAGAGACTTCTAAAAGCTTATGGTCGGAAAATAAGTTATTATGCAGTAAAAAGGTATCAGCTTTAAAATTCCGAGTAAAAACAAAATCAATACGTGACATTTAAATTACCGCTCTCCCACGTGTATCCGGGATCTGTGGGATGCAAACATTTCCATTCGTCAATAAAACCAAAGTCAATTAAAATATTCTCTAAAATCTTTCTTGATTTATCGTGTCTGACAGTCTGCATACTTCCTACTCTCTGTTCCTTCTCTCGAATACAATTAGTCACCACAGATCACACTAGGCATAGTCCCGGTGTGATGAACCGACCCTCAGTTTTATATCTTTCTTGGAAGTGTGTTTTACTTGCTTAGGTCAGTCCTTCCCCCACTTGGAATGCGGTGCTTTAGTTGAGTCCACATTGCTGGACGATACGCTTCACTGGTTTTATGTGTGTTCATTGGAGATGGCTTGCTATAGCCAGGCACTTTTATTATCCCTGGCCAGATGGGATGGGGAATAGCAAGCCTTAACTTCACCCTTCTCTCCGAGGGTTCTGCAAAGGTGGGAGAAGGGGGGCTGCCTGGGTGCAAGGGGTGGGTGGAGCACTAGCCATATGCTGTGGGCAGACCTGGATTCTGGGGTCATTCAGCAAAGAGGCAGTAAGGAGCTCTGATCTGGGAGAAGATGAGAGGGCCTGCCCTACTGAGGAATGCTTTGAGGGCCTAGAAGTGAGGCCTGAAGCCTTTCACTAGTTCTGGACAGCATGTAGAAGGATTGTTTTATGCAACTTGCTTAAGCTTGCGCCCTAGGCCCAAAACTCTGCTGTGGCCTAGAGAAACGGACTACGAGCCTATGCCGGTATTTTCTCTATCTTTTAATTCCCTTGTTTATTCTTGTGTATTGTATCATTGCCCTTTTTCTTGTATGTTTATGCTTGATCATATTAATATTGTATATTTCTGTATATGCTATTAATCCATACCGACCCACTTGGGTTATTAAACATATAAAATTTATATCGCTCATTTCATTTTATCCTATGACCCGGTCTACTCACAGTGTGTGAGTGGGAGGTTAAGAAAGAAGTTTGATCGCAGGCGTGCCAGGTGGCTGGGCGAGGCGATATTCTTCACACCCGGATAAAATTTTTTTCAAAGTTTCAAACAGCTTAGCTCTCTCTTCCACGACAGGGGAGGCATACACATTAAAAAACCGCAGCATCTGTGTACCTACCAGGACATCAACGTATAACAGCCGACCTGGAATGATTTCTTGGAAGGACGTCAACTGGTAAGAATTATTTGTGCATAGTACCGCAAGACCCGAGTTCCGGTTCGAGTTGTCTCCCGACCAAACCGAGAACCCGGGCTCCCAGCCACTGCGCAATCCAGAATAATTAATTTCGTGGCGCAAGCCACACTCTTGTAAAAAAAAAAAAAAAAAAAAAAAAAAGCAGATCAAAATTTTCTTGCATCGCATAAGTAAGCAGGGCAGCCCTTTTCTCTTGGCCCCCTATACATCTCACATTCAGTGAGGCTAGCCTTATAACCGCCATCCTGGATCTAAGGTGGGTCGGAGTCAAACTCATCTATGTTCTGGGTACCCCCGGAGTCGGACATCGAAGCCTCCGGCGGAAAGGCAGCGGAGGTGGAGCTGGCAGCGGGATCCCCAGAAGGCCTAGAGATCCGTATCTTAGTAGACAAAGTCTTTCCACTGGCTTTCCGGAGGACTCGGGGCTCCTCGGGAGGAATGGCTTTTTTTACCACTCTCCCAGAGGGGGGACCCCCATCCTTCAGTTTCCGTTTGTAACGGGACGCCGTGGTCTCCATACCCTCCTCGGCCGGGACGGGGAGCTTCCACGGAGGGCGTACCCCCCGTTTCTGCCTCCATCTCTGCTTCGGGGGTTTCTGGGACACTGGAGGAGCACGGCACACCCCCGCCACATTCAGCCCCAGGTTCAGACAAAGTACTGGACAAGAAATCAGCAATGACCTCCGGGGCCTCACTCACCGAAATCTCCACCTCTCGCTCCACCGGCGTCTTCCTCTGGTCAGTCGCAGGCTCACTCTGGCCGGTCTCCATTCTCTTTGGTTTTCCTGGAACAACTGGGCTGGGTCCGGGAGTTGCTCCTGGCTTCGCAGTTGCTTCTGGCTTTGTAGTTGCTCCTAAGGATGCAGTTTGTAACACAGGTTTTGGACACGGCTCTGGGCGTGGCACAGTAGCGTAATTAGCAGTAGGTCCAGCTGAAGACGCTCCTTGCTGCGGGCGTGGTTCCTGATTCACAGCAGGTTCAGATGGCGCGGTACTGCTCCCGGCTGCCATATCTGCATACGTAGGGCGTTTACCTGATTCGAAAGGCTGCTGCTCGGTCTGTTCACGAGGCCTTCGGCGTTCCGGACAGTCCCGAAAGGCGTTCCCTGTTTTATTACACACGTTACAAACAAGTTCATTTTTGCAATTTTTCGTCTCGTGTCCCGTCTGCATGCAGCGCTTACAAACGGGGGGAGTTGCAATCAATAGCCCAATGGCCAAACTGCTCACAGTCCTTGCAAAATCTCGGCATACCATTATAAAATAGTCTACCTCTCTCCCGCCCTATCTGAAAAAAAGATGGCGGATGCAACTGGCCGCCTATGGTCCCTGGCCCTTCTGGACCCTCTCTTAACGCCCCAAAATACCTGTACTTGCCAATTCAGAGTTCAAAAGCGGTTCACTGCGATTTATACTCATATATTTATACAGATATCTTGCTATGTCCTCTCTCAACACATGAGGACTCATCATGTTAACTTAACAATAACTTAACAATAACTTGGAGCTCTTCCTCATATAACACTGTAAAGGTGAGTCCTCTAAAGAGCTCAAGGTCTTTTCTTACTCTCAGCACACTAAGCATATTCCTACATGCCTGAGTTGAATTCAAAGTTAGGGTAAACCTACCCGGCGCCTCCTGGATGGCAAAGATGTTTGATTTCGCCACGCCCAGTCCGCCCATAAGAACTTCTCTCACCATTTTCTTGAGATCCATAGTCGCCTGAATCTGAGGAGCGACATCTATACGAATAGAATCCCGAATCCAGTAGTCACTTCTCCTCAGTGGATGGATAACAGCAGGTCCTAGTTGGGTCTCCATTGCTTCTCACAATCTGGGTAGATTGCAATCGCCTTCTCCGCCCGCGGTGAGCCAAAAGGCCGAGAAGCAATAACCCGAAATGGTTATCTATCTTTTCTTTCTTTTTCTTTCTTTCTTTCTTTTTTTTTTTTCTTTTTTTTGTTTTTGGTTCTGTTTTTGGTTTTTGTTTTGGTTTTGTTTTTATCTTTTTGTTTGGTTTTTATTTCCTTTCAAATTTAAAATTTCCTAGATTGAAAAAGCAGGCAGAGATAAGCTAATATTCCAAGACGCTTACTTGGACCTCTACCTCATCTTTCTCCTTTTACGCTTCAGTCTGCGCATACGCTTTTTCTTCCACTTGGCTCTCATCCTGAGAAGACAAGCTTTCTTCTGAACACAACACTAGACCTTAGCCATAAAGTCAAGAAGTGTTGCTAGAATGGTAGGCCTCTCCGCGAGGGACCCCTGGACAATACTTCTACAGCTGAAGGCAAGTGAGGCAAATAAGTGGTGTTCAAGTCATCCAGTCCCTAACAAGAAACACAAGAGACTCCCTCTGATCTTTGCAACTTTCCTTCTCTCTTTCTGTCCAAAAAAGGGCCACCCAGGCAGGAGGAAGGAATTGACGGACAGCAAGCTAGGCCCTCCGGCAGCTAATCTGCATAGACCACACCCACTCACAACAAGTGGGCGGGGCACACAACAGGCGGAAAATAAAAAACTAAAGAAGGAGGAAACAACATTGAATTAAAAAAAAAAAAAAAAAAAAAAAAGGAAATGAATATATGACATGAACCAAGGAAAACCAACCAACCAAACAATTGAAAATACAATACAATACAATACAGTAATGGAAAATCAATCAATCAATCAATCCATAAATAAATAAATACATACATAAAAACACAAAATGGAAAAGAACTTGTGCGGGAGTAGGGAGGGAAACCCGAAAAGCCACAGCAAGAGAGTTTGAAATCCCCCCCCCCAAAAAACACATTGGCTGTACAGTTTACAGGCCAAGTCCGCCTGACCGACCATTCATTCTGCAATTATTTTTGGGCAGCCAGTCCAGCAAATTTCTTTCTTCTGTTTTTGAACTGAATTAGGAAAGGGGTGCACCGGTCCTGGAGATACTGCAATACCAGGTCAATACGTGGAGTGGACAGAGCAAGCTCTATTTCCAACTCCCTGTTCTAAAAATCCATTTAATATATGGTCCCCAGATAGGGGACGTATCAGATATTAAACTGATAAGAACAGATTTTTTTAAGTTGAACGCTGGCAATACACCAGCAATTTATTAAAACAACGTCACAATACAGATAAAACAGTAAAATTCAACTTAATTTACATAGTGCAAATTAAAACATTACGAATTGTCAGGGACATGGTGGCATCATATATTAGAGTTCCACTCACGCACATACCATTTTCTTAAAAGCGGGGCATTAGCTTTTTTATCAATTAAATAGTATAAAAACATTTCGTTAAAACAAAGACCTAAAACGTCATCAGCAGATAAAACATCGTGTTTAAAAAGCAGGATGTTCCTAGCCTTCCACAGCGCCGACTTCATACAGTTGATGGTCTTCCATGCCATGGTCTTCTGATCAGTAAGCATGCAATTAAAAAGTCCGTAAAAAATCATGTTGCTGCTAAAAAATCTCAGACCCGCCATCTTTGTAACCAGAGGGAATATCTTTTTCCATAAGTCCTTAGCGAAATCACAGTCCCAAAATATATGTTGTACAGATTCCTCTGCCTGGCAGCCCTCCCTCGGACAGACGGCGGATCTGGTGTAGCCTCGTCGATGCTGGAAGACCCGGCACGGAAGACACTCATGCACGCTGCTCCAGGCTAGGTCCATCTGCTGATTAAAAAGAGAGGGGAGGTTAATCATTTTCCATATACGGCCACTTGTCTCTTCATCGAAATTTTTTACTAAAGTGAGTGACTCACCCTCCCTCAAACTCTTTAATAGGCCTTTGCTATTTTTAAGTTCATTAACACTTTTACCGCTTAGATTGTAAAGAGCTACGATTTTCTCTAAAATGCAGTAATATGGGGGTAACGTAAAAGCGTATGGTGCCGATAAAACAGTATTAAACCACCCGTGCCTTCGCATAAAAAACCCCGTGTTAAAACGAACATAAAATGACCAATGGTGCCCCTTAAAAAGTGCGTTAAAACAATAGCTAAAATACTTGATTAAGAGAAATCTACTGAGGTCAGGGAAATCCTTTCCTCCTTTCTTCCGGACTTTCGTTACAATTTCTCTCCTGAGCTTTTCCGCTTTTGAACTCCAAAAAAATGTAAAACAAGCTTTAGTGATTTTTTTCAGTAAAACTGTAGGGGGTGGGAACACAAGACTCAGATATAAAAGCAGGGGTAAAATCACCATTTTTAAAATCAAGACTTTACCTTCCATACTTAGCTCTCGCATTCTCCACATACACAACTTCTTGTTCACTTTATCTGCCACCATGTCCCAGCTAAAAGCGCCACTATTTTGCTCGCTAAAGGAGACTCCTAAAATGGTGACAGACTCAGACACGGGCACGGGTACGTCAGATAAAATCATGTTACCAATGTTTAAAATATTACTTTTATTATAATTTATTTTAAAATCAGAAGCATGACAATAAAAATCTATATGCCGGAGTGCTCTTTGTACAGAGGGGGTGTCCTTACATAAAACCGTTACGTCATCCATGTAAGCTACTGTCTTAGTCTGGACTCCTCCTCCACCGGGTAGAGCCACCCCATTAATCATTTTGTCGTTTCTTAAGGAACACAGGAGTGGCTCAAGCACGCAAATAAAAAGTAGAGGGGATAAAGGACACCCCTGCTTCACTCCGGACTTTAATAATACGTCCCGTGTCTTGAGCCCGTTCACCAGAATTTTACTTGAACAATCATCGTAGAAAGCTTTAAGAGAAGCTAAAAAGCCTTCCGGTATACCCATACGCTCTAAAACCTTAAAAAGATAAAAGTGAGAAACACGGTCAAAAGCTTTTTCAAAATCTATAGTTAAAACCGCTAGCTTGCTGTTTCTACTTGTATTATCATTAATAATTTCTTTTATAAGGTTGAGGCTATCCCAACTACTGCGCCCCGGGACCCCACAGAGCTGATTCTCATGGATTATTTGGGAGGCTACTTCTTTTAGTCTGTTAGCACAGATTTTCGCCATCACCTTGTAGTCTGCATTAAGAAGAGTTATGGGTCTCCAGTTTTTGAGTTCTGTTTTGTCACCCTTTTTGTATAATAGTGACACTTCTCCCTTCTTCCAGGACCCTGGCAGTTTTTTGGAATAAAACACGTTTCTAAAAAGGTCAAACAAATCCTCTTTTAAGACCTCATAAAACTTTACATAAAAATCGCAGGGTATACCGTCAGGCCCCGGGACTTTCCCACTCTTAAAACTCTTGATTGTTGCTAAAACTTCCTGCTCCGTCAGCTCCCGGGATAAAAATTGCTGAGAAGCAGGGCTTAAAATCATCTGGATCTCCTTTAGCGAGGCTTCTAAAGGACTAGGATCCACAGGTTTGGCGCTGAAAAGAGAGTAAAAATCATGCACTTTATCTAAAATACCCTGTACAGAAAAGACCCCATCAATATTTTCAATAAAATCCTTCTTTTTGTTAACTTTCTTAAAAAAGTACCTGGAGCAGGTTTCGTGTTTTTCTGCATGCTGAACCTTAGAACGGAATATTAGTTCCTTGCCTTTCTGCTCCAGGCACTTGGTGATTTCATTTTTGAGGTCTTGTATTTCTTTATTAACATTCATTCCACTCTTACTCATTCTGTACAGGGCTTGCAGGCGGGAGTTAAGATCCTTGTACAGCACACGCTTCCCCCATAGCTCTTTTTTTTACTTATATCCATGAAGTTTTTTATCCTTGTAGGGAACTGCCATTTCTACTAGTATATAATGTATCTAGCTTCTTTGCCCCTGCAGTTTGGCTTCAGAGACCCCAGGCATTCAGTGCAAGTTTTGTTTTGTAAATAAAGTGAGTCAGACACATGTGAGGCAGAGCTGCTGGGGGGAGAGATGTGAGCAGAGCTGCTGAGACAGACATGTTATATCTGGGGGAGTCTAAGAGCCACTTGTTCCTCTTTACTTCACAGTATATAGTTAGGTATGTGTTACCCCCTATATACTCACAGGACCTAGCTAGTAACCGTAGTTAGGGATCAATATATATATAGTTCAGGGCAGTGATAGGTTAGGCTTCCGAAGGCCAACTAGCTAGTTAGAGGCCCGGTGGCACTAGTAGTTTAGCTGGCAGGTTAAGGACTCAGTGTTAGGGTAGTCAGGCCTGCATCTACAGTCATGGCCAAAAGTTTTGAGAATGATACAAATATTAATTTTTACAAAGTCTACTGCTTCAGTTTTTCTAATGGCAATTTGCATATACTCCAGAATGTTATAAAGAGTGATCAGCTTAACAGCAATTACTTGCAAAGTCAATATTTGCCTAGAAAATGAACTTTATCCCCCAAAACACATTTCAACATCATTGCAGCCCTGCCTTAAAAGGACCACCTAACATGTTTCAGTGATTGCTCCATTAACACAGGTGTGGGTGTTGATGAGGACAGGGCTAGAGATCAATCTGTCATGACTAAGTAAGAATGACACCACTGGACACTTTAAAAGGAGGCTGGTGCTTGCCATCATTGTTTCTCTTCTGTTAACCATGGTTATCTCTAAAGAAACACGTGCAGTCATCATTGCACTGCACAAAAATGGCCTAACTGGGAAGAGTATTGCAGCTAGAAAGATTGCACCTCAGTCAACAATCTATCGCATCATCAAGAACTTCAAGGAGAGAGGTTCCATTGGTGCCAAAAAGGCTCCAGGGCGCCCAAGAAAGACCAGCAAGCGGCAGGACCGTCTCTTAAAAGTGTTTCAGCTGCGGGATCGGGCTACCAGCAGTGCAGAGCTTGCTGAGGAATGGCAGCAGGCAGGTGTGAGTGCATCTGCACGCACTGTGAGGCGGAGACTCTTGGAGCAAGGCCTGGTCTCAAGGAGGGCAGCAAAGAAGCCACTTCTCTCCAGAAAAAACATCAGGGACAGACTGATATTCTGCAAAAGGTACAGGGAGTGGACTGCTGAGGACTGGGGTAAAGTCATTTTCTCTGATGAATCCCCTTTTCGATTGTTTGGAACATCTGGAAAACAGCTTATTCAGAGAAGAAGAGGTGAGCGCTACCACCAGTCTTGTCTCATGCCAACTGTAAAGCATCCCGAAACCATTCATGTGTGGGGTTGCTTCTCAGCCAAGGGAATCGGCTCTCTCACAGTCTTGCCTAAAAACACAGCCATGAATAAAGAATGGTACCAGAATGTCCTCCAAGAGCAACTTCTCCCAACTGTCCAAGAGCAGTTTGGCGCTCAACAATGCCTTTTCCAGCATGATGGAGCACCTTGCCATAAAGCAAAGGTGATAACTAAATGGCTCAGGGAACAAAACATAGAGATTTTGGGTCCATGGCCTGGAAACTCCCCCAGATCTTAATCCCATTGAGAACTTGTGGTCAATCATCAAGAGACGGGTGGACAAACAAAAAGCAACAAATTCAGACAAAATGAAAGCATTGATTCTGCAAGAATGGACTGCTATCAGTCAGGATTTGGTCCAGAATTTGATTGAGAGCATGCCAGGGAGAATTGCAGAGGTCCTGAAGAAGAAGGGTCAACACTGCAAATATTGACTTGCTGCATTAACTCATTCTGTCAATATAAGCTTCTGTTACTAATAATATGAATGCAATTCTATTTCTGTATGTGATAAAAACATCTGACAAACACACATAAAAACCAGAGGGCAGCAGATCATGTGAAAATAGAATATTTGTGTCATTCTCAAAACTTTTGGCCATGACTGTACTGCCGTCACCGTCGCCCTGTTTGCTGCCTGTGAAGAATCTCACCATCATCATCATCTCCTGATCGGCTGTCTGTCATCTCCTGGAAGAATCCGAGGATCCACAGTCATCCACAGGGGCCCCTGCATCTCTTCTGTTGCCTGGAGGTATTGTGCACTGGACTCTTGCTATATATCTATATATATACCCGGGTATATAACCTAAAACGGTTGAGGACTTGCTGGTTGTTGTAGTATTGCTGTGTTCTGAGTATATTGTATGTATGTATTATTACCCTGTTGATTCTTATAAAGCTACTGTTATAACCTTATGTGGTATCTGTATGTATTCTTCAGACTGTGAGATTAGTACAGTGATCCTTGCTACTAACTGTACCTCATGGGTAAGTCCCAGGAAGAGATCCTCCCTGTAATACAGAGGCTCTATCCTGGGTGGAGGCACTGATATATTTCATATATGTTCCCACTCTTCCCTTCAGCGAAGGCTTCAGGTCCCATTATACACACAGGTCAGCGCCAGAGTCTGTTGCGGGAGGGATAATACTCATACCCCCCCCCTCCAAATAGGGCTACATTTGGAGGCACTGCTGAGATTTAGAAGTGGGAATAGTCATTGATATGGAGAAGCGATATAGCTCAGAGGGGAACCTCCCACTAGCTACTACATGGGATTACCGACCTCCTGTTCCTCCACTGCTTCAGGTAAAGGAAGAACCCCCGCTCAGCCAGTTACCCCCCCAGTATGGCCGTCACTAGCAGTTCCTCTAGTGACAGTGCTATTAGCACTTTAGCCAGGCTGACTGAGATGTTAGCTCAGGGCCTGCAGGCCACTCACTACAAGAAACTAAAAGTATTCTCTGGTAATGTCCCAGTACCACAAGGGGAGGAAAACTTTGAGATATGGAAAGAACATACTCTCCAATGCCTGAAGGAATGGTCTTGCTCTGAAGAAGGTAAGCGGCAGCGTATCAGTGAAAGTTTGCGGTCTCCTGCTGCAGAATTGATCCGCTTGTACAGAGACTCTCATGAAGGAGTGAGTGCATTGGACTATATACAAGTACTGTCTGATCACTTTGAGCCATACTATGACCTTGCCCAGATGGTTGCTGATTACCGAATGGTTCGTCAAAAAGAAGGGGAAAATGTCTCTACTTTTATTAACCGTTTACAGCTACTTCTTTCACGTCTGGTGTACCACGCAGCTATATCTACTTCAGAGGTAGACGCTATGAGGACCAGTCAGTTGGTGAGAGGGTTACAACCTCATCATCCTCTTGCTCAAGTACTCAAGGTCTTACTATCTGATAGAGTCCTTCCATTTCCTGACTTAATGAAGTTAGTGAAGAAACAAGAAGCTGACATTAGTTTTAGTACCCCTAAGAAAGCGAAAAGCATCTCTAAAGAAGATGTTGTTCCTAATTCAAACAAGAACAAACCAGCGGAGCGGTCAGAACTTAGACAGTCCGCCACTCCACCCACTGCCACTCAATGGAGGAAGGATGCTAGAACCTGTTATAAATGTGGTCAGACGGGCCATACTGCCAGACAGTGTACGGAGGACAGTGAGGGAATGGGACACAGTGCTGTCTTCTCTATTCAGAATCAAAGACACCGAAGGAAGGCGGGCCGAGTAAAGACCAGAGGCGCTATCGCGAGCTCCAGGTCCGTTGTCAAAGTCACTGTCAATGGTCATGCCGCTCCTGCCTTGTTTGATACAGGATCTCAAGTGACCCTGATTTATCGCTCGTTCTACCAAAAGTATCTGAGGGATATACCTCTTCAGTCTACGGGACAAATGAAATTGTGGGGGCTTAATTCAGGATCATATCCTGTAGATGGCAGCCTACAAGTAGTTATAGCTGTCTCTGAATTAGAAGATCAGAGTGTCGCTCCCATGAAGATTACGGCTCTTGTCTGTCCTGATACAGGGGATTCTTGTGCAGCTCCTGTGATACTTGGCACTAATTGTCCCGCAGTGCATTATGCTTTTCAGAAGTTTCTTGGAAGAGATTGGAACCCTGCAGCTCAGCCGGTGAATATATCTTCTGATCTTAGAGAACTCTGTGATGCCCTGTCTACTGGCTATCGACATGGAATGGTATATCATATCGGTGAGAGAACCGTGGAAGTTCCTGCCGGCGGGGAGAGAGTTCTGAGAGTAGCCTCCAGCATTGCTCCCGATTTGCTTGAAGGGGGGAGTTATGTCCTTATGGAAACCCCTGAAGAAATGATTAACCAGAATGGCTGGATGGTGATCCCAGAGAGAAAGGACTGGAGAAATAAAGTGGAGTTATCTACCTGTGTGACAGTGAGGAACTGTGCACCGCATCCGATCGTAATTGGACCATACCAGAATGTGGCCCACTGCTACCCTGTGCTTGGAGTAAATCCATACGCTGAAGTGTGCAGGATTCAAATCCGAGATGCAATCCCTAATCTCAATCTTGACTTGAGTGATCCACATTTACCAGAGGCCTGGAATCAGCGACTGACACAGAAGTTGTCTGAATTATCGGAAGTGTTCTCCATGGATGATATGGATGTAGGTTGTGCTAAAAGTGCTCAACACACTTTCTGATTGACCAATTCTACTCCCTTCCGGGAGCGACCACGGAGAGTTGCTCCAAAGGATGTTGATGAGTTAAGACAGACTCTACAGCAAATGAAAGGTCAGGGGATCATTGTGGACAGTAAGAGCCCCTATGCCTCACCTATTGTGGTGGTAAGAAAAAAATCTGGAGCAATTCGCCTATGTGTGGATTACAGAACTCTGAACCGGAGAACCTTACCTGATCAGTATACACTGCCAAGAATTGAAGAAGCTCTGGAAGCTCTGAATGGAAACTGTTGGTTCACAGTGCTGGACCTAAGATCGGGATACTATCAAGTCCCAATGGCACCTGAGGATCAGGAAAAGACAGCCTTCATATGCCCCTTGGGTTTCTTTCAGTTCACTCGTATGCCGCAAGGTACAAAAGGTGCGCCAGCAACGTTCCAAAGGTTGATGGAAAGAGTGTTAGGTGATTTAGTGCCCCGGGAATGCCTTGTATATCTTGACGACATTATTGTGTTTGGAAAGACGCTGGAAGAACATGAAGAACGACTCATGAGAGTACTCCAACGCTTAAAAGAAGAGGGGCTGAAGTTGTCGGCTGACAAATGCAAATTTTGTAGATCTTCGGTCACTTATGTAGGTCATATTGTTTCTGCTGAAGGAGTTGCTACCGATCCTGGTAAGATTGAAGCTGTGGTGAATTGGCCCCGACCGCAAAATATTACGGAGTTGCAATCTTTCTTGGGGTTTTGTGGATTCTATCGACGATTTGTGGAAGGATATTCAAAAATTGCTCGAGCCCTCCTCGACCTGTTGAAGAGTGATGCAGGAGATCCGGGAAAGAAGAAAGGGTCTTCCAAAAGCCTTTTTGGCGATAGGTGGACTGCGGATTGTGAAGAAGCATTTAAGTTGTTGAAGAAGAAATTGACAGAAGCTCCCGTTCTGGCTTATGCTGATGCACAGAAGCCATATGTGCTACATGTAGATGCCAGCTTTGAAGGATTAGGTGGCGTGCTGCACCAAGAATACCCGGCCGGGTTACGGCCCATAGCTTTCATAAGTCGAAGTCTTTCTCCCAGCGAGAAAAAATTATCCAGTACATAAATTGGAGTTTTTGGCGCTCAAGTGGGCCATTGTTGATAAATTACATGACTATTTATACGGAGCCACGTTTGAAGTAAGAACAGACAACAATCCACTGACATACGTTTTGTCAACCGCTAAACTCGATGCTACAGGACATCGCTGGTTGGCGGCTTTATCCAACTACCAATTCACACTCAAGTATAAATCGGGGCCTAAGAACATTGGGGCAGATGCTCTTCAAGACGGCCTGGATTACCTAGTCCAGAAGTAGTGGATGAATGGGAAGTGCCAAGTCCTGGAGTAGGAGCTTTGTGTGCCATGGCTGCTGTAGTTGAAGACCGAGTAGCCTTTTCTGAAACTCGGCTTATTGACTCTATTGGGGGAGGTCCCGAAGCTGTACCAGACATGTTTGCCTACCCTGCCGCTTTAGGATCCTTTGAGAGTTGTTCTATATCTTCAAAGCGAATGATCTGGAGTCAAAAGACTGATCCTTTAATTGGACCTCTTTATCAAGCAGTGAGTTCTCAAGACAGAGAAATGTTAAAGACATCCCTACCCTCTGAATGCAGTCAACTTCTATGAGATTGGGAGAAGTTTGAAATAGACAATGGCCTACTTTATCGTGTGGTGCTGTATCATGATCACCCTGGAAGGCGCCAACTAGTTATTCCAAGCTGCTTTCAGAAGATGATTTTCCGAAGTCTGCATGATTATCATGGTCATTTGGGACCTGAGAAGACTTATGGCCTAATACAAGATCGATTCTACTGGCCCAAAATGAGAGATACCGTGACTCGTCTGTGTAGGTGCTGTCGCAGATGTTTGCAGAGGAAGACTGTCCCGGTTCGAGCGGCCTTCATGGGACACTTGAAGAGTTCGGGCCCCATGGATCTTGTCTGCATAGACTTCCTTTGTATTGACAACGACTCCAGAGGATTTGGAAATGTATTGGTGGTGACTGATCACTTCACACGATATGCTCAAGCCTTTCCGACTAAGGATCAAAAAGCAGTCACTGTTGCAAGAGTGCTTTGGGAAAAGTATTTTATCCATTATGGCTTACCACACCGGTTGCATTCTGATCAAGGCCGGGATTTTGAGAGTAACCTGATCAAAGAGTTACTTCAGTTGTTGAACATCCGCAAAAGTCGGACGACGCCTTACCATCCAGAGGGAGATGCCCTTCCTGAAAGATTTAACAGGACTTTACTTGATATGCTTGGTACCTTACGAATTGAGGATAAGCGATCCTGGAGTCGAAAAGTGGAGGCTATGGTGCATGCCTATAATAGTACAAGGCACGAGAGCACAGGATATTCACCATACTTTCTGATGTTTGGAAGAGAGCCTAGGCTACCTATTGACATCTTGTTGGGAGTGTCTACCGATGGTATCAGTCATCGAGATCATTACCGATATGTGGCACGTTTGAAAGAAATGCTTAAGAGTGCTTATGAGCTGGCTGAGGAAAATGCGGCCAAAGTGAATGAAGGAAATAAAAGGAGATTTGATCTTCGAGTAAGATACCGAGAATTGAACCCTGGGGACCATGTTCTGCTACGGAATTTGGGAGCATCTGCAAAACATAAGCTGGCTGATCGATGGCGGAGTGAACTCTTTACAGTGGTAGATCGGTTGCCTGGAATACCAGTCTACAAGATAAAAGGACGGGACGGAAGGATCAGGACTTGGCATAGAAATCATTTGTTGCCTGTACCTCAGATTGATGGTATGGATATCTCCAATGATGGCTCGGCCTGCGATTCTCCACAGTCCTTGGCCGATATTCCACCTGACCTTCCTGAAACTCCTGAGAGTGATTGGACTGTGGCTCCTGAAGTTCCTAGATCACCAGTATCTTCTCCTTCAGGGAGACCTATGAACCCTCAAACTCCAGAATTCGTACCTAGATCTGTGTCTACAGATGAGCAGGGATCTAGCTCTCCTACGCCACCAGCACCATCCCCTCCCATGGCAGACAACCCTAGTTTAGGGCCTGGACATGCTAGTTTACCTCAGAGAGAGGTACGGAGAGGAGAGAGAATTAGACACCCTCCACCTATACTGACATATGATAGTTTGGGGGACCCCAGATTTACTACTCAGCCTCATTTATACCATGCTTGGGTGGGTGCAGTGTCCACTTTGGTCAATATGTTACCAATTTTCGCTCCTGCTGGCATGTATACCTATTAACCTGTTGTGACTCTGTAAATGCAAAAGCAACCATATTGATATTGTCATTGGTAAGGTTGACTGTATACTATGACTTTGTATGTCTTTGACGTGACGTAAAGATTTCACCAGAGGGAGAGTGTAGGGAACTGCCATTTCTACTAGTATATAATGTATCTAGCTTCTTTGCCCCTGCAGTTTGGCTTCAGAGACCCCAGGCATTCAGTGCAAGTTTTGTTTTGTAAATACAGTGAGTCAGACACATGTGAGGCAGAGCTGCTGGGGGGAGAGATGTGAGCAGAGCTGCTGAGACAGACATGTTATATCTGGGGGAGTCTAAGAGCCACTTGTTCCTCTTTACTTCACAGTATATAGTTAGGTATGTGTTACCCCCTATATACTCACAGGACCTAGCTAGTAACCGTAGTTAGGGATCAATATATATATAGTTCAGGGCAGTGATAGGTTAGGCTTCCGAAGGCCAACTAGCTAGTTAGAGGCCCGGTGGCACTAGTAGTTTAGCTGGCAGGTTAAGGACTCAGTGTTAGGGTAGTCAGGCCTGCATCTACTGCCGTCACCGTCGCCCTGTTTGCTGCCTGTGAAGAATCTCACCATCATCATCATCTCCTGATCGGCTGTCTGTCATCTCCTGGAAGAATCCGAGGATCCACAGTCATCCACAGGGGCCCCTGCATCTCTTCTGTTGCCTGGAGGTATTGTGCACTGGACTCTTGCTATATATCTATATATATACCCGGGTATATAACCTAAGACGGTTGAGGACTTGCTGGTTGTTGTAGTATTGCTGTGTTCTGAGTATATTGTATGTATGTATTATTACCCTGTTGATTCTTATAAAGCTACTGTTATAACCTTATGTGGTATCTGTATGTATTCTTCAGACTGTGAGATTAGTACAGTGATCCTTGTTAAGGCTACTAACTGTACCTCATGGGTAAGTCCCAGGAAGAGATCCTCCCTGTAATACAGAGGCTCTATCCTGGGTGGAGGCACTGATATATTTCATATATGTTCCCACTCTTCCCTTCAGCGAAGGCTTCAGGTCCCATTATACACACAGGTCAGCGCCAGAGTCTGTTGCGGGAGGGATAATACTCATACCCCCCCCCCCCAAATAGGGCTACATCCTCTTTTTCATCTTCTCCCACCACATGGCTATGGGGGTACGAGGATTCCTCTCCCGCCTGCATTTTTCATAAAATATCTTAAAATCGTTAAGAACCTGTGGATCCTCTAAAAGGGAAATGTTGAGTTTCCAGGACTTATGACCATTAAAACTATTGCGGTCAGACTTCACCTTAAAAGATAAAATCTTGTGGTCAGATAAAACATTTGGTAAAAGCTGGCAATAACATGGCAAAACATTAAAAGAGCATAAAACAAAGTCTATCCTGGAGCTACATCTTGAGTTGCTCCAAGTAGCGCCGGCTGCCGCCGGCATGCCCTTGTTGCACTCTTTATAAACGTCAGTAAGTCTGCAATCCAAAATCATATTTTTGAGCATGCCGGAGGTCTTATCAAAGTTCCTAGAGGAACTGTCAGCCGGCGCTCTCCTCTTAAAAT
The DNA here is from genome assembly GCA_947044405.1 of Leptodactylus fallax. NCBI lineage: Eukaryota > Metazoa > Chordata > Amphibia > Anura > Leptodactylidae > Leptodactylus > Leptodactylus fallax. The sequence continues at coordinate 41,564 of CAMRHE010000959.1, read as the reverse complement.
GCAATTAAAATCACCAGCCAGGACGAGGGGTTCAGATGAATTAATAAAAAGTGGTAACAGTTCTAACACCCTCGTCCTTTCTATCTTATCTGGTGGAGCATAAATATTAAAAAATTGCCATTTAAAACCATTAATAGAAGCCTTCACCAATAAAATACGTCCTGGTAAAATCTCTTCGATAAAATCGATTAAAACCCTTCCCTTAAAAAGAATGGCGATACCTGTTGATCTGCTCTCGTTCGACCCCCGACCATACAGAAGGGCCGAACTTCCAGTCTTCTTTGTATTTCTTGTAGTCCAGACTATGCGGTATACCACACTCCTGGAGAAATAAAACCGAGGCTGCCAGGCAAGATAAATGGTTAAGAAGGGCAACCCGTCTCCTTTTTGCCTTGACACCCCTCACGTTGAAGGAGATTCCTGTAATTTCTGCCATTTGGATTTTTTGTAGATATTCTTCTCAATAAATAAATAAATAAACCGATGACCAGGAACTGGAACATCATCTTATTACTTACCGCTAGCGGAGCTGCCCTGCCCATAATCACTCATGCTCTCGCTCTCTTCATCGGATCGCCCTGTGCCTAATTTGTCAGTAGAGCTATCTCCAATTCGAGGATCACCAACGGCTCCCAGGGAGCGTGCTCTGCCAGCGGGACGGCCAGAACAACGGGGGGTCTCCACCCAACCTTGACCATTTAGGTCCTCGTCGGAGGAGTCAGACGGGGCGCACACCGGAGTATCCCTCCACCTCGACGAGCCGCCGTCCGGAGGCCTGTCGACGGGTGGTGGAGGCTGCGCACAGGGCAGGGAGCGTTCGCTGTCAGGAGGAGTGGTACTTTCCAGCCCAGCCTGAACAGGCTGGGCCAGAGTTTGCGTGGCACCCACATCCACCTCCTTTTAATCAGAGGTGTCCATGGCGACCACTTCTGTAAGAGACAGCCAATGTTGTCTTAAGCTTCATTTGTCTGTATAAACTGTTAATGTTGAATGTATTTCTGTGATTCTGTTCCTTTAAGACAGCAGCCATTGTAATTGTGACATGATGCTGGAGTGAGACCCCCCCCCCCCCTTTTATGTCAGCTTGCCTGTTCTGCAGACAGAGTGTGAGCAGAGAAGCAGGAAGTGACGAGAGAGAGAGCAGCAGCCATCTTAGCAAGTGTTGTATTGAACTGGTGTGGAGATTTTTCTGTACAGCTAAGCTGTATCTTGGTCCAGAGACAAACAGAGTGTAAAGAGACAACAGGACTAGTGAGTCCACGTGAAAGGAACTGTGCTCAGTGGCTGATCAGTGAGACTGACATTGTGACTGTGTATATGGATACCACAGATAGAGACTCGCAGTGCTGTTGATGTACTGGACGGCACCTGCTAAATCCCGGTTTACATCCCAGCTCAGTGTATGGATTCGGCAGGACTGTCAGTGTGCTGAGTGGAATCTGCTGTTGGATTACATTGCATTCAGTTGGTTTCCCTGTCTGTTAAAGAGGACTTAATTTCTCCCAAGATCCTGATAACCGTGAGGAGAGGACGTTTCACTATAAAAGAAAGGACCGACTTTGGGCCCCACCGCGCGCTTCTACGGACTGTAAGCGGTCCACCTGGACCACTGGGGAAAAGGGGGTGCACCCAAATGTGAAGTCAGGGTCAGTTAGGGATAGTTTTGAGTATATTGTTCATTCAGTGTCCATACTGCAGAAGTGGACAGAGTAAAAGTAGAAACCATTGCAGAATTTGCCTTGAAATTGTTCATGCTATATTGTATATTTTGCTTGTCTTTAGCCCTGTCATTTTACCTTTAACTAGCCTTTATTAACTTATAGTAAATATATATTTTTTTCTTGAACTACCGCGTGTGCGTTCATTTCTGGTTGCGGAGTCCAAACCACCTGCCTTGCTCTCGGTTCACACTTCCACCCCCACCTTCTCGCTTAGCCCCCACCGGTATAATCTCTCGCTTCACCCATATCCGTCTCTTTAGACTCCTCCGACCCATCAACTTTAGGAGACCCCTTTACCTGTACAGGTTGAGACCCATTGTCTCTGCCAACCTTAGAGGCTTGGCCCTGCTCTTTAGCGGCCTTCCGCTTGCCCTTTCGTGTAGTATCACCTCTTATCTTGCTCGAACCTGGAGCCGTCGGATCACCTGGAACGACAACAGTGGAAAAGGAGACATTATCATGCGCACTTTGTACCTCCATCTGAGAGCTGTGGCAGGGCTGCTCCGCTGCGTCGTCCTCCACAGGATCCGCCGCCGTCTCTTGTCTAGGTTCCGCTGCTGCTCCGGCTGCTGCATCTGACGTGGTTCCTCCTTCAGGGTCAACATCAAAGAAGTGGATATCCGTTGCTCCCTGTGGGGTGCCCCGGGTTGCCTATACCTTTCGTCTCCAGCTGCCGGCATGTGGGGACAATCTCTGTACACATGATCACGCTGCTGGCAAAAGTTACACTTACGGGGCATTTGACACTCACTCATCTCGTGCTCTTTGCTACCGCAGTTGCGGCAGGTCACCTCGCATCTCTCCTTGGAATGCCCATAGACCCCACATGCACGGCAGAAAGGTGGTATACCGTCATAGAACAGGTCGCCATTCACGTTTCCCAGACGAAATCTGGCCGGAGGGAGTTTGGGTCTTCCATCAGGGTTAACTCTTATCGTGGCTAAGAACCTCCATTTGCACGTCCAGACCTGGCACTCATTAAGAACTCTCTTGGGGGCATCCACCTTATCGAAAAAAAAACTCAGCAAAACTTTTAACCACCTCCTCTTTCACAAATGGGGAATAGATCTTTAAAACCACCATTCTCCTCTCTTCCGAGTTATGCCTCACTACACGGACTTTGTCTTTCAAAAAGGCAGCCTTGTGACGCTTGAATCTCTCCATGCCTGCATCCAAGGTCCTCTGGGAGTAGAAGGTGACATCATACTCCCCTCTTTTGGGGTAGTCTTGGAGCGACAGGATTTCCTCTCTCGAGATGCCCATTGCCAGGCCCACCAACTTATCTACAACGAAAGGAACTTTTTTAGTGTTGTTTCCAGCAATGAACACTCTGATAGAGTACCGCAACCGGGCATATACCAGTACGGGGTTTGAGTCAGCCGCCATGGCGCTTCCTCACAACCGTCTCTATGGAACGCAACCACCGAAGCTATGCCTGGACTCAGCTTGCGCCGAACCCAGGCCTAGGAATCGCAAAAATGTCCCTCTAGTACACACCAAGGTGGTCTAGAGGACTCTCTGGGGATCGCCGCTCGTTTCTTTGGGGCTAAGCCTCCCCCCCAATAGCAGCAGGTGGGTGAAGTCCGGGCAATAAACCCGGACGATCCCACCAGGCCGAGGGGAAGGGTACCCAAAGAACCTGTATTCTGGCAAGCTCACAAATGTAAAGCCACTAAACAGACCATACACTTGATCGCTAGCCAAAAGGCCGAGAAGCGAAGAAGACAAGCTTTACTTCTTTTTATCGAAGGTCTAAAAGCTGTGCCAACGAAAACACCAGTGCACGACAAAAAAGTGACGGGTGCCACTGAAAAAAAAACGTGCATTGGATGCTATCGCAAAACCCATCTCAAAAGAGAATGGATCCTCCGAAACTATCCCCAAACTCAAAGCCAAAAGGCACAAGAGTAAGGGGGCTGTACCAACCCAACTGCCTAGACAGGAGGGTCAGTGACTTACTTGGTTTCCTCCATGGGCTGCCACCACCAGGAGTACCGCCAAGCCAGCTACTTGCATCAGTCCTCTCAAGGGCTGCCACCCCAAGAGTACGGTTGAGCCTGCAACTGTTGTCTCTCTCCCCAAAAGCAGAGACAGACACTGGAGAGCAAAGAAGGAGGGAACCCGAGGGCCACACACTCCAGCTTCTAGACTTCGAGTAGGACCCAAAAGGGTTTCCGCACCCCTACATCCACACAAAAACAGTGACAAAACAGGTGACAAAACGTGATAAACAAGTTAAAAAGTCTGGGGGGTATACCAAATTCACGTATAATAGAATCGGAATTAAAATTGATTTCATAATAAGAACTTTGCCACGTAAGGATAACTTCCGTAATTTCCAGAAATTGATTTTCTCCTGCACCTTCTTCTTTACAGCCATCCAACTATCGTGTCCTTTATTCTGCATGTCAAAGATAATTCCTAAAATTCGTATGTTATCAGTTTTTATCTTTAAAAGCGGTATGTTAAAATCAGTTAATTTACCAGAATAAAAACATTCAGACTTATGCAAGTTTAACTTAAATCCTGAGGCTTGACAGAAGCATTCCGTTAAAAATACTGCTCTGCGAATAGAAGCAACAGTAGTACCAAATATCGTCACATCATCCATGTAAGCTTTTGTTTTAGTTTCCCTACCTCTTCCTCCAGGTATCGGCACACCCTTTAACACTTTATAATTTCTTAGGCTTTGCAGCAGTGGCTCCATGGCTAAAATAAATAAAATCTGAGACAAAGGGCAGCCCTGCTTGACACCTGAATTTAAAACAATCTTAGAGGTTAAAAATCCATTAACTAAAACCATGCTGGAACAGTTCGTATATAAAAGGTTTAAAACACATATAAAACTTTTAGGGAAACCGAAACACTCTAAAATACGCCATAGGTAAAAATGTGACTCAGTCAAAGGCTTTTAGGAAATCAAGATTCAATATTATCAGGTCCTGCCGACGGTCTTGCTGATACCAGATAATGTCCCGTACAATATTCAAATTTGACCATATGCCTCGTCGCGGCACAGCACAGACCTGGTCAGGGTGGATTAAAATCTCTAAAATTCCCTTGATACGGTTTACTAAAACCTTTGATAAAATTTTATAATCAGTGTTTAAAAGTGTTATCGGTCTCCAATTCTCTAAAAGCTTACGGTCACCTTTTTTAAAAATCAGCGTTATGATTCCAGTCCTCCATGATGCGGGTAAAATGGTACAATTCAAAACCTCATAAAAGACAGAAAACAGGTCATTTCGTAAAATCTCTAAAAAGGTCAAATAAAACTCCACGGGAAGACCATCTGATCCTGGGGTCTTCCCTTTATTAAAACTTCTGATTGCTAAAAACAGTTCATCTTTAGTTAAATCATCAGTTAAAATATTACAGTTTTGTGAAGTTAAAACACTCTTAAAGGATTCTAAAATGTCCTGTAAAAAACTTTCATCGATGTTTTTGCAGCTGAATAAGTCCTGGTAAAATTCATACGCTTTCATTAACATACCTTTGTTAGTGCATTCGCACTCCAGCTCCTCAATTGGTTTTTTTGTTTCTACATTTTTTTTAAAAAAGAAGCGAGAGCATTTTTCGTTATTTTCCATTTTTGTCACTTTAGAAGCATAAATTATCTCTTTCCCTTTCTCTTTTCAATGTGGCAATCTCGACTCCCATGTCCACACCTATTTCCTTTAGCTTGTATGCTGTCTGTAGGTGTAAATGCAACCGTCTGTACCATGCCCTTTTTATCCTGGCCATCCTTTTACCCATACGCAGAAAAAATTTTTTAAACCGTGGCTTAATTGCCTCCCACCACTCTAATGTATTGTTAAAATACTTTTTTTCTAGACATAACTTAGCATATAAATGAGTAAACCCTTTTTGGACCACTTCTGCCTGGAGCAGAGAGGTATTTAGCCTCCACACTCCTCTTCCTCTCGCTCGCCAGGTATGCTAATGGCGATTTTTAGGCACTGGTGGTCTGAAAATAAGTTAGTCGAGATTAAAATCAGAAAGGGAAATGTCTCTATAAAAACAATAATCAATCCTGGATTTAATAGTTCCACTTTCCCAGGTATAACCTGGGTCAGAAGTATGCAAGGCTCTCCAACCATCTGTAAGGTGAAAATCGGTTAAAATGGCCTCCAACACTTTCCTGGTTTTGTCATATCTTGCACTTTTAATAGCACCAAGTCTTTGCTCGCCTGACCGAAGACAATTAAAATCCCCACATAAAATCACAGAACCAGACCCTGGAATAAAATATTGCAGCGTATCAAGGATCTTGGCTCTTTCCTCGGTCACAGGCGAAGCATAAATATTAAATTTAAAAACTTGGTTATTAAAAGTAACATCCACTGATAAGATACGGCCGGGTAAAATCTCCTGGAAAGATAAAAGCGTGACATCGTGATTTTTACATAATACCGCAAGACCAGAATTTTTGCATTGATTGTCTCCCGACCATACAGAAAAACCAAGTGTCCACTCCTCTCTGAGAGCCCTATAATTCATGTCATAATCGATGCATACTTCCTGAAGAAAAAAAAATAAATCTGCGTTTTCATTTTTTGCGAACTCAAAAAAAAGCGGCTCGCTTACACGAGCCCCTCAGGCTCCTCACGTTCAGAGAAGCAAATTTTAGGGTGGCCATAACAACAGTTAGGGTGGACCGGAGTCAGGGTCCTCTATGTTGCCGGTCCCACTCAAGGCAGAGTCTGACTCTGCCACGATGACCTCCACGGGAGCGGGTACACGCATATCAGGTGGTCCACCCGGGGGGACAGGCATATCAGGTGGTCTTCCCTGGGGTCTGCTCAGGAGCTGCAGTTTTGGCTGATGTATGCTTTTGATATGTGTTTTTCTAATTTCTGGGCGGGTGCAGACTGCGGCTTGGAGTGTTCGGGGCGCGGCTTGGCAGGTGGGCGTGGCTCCGGCGGCAGCGTTTCCGCAGCTTGCTGTGAATTTGGCTCAGTGTGTTGTTCCTGTGCAGAAAGTAAGTTAGTTTTCACGGCACCAGCATATGACGAAGAGTTCCCTCTCGACGGACAAGCGTTAAAATTATGACCAGTCTCACGGCATACATTGCAGCGCAATTCATTTGTACAGTTATTGGCTGCGTGTCCATGCTGCAGGCATTTCCTACACATCTGGTCCCCTGTGCAGGTGGCGGCCCAATGCCCATACTGGTCACACCGGTGGCAGAAAGGGGGCATCCCATTATAAAACAGGCGGCCCCGCTCCCTGCCCAGTCTGAAAAAGGACGGCGGATACATTACGCCTCCTCTCGAGGGGTCTCCGAGATCTTCTCTCAGTTCCACCAGGTATTTGTATTTCCCCGTCCATATCCCGTCATCATTATAGATTTTTTCATGGGTCTTAATATAGGCGTATCTGCTAAGAAACCTCGCAATATCCGTCTCTGCCACCCGGGGACTCATCATACATACAGTTATTCGGGTCTCTTCAGTAAACAGCAGGGTAAAGGTCAGTCCTCTCAATATCTCCGCCCGTTTTAGTTCATTTAGTCTATTCAGGAAGCCCCGGCAAGCAATACAGTCATGGCCAAAAGTTTTGAGAATGATACAAATATTAATTTTTACAAAGTCTACTGCTTCAGTTTTTCTAATGGCAATTTGCATATACTCCAGAATGTTATAAAGAGTGATCAACTTAACAGCAATTACTTGCAAAGTCAATATTTGCCTAGAAAATGAACTTTATCCCCCAAAACACATTTCAACATCATTGCAGCCCTGCCTTAAAAGGACCACCTAACATCGTTTCAGTGATTGCTCCATTAACACAGGTGTGGGTGTTGATGAGGACAGGGCTGGAGATCAATCTGTCATGATTAAGTAAGAATGACACCACTGGACACTTTAAAAGGAGGCTGGTGCTTGCCATCATTGTTTCTCTTCTGTTAACCATGGTTATCTCTAAAGAAACACGTGCAGTCATCATTGCACTGCACAAAAATGGCCTAACTGGGAAGAGTATTGCAGCTAGAAAGATTGCACCTCAGTCAACAATCTATCGCATCATCAAGAACTTCAAGGAGAGAGGTTCCATTGGTGCCAAAAAGGCTCCAGGGCGCCCAAGAAAGACCAGCAAGCGGCAGGACCGTCTCTTAAAAGTGTTTCAGCTGCGGGATCGGGCTACCAGCAGTGCAGAGCTTGCTGAGGAATGGCAGCAGGCAGGTGTGAGTGCATCTGCACGCACTGTGAGGCGGAGACTCTTGGAGCAAGGCCTGGTCTCAAGGAGGGCAGCAAAGAAGCCACTTCTCTCCAGAAAAAACATCAGGGACAGACTGATATTCTGCAAAAGGTACAGGGAGTGGACTGCTGAGGACTGGGGTAAAGTCATTTTCTCTGATGAATCCCCTTTTCGATTGTTTGGAACATCTGGAAAACAGCTTATTCGGAGAAGAAGAGGTGAGCGCTACCACCAGTCTTGTCTCATGCCAACTGTAAAGCATCCTGAAACCATTCATGTGTGGGGTTGCTTCTCAGCCAAGGGAATCGGCTCTCTCACAGTCTTGCCTAAAAACACAGCCATGAATAAAGAATGGTACCAGAATGTCCTCCAAGAGCAACTTCTCCCAACCGTCCAAGAGCAGTTTGGCGCTCAACAATGCCTTTTCCAGCATGATGGAGCACCTTGCCATAAAGCAAAGGTGATAACTAAATGGCTCAGGGAACAAAACATAGATTTTGGGTCCATGGCCTGGAAACTCCCCAGATCTTAATCCCATTGAGAACTTGTGGTCAATCATCAAGAGACGGGTGGACAAACAAAAACCAACAAATTCAGACAAAATTAAAGCATTGATTCTGCAAGAATGGACTGCTATCAGTCAGGATTTGGTCCAGAAGTTGATTGAGAGCATGCCAGGGAGAATTGCAGAGGTCCTGAAGAAGAAGGGTCAACACTGCAAATATTGACTTGCTGCATTAACTCATTCTTACTGTCAATATAAGCTTCTGTTACTCATAATATGAATGCAATTATATTTCTGTATGTGATAAAAACATCTGACAAACACACATAAAAACCAGAGGGCAGCAGATCATGTGAAAATATAATATTTGTGTCATTCTCAAAACTTTTGGCCATGACTGTAGATGAAACAAAAGTGACGGTGAAGCGGCCAGGGGCTTCTTGTAAGGCCAAAATGTCAGACTTAGATCTTAAAGAGTCCAAGCAAAATCTTATGTATCATAAATTTTAGATTGTATTTCTCACGTATTTTCTCGTGCACATCGATCCTGACGGCATCCTTGATGTAGTATGCGTCCTTCCCTCCACGGAAGACGCCAGCACACTCCAGTGCTTCCTCCTCTTCTGGCTGGGGCATTACGGTCCCCACACCGCGATCCCTCCTCGGCGATACCTTGGTCCTAGCCAAAAGGCCGAGAAGCGAAGAAGAAGACAAGCTTTACTTCTTTTTATCGAAGGTCTCAAAGCTGTGCCAACGAAAACACCAGTGCACGACAAAAAAGTGACGGGTGCCACTGAAAAAAACGTGCATAGGATGCTGTCTATCGCAAAACCCATCTCAAAAGAGAATGGGTCCTCTGAAAACTATCCCCAAACTCAAAGCCAAAAGGCACAAGAGTAAGGGGGCTGTACCAACCCAACTGCCTAGACAGGAGGGTCAGTGACTTACTTGGTTTCCTCCATGGGCTGCCACCACCAGGAGTACCGCCAAGCCAGCTACTTGCATCAGTCCCCTCGAGGGCTGCCACCCCAAGAGTACGACTGAGCCTGCAACTGTTGTCTATCTCCACAAAAGCAGAGACAGACACTGGAGAGCAAAGAAGGAGGGAACCCGAAGGCCACACACTCCAGCTTCTAGACTTCGGGTTGGACCCAAAAGGGTTTCCGCACCCCTACATCCACACAAAAACAGTGACAAAACAGGTGACAAAACGTGATAAACAAAAAAGAATAAATAAGTGAATAGAGTGCCAGTGTACTGGCCCGGTCTATCCGCCGGATCTATAAAAATTTACCCATGCTGGATAAACCAAGCAATAGGGTGAGTGCTTCTTAGGTGTGATCAAGTGCTTGTGCAATGTGCCAAATTCAGTGGGTTTCCCAGGCCCAGTGAATAAAGGCACCTCCGGAGTCACCGTCCCCAGAGGAACTTGCACCATGAGACCTTCGAAGGCATTCCCAGCCTCTTGGCTTCGATCCCAGGGCCAGACGCAATCTCTGGCGTGGTTCCCTGTCTCATGTTCGCAGTCTTCAGTTGGCTCCCAACAGGGGGTGTGCGACTTCCCCTGGCGGAACCAACCTACTGGCTGTTACTGATAAGAACAGATTTTTTTGGATTGAACAAAAGCTTTTATTTGCATCCAAGTCTCAAGCAAAAATAACAAAGGTACTGCGACGCAGCGCATAACTGTATTACAATACCAAAATTCAGACTATATCATTCATCCTTAAGGGATGCGGCGCGGCATACGGCGACAGGAAATACATCCTAACACTACATGCTGCACTACAAACCTAACTGACATACTTTTTGGTCAATGCAATAAACACAGTCAAGTGACAAAACAGAGGGACAAAGGGGAGGAGAGGTCACAGGCCCGAAGCTTTATTGATTGACCACAACACACATGAGGGGAGGACAGGTAAATACAAGAAATAATATACTTCCTATACTACCACTACTTCCTACCCTGGCAATAACTAACACATTAAGGGGGGACAGGTAAAATACAGGAAGTAATATACTCCCTATACTACCACTACTTCCTACCCTAGCGCTAAACAAGAGAGTTAAACAGCAAAAGCATCAAAACATGTGATGGGATGGGGGAGAGGAAAGAGGGAAAAGGGGAGGGGGTAATCACAGGCCCGAAGCTTTGAGTAACACAACAGACATGAAGGGAGGACGGGGTAAGGGAAAAAACAGACGTCGCCGAAGACTCAGTCCTCTTCTCCCTCCTCTTCACCAGCCAGGCTATCCAGAATGGCATAGTCCCACTGCAAGCTGTGGATCAGCCTGCAACAATCCTGGAAAGTGATGTCCTCTCTTCGCAAAGTAAGTCCCTTTCTGGCGAACCAGATAGCGTCCTTGAAACAGTTTACAAGTCGCCAGGCCTCCAGAATGTCACTCTCTCTGTGAGTCCCCTGGAAGAGCCCATACAATACCGCGTGGTATGTCAGGCCCCTCCTGGGTACACAGTCCTCAAAGTCATCTTCCAGCTCATCCAACAGGCCTTGAGCAAAAGGACACTCCCAAAAGACGTGCAAAGATGTTTCCTCCTTGTAGGGGCACCGTGGGCAGTACCTCGTCTTGCTCAAGTTGCGGGCATGCATGAACGACCTGAGGGGCAGCCCCCCTCGGATAGCCATCCACGACAAATCCTTGTGCCCGTTGGTCAGCAGACGTGAAGAGACGTTCTCCCAAACGACCTTCGTGGCATCCGCTGTGAGTCCTGGAACCTCCTCCATGCCATCCCTAGCTCGGATGAGCTTGTGGATGGTCTTTGGCTTCCACAGATCCGGTTTAAGACCCTCCAGCTGGAACTCCCTCACGAACTTGGGCACATCCTTGTAGAACCACGGGACGGTCCAGTTGTAAGGGACGGAGCTGTTCCACTTCTCCCAGCCGAGCCCTCGCCAGAGGGGGAGCAGGAACAAACGAGACATGGCCTTCCCCGCAGATCCGCTGACTGTACTCAGGGTTCTGCGAACACAATCACAAACAAAAGCCGATCTTAGAAGGGTTGGAATATCAGGGACATTCTTACCTCCCTTGAGCCGGTCCTTGTTCATGATGCTCCGCTTCACCCGGTCCATCTTGGAGCTCCACACGAAGTAGAAGACGGTCCTGGTGATGGCCCGCGCCACCGTTGCCAGTGGGGGCCAAGCCTGTGCAGTGTACTGGAGCACAGGCAGGATCTCATTCCTCAGGACGAGCGGGGAAGGCTCTGCGTACAGGCTACCGGCATCCTGCTGTGCTCTACAAAAGTAATAATTGGGGCTTACAGGGAATGCACTGGTAAGCTTTATTTCTCCCTGCACAACCCCTTTGAGAACCTGCACAAATGATTAAACCATCTCTTGTTCAGTTATAATGCAAGAGAGTACAAACTATATTAGGTTTTATTGAACATAAATAGCGATTATTTCACCATTTTAATATATGCATGATTAAATGGGTATTCTCATCTTAAACCACAGGATATGTCATAAATATCTTATAGATGCAGTCCCTCCTCTGGGACCCTAACCCATCTTCTGACCAGTGATCCCCCAGCTAACCTGCCTGCTTAGTGCTGTGGCTGCTGTGAATGAAGATACAGTCATATGAAAAAGTTTGGGCACCCCTATTAATCTTAATCATTTTTAGTTCTAAATATTTGGGTGTTTGCAACAGCCATTTCAATTTGATATATCTAATAACTGATGGACACAGTAATATTTCAGGATTGAAATGAGGTTTATTGTACTAACAGAAAATGTGCAATATGCATTAAACCAAAATTTGACCGGTGCAAAAATTTGGGTACCCTTATCATTTTATTGATTTGAATACTCCTAACTACTTTTTACTGACTTACTGAAGCACAAAATTGGTTTTGTAACCTCACTGAGCTTTGAACTTCATAGCCAGGTGTATCCAATCATGAGAAAAGGTATTTAAGGTGGCCAATTGCAAGTTGTTCTCCTATTTGAATCTCCTCTGAAGAGTGGCATCATGGGCTCCTCAAAACAACTCTCAAATGATCTGAAAACAAAGATTGTTCAACATAGTTGTTCAGGGGAAGGATACAAAAAGTTGTCTCAGAGATTTAACCTGTCAGTTTCCACTGTGAGGAACATAGTAAAGAAATGGAAGACCACAGGGACAGTTCTTGTTAAGCCCAGAAGTGGCAGGCCAAGCAAAATATCAGAAAGGCAGAGAAGAAGAATGGTGAGAACAGTCAAGGACAATCCACAGACCACCTCCAAAGAGCTGCAGCATCATCTTGCTGCAGATGGTGTCACTGTGCATCGGTCAACAATACAGCACACTTTGCACAAGGAGAAGCTGTATGGGAGAGTGATGCGAAAGAAGCCGTTTCTGAAAGCACGCCACAAACAGAGTCGCCTGAGGTATGCAAAAGCACATTTGGACAAGCCAGCTTCATTTTGGAAGAAGGTCCTGTGGACTGATGAAACAAAGATTGAGTTGTTTGGTCATACAAAAAGGCGTTATGCATGGCGTCAAAAAAACACAGCATTCCAAGAAAAACACTTGCTACCCGCTGTAAAATTTGGTGGAGGTTCCATCATGCTTTGGGGCTGTGTGGCCAATGCCGGCACCGGGAATCTTGTTAAAGTTGAGGGTCGCATGGATTCAACTCAGTATCAGCAGATTCTTGAGCATAATGTACAAGAATCAGTGACGAATTTGAAGTTACGCCGGGGATGGATATTTCAGCAAGACAATGATCCAAAACACAGCTCCAAATCTACTCAGGCATTCATGCAGAGGAACAATTACAATGTTCTGGAATGGCCATCCCAGTCCCCAGACCTGAATATCATTGAACATCTGTGGGATAATTTGAAGCGGGCTGTCCATGCTCGGCGACCATCAAACTTAACTGAACTGGAATTGTTTTGTAAAGAGGAATGGTCAAAAATACCTTCATCCAGGATCCAGGAACTGATTAAAAGCTACAGGAAGCGACTAGAGGCTGTTATTTTTGCAAAAGGAGGATCTACTAAATATTAATGTCACTTTTCTGTTGAGGTGCCCATACTTTTGCACTGGTCAAATTTTGGTTTAATGCATATTGCACATTTTCTGTTAGTACAATAAACCTCATTTCAATCCTGAAATATTACTGTGTCCATCAGTTATTAGATATATCAAATTGAAATGGCTGTTGCAAACACCCAAATATTTAGAACTAAAAATGATTAAGATTAATAGGGGTGCCCAAACTTTTTCATATGACTGTATGTCCACAAATGCACAGCTGTCTCCATATGGGGGTTCCAAATACAGGTGAGCTGCTGATGGCAAATGCAAAACTCCTGTGCTTGTGCAATTTAATGTATTGATATGTCCTTTCCTGGACAGAAAACCTCAAGACAAGGCTTGAGACATTGTGGTGATGTTATTTGATTCATTTACAGATTGTGAAGTGTAAAATAAACGATACCTGGATCCACGTGAAGAAAACTGCATGCACTATAGAGACCTGCTGATCTCCCATCCACATATTACAAAGACCTGCAAAGCTGGACCTGATCTTGTTAGGCTAAGAATTTCACTACAGCCATGGTCCTGATCCACAGCAGTGGACTTCTACTCCAGTCTACTTGGCCCTCAATCAGACAAAGGACTAGACAAAGACGTTTAGTGGTTTTTAGCTTGATACTATTAGTTGGTCTTATTTCTTGAAAGTATTGTCATGGGTTTAAAGGGAAGCTGTCACCTTTATTTTAAGTTGTTAACATACCCCACCTGTTACTATGTGTACAGCTTTCTGCGCCCAGAGGCCGCTGTATCAGCTGATTGACACGACATAGTGGTTATGAATTATACTGAAGTCAGTAGAAATGTACAGTAATGTAGGCTTTCATCCACTGTTTAATGGCCTATTTATGCTAATGCTACTGGAGGAAGTTTTTATTGTCCAAGGGTAGTCATAAGCAAGATAAGACATAAAATTCTCTTGAAAACCTGCAAAAAGATGACAGTTGTGATGAGAATAAAAAATACAGGGTGAAGACAACCGTCTGTAGCTTCGGCTCGACTGCCCCTTTCTTTGAGTGGTCCCTCAATGTTTTGGAAATGGGTGGAGGACATTGTCTTCAATAGAATGAGCCCCCCTGAGGTGCTGATGCAGTTTGGACTCTTGGCCAGGTCTTGAAGGTCTAGAGGGATACAGTGTCGGACTGAAGGTCCTTAGGCCCACCAGAGGAACTTGTTCTGGGGCCCCACCCAACAGCTCCCTGCTAATAGCCTACACCTCAGCTCCTTCACTAAAGTCTTACATATGTGCTGACTATCTGGTGTTACTGAGTATGTTCCCAGTATAGTCAGCCCCTATAGTATTGTGCAGGTCCCAATAACTCCATGGCCAGTTCATGCACAGTACTGTATGGGGAATGACATGGAGCACTACACGTATGTGCAAGATTATAGTGAGGGAGCTGTGATGCAGACATAGCACACAGGGCTGCCAGCAGGAATTTTGAGCCCCCCCAAAGTATAATGCTCCACATGGTATATAATGCTCCACGGTATAAAATGCTCCCCTGAGCCCTCCACAGTTTCCCCACATGGTATATAATGCTCCACAGTGGACCCACACAGTATAAAATGCTCCCCTAAGCCCCCCATAGTGGCCCCACATGGTATATAAGGCTCCACACAGTATACAACCTCTTAGTGGCCTCAGACAATACAATATGCTCCCCAGCAGACCCACACAATATAATATGCTCAATATAGTATAATATGCATCCCATAGTGTCCCCCCAGTATAATGCTCCACAGTGGCTTAACACAGTATAACATGCTCCACAATGGCCTCCACACAGTATAATTTACTGGCCAGAGGGGTTCCCCAGTATAATGTTCCACAGTGGTCCCCCACAGTATAATATGCTCGCCACAGTCCCCCCCAGTATAATGCTCTGCAATGGCCCCACAGAGTATAATATGCTCCCGAGAAGCCCCACACAATATAATAAACTCCACAGTGACCCCACACAGTATAACAGGCTCCCCACACTGCTCCTTCCCCCCCAGTATAAAGCTCCACAGTGGCCCATAGTATAAAATGCTCCCCAGAGGGCCCCCGCTAGTATAATGCTCCACAGTGCCCCAACAGTATTTTGCTCCACAGTGGCCCCACGCAATATATTATGCTCCCCAGAGTGTTCCCCCAGTATAATACTCCACAGTAGGCCCAACACAGTATAATATACTCCCCAGAGGGCCCCCTGGTATAATGCTCTTTAGTTCCCCCCAAATAATGCTCCACAGTGGCCCCAGGCAATATAATATGCTCTGCAGATGCCCCCCCCAGAATAATGCTCCACAGTGACCCCACACAGCATAACATGCTCCAGAATGGCTTCCACACAGTATAATATACTGCCCAGAGAGGTTCCCCCAGTATAATTCTCCACAGTGGCCCAAAACAGTATAATATGCTCTCCAGAGGGGCCCTCTCACAGTATAATGCTCCACAGTGGCCCCACACAGTATAATATGCTCTCCAGATGGGCCCTCCTGTGGCATCCCAGAGCTGGCTATGGCTGGGCTGAGGTTGATCTCTATGCATTGTATTATTTCCTGTTGCTTCATAGCCTGTGTGACATAGCAGGGGGTCCTGAGTGTCACAGAACACAGCGCCACCTAGTGAGCCTCACACATGCATTACACCTCCCATAGGATTGAATTGTAACCAAATGTCCAATGGGAGGACATCGCCTGGGAAAAGGGGAGGAGTCAGCTGATCACTGGGTCCCCATGGTAACACCCCTGCAGGAAGGTCCTGCGTGTGAGGAGTTAGAAGTGTGGAGTGTTAGGAGGAGGAGGTGAGGAGATAAGTGTGATGTCCTGTGAAGAAAGCAGTGAGTTTAGTGCAGGAATCTCAAGTCCTAGACAGGCCCAGGAAGGTTGGAGAGCTGACATACTCCAGCTATTAAGAAGATCCTGTCCCCTGTCTGCCTAGCCATCGCCCTGAAGGAAGTCAAGCATCATTATCTTGTCAGCATGAGACTGTGGAGAGAACATTCTGGAACACGTGCTCCATAGCCAGTATCACAGGATCCAGGGGCCAAGGCCAGACCTGTGGAATATCCTGCCACCCTGACTATTGCACCCCGAAACTCTGAGCTATCAGGACCACATAACGTGAGTGGGGAATATTGTGTGCTAGTATGATGGTGGGCATCCTCCTATGAGCCAAATAGGAGCCCAGACGCACCTTAGGGCTGTAACACTGAAGTATAAGGGGCTAGGAACACCTTTCATCAAGTCTACCCTGCACCCCAGGACTTTGCTGTGTCACCAGGCGTACCCCGTTGTTTTGTATTGAAGAAACTGTTTAAGCATTTGTGCCTCCACACCCATGGAAGTAAAAGTTCAACTTTACAACCGTTTCTGTGTCTGACTCTGCACCGACAACATCAGGGCGCCCCAAACACCACCAGTCGGCACAGTATAGGGGAAGCGCCCCGGGGGAACAATCACCACCAACATTTGTGCAGCCCCCTCATCACCGGTACCAGTGGTGGTAACGTGGGACAGACCCATCTGCCGCCATCTTAGGAGAGCCCAGAATGCTGAGCGCAATGCTCCAGCGCACCCATACAAGAAAGTGAAAGGCGAACATGCCGGCGCCATTTCTGACTCTCCGGTGCCGCATCACCGTCCCTGTTGTGCACCGCTGATCTCTGGTCCACGCTGCAGTTGCTGTCAGTGAGTACTGTGCCTCCCTGTCCTTGTCTTCAGTCCTCCCACTACCCCAGCGAGTGTTTTCCGTGTACAGTGTCCGAGGGGAGTGCCACCATTAAAGAGGGGGGAGCACACCGTTAGCCTGCATCACAGTGACTCTGTTAATAGCTACAGCATTCTTAAAGGGACGGCATTCCAAGTTGTAGTCTCCATTCCCTGCCAGCAAGCAGTTGAGTTTCTTAAAGAGACGGCGACCTAATTTCAGTCATACCTGCAAACAACATGACTGAGCAAAGTGACATTGTGCCATCTGTTTCTAGTGATCCAGCAGTGCCCATGGCGAGCAGCCTACCATTCTCCATGCCATTTTACCCTGGCGCATCATGGCTGCCGCGCTACAAAGGGGAGGCGCATACCCTCAGGGACTTTCGTGAGAAGATGCTGTCTCTCTTCCAGTTCTATCCTCTGAATACAGAACAGCAGATACAGATCCTGCTGGGCCAGCTTGAGGGTGCTGCAGCTAGGGAGGTCAAATCCTGGCCTGCCTCTGACAAAAGAACCCCTGGGCAAATTCTGGACAAACTCCAGGTGAACTTTGACGTGCGATCTGTCTCCGAGGTAAAGATGCGCTTCTTTTCCAGACGACAACTACCTGGTGAGACCCTGCGGGACTATGCTTTATCCCTCCAAGAGGCATTCAGAGCTGTGGTGCAAGTGGATCCACGTGAAAATGTGGACTCTGATAAAATCTTGCTTGACCGCTTCATAGAAGGGGCGGGTACCACATTGCTCCAGAGTCAGTTGCGAATGCTTGCTGCACAACATCCCAGCATCACGTTTGCTGACTTCAAGGCCCTTGCCATCCAGGTCTTGGGACAGGAGCAGCCCCAGCCGAGCCCAGTCATCTGTGCTCCCTCACCTGGACCCTCAACAAGCATTGCTCCAGTTGTCCTGCCACTACCTCTGGGTACCTCACCTGCTGCCCAAACTGCGCAGACTACACCAGCAGACTCCAGAGATGACCTTCTGGCCCGAGTGGATCATCTGACCCGTGCCATGGAACAGATCACCGTCCGTCTAGATCGTCTGACCCAGCCATCTTCATCGTCCAGTGATCCTTTGTGAAGTCTCAACATCTCACCTGAGTCGCCACCCAGACGTCCGTCTTCAGTGAAACCTCCGCAGAGTGAGAGGCCATACTGTACCTATTGCCATAGATATGGACACACCAGGCCTCAGTGTTTTCAGTTAAACGGGCCACCCCCGAGGCAGCGGGCCGCCCCTCGGGAGGAAAGAAGAAGGGCCCAGGTGAATCTTCAGTGCCATTGTCACGCTTCGTCTCAGCCTGCCCACACATCACAATCCGGGTGAACGGCGTCCCTCTGACAGCGTTGGTGGACACTGGATCTCAGGTAACAACCCTGCGCAAGCAGGTGTTCCTTGAACATTGGGACTTAGGTGTGTTGAATAGAACACCTGACACATGGATAAATCTGTGTGCCAGCAATGGACAGCCCATACCACAGCAGGGTTATTGGGAACCCACTATCCAGATTGGGGACTTGAAACTGCCTAGACAGGGTGTAATTGTCACTGATGTAGAGGATGATAGGTTTGCAGTTGTAATATTAGGCATGAATGTTTTACGCCATTGCTTTGCAGAAGTGTTGGATGCCTTGCATGCCTCTCTCCTTACAGCTTCTCCCAGTGACCAGCAGACCATTCAGCGGGCCATTCGTGTACTCAATGCCCAGCACAAGTTCGCCAACAAACAAGGTGAAATTGGTCGAGTCCGGATCCAAGATACCCGTCCAGTAACCCTACAGCCTGGAACTGAAACTATGGTGTGGTGCCGTGCCCGTCCGGGCATAGAAAATCAGGACTACGAGGCCTTGCTACAACCCATACAGGTAGATGGCCAACCACTTGTCATGGCTGCCCGCAGCCTTGTCACAGTTTCCAATGGACGTGTTCCTGTCCGCTTAGTCAACTTGGGCGATGCTCCCGTGAACCTCCACAAGTTCCACTCTGTGGCCCTGCTACACCGGTTAGCACCAGAAGACATTCTCTCTGGTGATTCTACCGCCACACAGCGTTCCACCCAAGCTGCTGAGAACATTCAGAATGGAGCCACGAAGTCCTGGTGGGATGAATTGAACGTGGGAGACGCCAATACCCCTATAGAGCACATCAATGGGGTTCGCAATGTGGCCAAGCGTTACCAACAGGCATTCAGCAAACACCCATTGGACTTTGGTAAGACCATGACCATACAACATCGCATTCTGACTGGCGACCACCATCCAATCAAGGAGCGTCACCGTCCAATACCACCAGCGATGTACCAACCGGTGAAAAAGTTGATCCAAGAGATGCGAGATGCTGATGTCATCCGGTAGAGTAACAGCCCCTGGCCAGCCCCGCTAGTCCTTGTCAAGAAGAAAGACGGAACCCTAAGATTTTGTGTGGACTATCGTAAACTCAACAACGTCACGCACAAAGACACATACCCATTGCCGCGGATTGAGGAATCTCTAACGGCTTTGGGATCAGCTACCTGTTTCTTGACCCTGGACTTAACCAGTGGATACTGGCAAGTCCCTATGGCGCCTGAAGATCGTGAAAAGACTGCGTTTACGACCCCGATGGGACTCTTTGAATTCAATAGTATGCCATTTGGGCTATGTAATGCCCCAGCCACATTCCAACGGCTTATGGAGAGGTGCCTCGGCCATGAGAATTTCCAGAGTGTGCTACTGTACCTGGACGATGTTATTGTATTCTCCCGGACATACCAAGAACACCTTCGTCACCTGTCCGAGGTATTCAAGGTACTTATACAGCACGGCCTAAAGGTGAAGCCCTCCAAGTGCTACCTGTTGAAACCCCAAGTTCACTACCTTGGGCATGTCGTGAGCGCACAAGGCGTCCAACCTGATCCTGAAAAGATCACTGCAGTCCAGAACTGGCGAAGACCAACTACCGTCAAAGAAGTCTGAAGCTTCCTTGGATTCGCAGGTTACTACCGGCGTTTCATACCACACTTCGCCCAAGTAGCCGAGCCTCTGAACGAGTTGTTGCGCGGTTGTCCCAGAGAAAACTACAACCGAAAGCTTCCGGTAGACTGGACAGCGCGTCAAGAGGAAGCCTTTCAAGCGCTTAAAGCACTTCTGACGCAACCACCAATTCTAGCCTATCCCGACTACAGTCAGCCATTCCGCTTGTACACAGATGCAAGTCACCAAGGTTTGGGTGCAGTGTTGTCCCAGGTTCAGGACAACAAAGAGCGAGTCATCGCCTACGCCAGCAGGAGTCTGAGAGGCGCGAAGAAGAACGACCAGAACTATAGTTCTTTCAAACTCGAACTTCTGGCGCTTGTCTGGGCCGTGACAGAGAAGTTTAAAGACTACTTGGCTGTCACAACCTTTACCGTGTACACAGATAACAATCCGTTGGCGCATCTGGACACTGCTCGACTGGGAGCCCTTGAACAACGGTGGGCCTCAAGACTCGCGAATTACAAGTTCTCTGTCAAGTATCGCAGTGGCAAGTCCAACGCTAACGCTGACGCACTCTCAAGGTTGCCTGTGGGAGAAGAACCACCCCGAGAAGACATCTGGGAAGAGGTGGAGATGCCACCATTCTACAACAAGTTTGCCCAACAGGTTGCTATTGGTGTCCCTGTAGAAGGAGAATCTCTGGCGAAAACAGCTGCCGAATTCCCTCCAGGAGCCATCTCTGTGGAAAACGTTCCAAGAAGAGAGCAGAGTTTTAGGAGAATTGTCAGATTTCCTGCTTACAGGAAGAATACCAACCCGTGTAAAGAGAGGTCTTCATGAAGTGGAATTAAAACGCCTTTGGCGACAGAGGAAGCGCCTGTTTGTCCAACGAGGCCTTCTACATAGAAACACTCTTGATCCTGTCACAGGTGAAAGGCTTCATCAGATCCTCGTACCAAGAAGAGACGCACAGATGATACTTGAGGCGTATCATGACAGATCTGGTCACTTCGGGGTACAAAAGACCGAACTACCATCCGTCGTCGCTTCTATTGGGTTGGGATGAGGAGTGACATTGAGAGTTGGTGCCGAGAGTGTCCCGCCTGTAGTATCACCAAGGAAGGTCGAAGAGATCAGAAGGCCCCTCTACATCCAATTAAGACTCAAAAGCCGTGTGAAATTGTTGCTCTGGACCATGTGAAGTTGGGTCCCACACGTTCCGGCTACAGCTACGCTCTGACAATGGTGGATCATTACTCCAAGTTCCTTGTCATCGTGCCTGTCAGAGATCTTACAGCAAGAACTACGGCTGAGACCTTCTACGCAGAGTTTGTGCGCCATTACGGTTGTCCTGAGCATATCCTCACCGACCGTGGATCGGCGTTTGAATCCCAATTGTTCCGTGAGCTGTGTCAGTTCCAAGACTGCAAGAAGTTGCGAACCACAGCATATCACCCTCAAGGGAATGGTATGTGCGAGAAGGCAAATCAAGTGATCATCGGCATGCTAAGAACAGCCGCAGTTACACCTGGTGTTGAGTGGCCTGAGCGTATCAAGGACTTATATTTACAACAACACACCCCAAACATCTACGGGATACGCACCATTTTATCTAATGTTTGGAAGACAAGGTGAACTTCCTTAAGACTTAACCCTTGGTGTGAAGGTCCCTGACACCATCAATCCACTACCCATAACAGACTGGGTTGTTGAACACCGCCGACGTATGGAGGAAGCTAAAGAGATAGTTGAAACGCGCATGGATGAGGTTCGTAGGAGACAACAGGAGGATTACAACCAGGCCCAGGAAGGTTGGAGAGCTGACATACTCCAGCTATTCAGAAGATCCTGTCCCCTGTCTGCCTAGCCATCGCCCTGAAGGAAGTCAAGCATCATTATCTTGTCAGCATGAGACTGTGGAGAGAACATTCTGGAACACGTGCTCCATAGCCAGTATCACAGGATCCAGGGGCCAAGGCCAGACCTGTGGAATATCCTGCCACCCTGACTATTGCACCCAGAAACTCTGAGCTATCAGGACCACATAACGTGAGTGGGGAATATTATGTACTAGTATCATGGTGGGCATCCTCCTATGAGCCAAATAGGAGCCCAGACGCACCTCAGGGCTGTAACACTGAAGTATAAGGGGCTAGGAACACCTTTCATCAAGTCTACCCTGCACCCCAGGACTTTGCTGTGTCACCAGGCGTACCCCGTTGTTTTGTATTGAAGAAACTGTTTAAGCATTTGTGCCTCCACACCCATGGAAGTAAAAGTTCAACTTTACAACCGTTTCTGTGTCTGACTCTGCACCGACAACATCAGGGCGCCCCAAACACCACCAGTCAGCACAGTATAGGGGAAGCGCCCCGGGGGAACAATCACCACCAACATTTGTGCAGCCCCCTCATCACCGGTACCAGTGGTGGTAACGTGGGACAGCACCAGCGCTGCGCCCTCGTGCCCAGAGACCGTGACAAGTCTGCGCTGTTTGCACCCCGCAATCCCAACTGCAGCGTTACCTTCCATCTGGTCACCGCACTCCCACAGTATAATGCTCCACGGTGGCCCCACACAATATAATATGCTCTCCAGATGGGCCCCCCAGTATAATCCCCCCCCCCCCCCCCCAACAAAAAATTTTTTCTCCCCCCCCCCCCCCCCCCCCCCACACCACCCCCCCCCCCCCCCCCCCAAACACACACTACACCACGCGCCCCCCCCCCCCCCCACCACCCCCCCCCCCCCCCCACACCAAAAACTACACACCCGCCCCCCCCCCCCCCCCCCCCCCCCCCCCCCCCCCCCCCCCCCCCAAAAAAATACCCCCCCCCCCCCCCCCCCCCCCCAACAACGCCACCCGCCCCCCCCACACAATATATTACCCAACCCGCGGCCCCCCCCCCAAAACCCCCCCCCCCCCCCCCCCACACCCCCTCCCCTTTTTTTTTTTTTTTTTTTTTTTTTTTTTTTTTTTTTTTTTTTTTTTTTTTTTTCTCCTCCCCCCCAGAGAATAATTTAAAGGGGGGCGGGGGGGGGGGGGGAAAAAAAAAACAGTTTTTTTTACCTTGCCTTTCCTCTCCTGGGCCCCCTTGCGCTTTTCCACTATGGTATATAATGCTCCACAGTGGACCCACACAGTATAAAATGCTCCCCTAAGCCCCCAATAGTGGCCCCGCATGGTATATAAGGCTCCACACAGTATACAACCTCTTAGTGGCCCCAGACAATACAATATGCTCCCCAGCAGACCCACACAATATAATATGCTCCATATAGTATAATATGCATCCCATAGTGTCCCCCCAGTATAATGCTCCACAGTGGCTTAACACAGTATAACATGCTCCACAATGGCCTCCACACAGTATAATTTACTGGCCAGAGGGGGTTCCCCAGTATAATGTTCCACAGTGGTCCCCCACAGTCCCCCCCCCCCCCAGTATAATGCTCTGCAATGGCCCCACAGAGTATAATACAGAATGCTCCCGAGAAGCCCCACACAATATAATAAACTCCACAGTGACCCCACACAGTATAACAGGCTCCCCACACTACCCCTTCCCCCCCAGTATAAAGCTCCACCGTGGCCCATAGTATAATATGCTCCCCAGAGGGCCCCCGCTAGTAAAATGCTCCACAGTGCCCCCCAACAGTATTTTGCTCCACAGTGGCCCCACGCAATATATTATGCTCCCCAGAGTGTTCCCCCAGTATAATACTCCACAGTAGGCCCAACGCAGTATAATATACTCCCCAGAGGGCCCCCTGGTATAATGCTCCTTAGTTCCCCCCAAATAATGCCCCACAGTGGCGCCAGGCAATATAATATGCTCTGCAGATGGCCCCCCCAGAATAATGCTCCACAGTGACCCCACACAGTATAACATGCTCCAGAATGGCTTCCACACAGTATAATATACTGCCCAGAGAGGTTCCCCCAGTATAATGCTCCACAGCAACCCAAAACAGTATAATATGCTCTCCAGAGGGGCCCTCCCACAGTATAATGCTCCACGGTGGCCCCACACAGTATAATATGCTCTCCAGATGGGACCCCCAGTATAATGCTCCAAAGTGGCCCCAGAGAATATAACTTGCTCTCCAGAGCCCCCCCACATTATAATGCTCCACAGAGGCCCCATACAGTACAATATGCTATTCAGAGGGGCTTCCCCAGTTAAATGCTCCACAGTGGTCCCACACGGTAAAATATGCTATCTAGAGGGCCCCCTCCCCAGTATAATGCTCCACAGGGTCCCCACACAGTATAATATGCTATCCAGAAGGCCTCCTTCCCAGTAAAATGCTCCACTGAGGCCCCACATAGTATAATATGCTATCCAGAGGGCCCCCCCAGTATAATGCTCCACAGTGGCCCTACAAACTCCCTTAGTGCTAGTATTATATTATACTCTTATTATATTATATTATATTATATCTCTTCAGACTCCAGAGTATAATTATCGAAGGCCCGGGGGGAGGTAAGGGAAAATAAAAAACAGTTATACTTACCTTGCCTTACCTCTCCTGGGCCTCCTTGCGCTTTTCCACTATCTTCGCCGGCGCCGGCTTCCTCATCTCTGCGGCTGACGTCACGCGTTGTGGATGTCAACTCTGAAGCCTGTGATTGGGCCTCTACAGTTACGTGAGGCACGCCACACGTGATCGCTAAGGCTGAGGCCTGGCCTCAGCGGTGATGTCCGGAACGCCAGAAGATGACGTTGGACGCAAGGACAGGTGAGTAAAACTGTTTGTTATTTTCACTCACCTTGGAAAGGGGCCCTGCGGCACATGACGCTGGGTCCCTTTCTGTTATCGATATGGCCAGTCCTGACTCCGGGATCCAGGGTCATCAGGCTTCGGATCCCGGGGACCCCTTTGGGGTCGGGGCCCTGGGCAATTACCCAGTTTGCCCCCCCCAACTCCGGCCCTGATTATACTATGTAAGGGTGCATTACAATCTCGTGGCTCTATGGGGACATTATACTGTGTGGAGCAGTCCTGTGTATAATATGGATAGGTGCATCATAGAGAGTCTGGCATTTTACTGCATGCTGCACTATTTTGCCCAGATTTAACCTGTAAATAGGATGCAGTTCCTGTAAATGTGTGGTGTGGTATGCAAACAGGAGTGTGGTCTAACACTTTTGATTGGAAGGGCCCCCCAAATAAAAATTTGCTTGGGACCCCAGAAATGAGAAATCTTCCCCTTCACATCACCTATTCTGCAAATAAAACTGTAATGAGCCATTGCTGTATAAATTTAGAAGACATATGCAGTGCCAGTGATGTCTATTCTTTCAGTATAAATGTAGAGAACATATGCAGTGCCAGTGATGTCTAGTCTTCCTGTATAAATCTAGAGGACATATGCAGTGCCAGTGTTGTCTATTCTGGCCAATCAGATTGCAGCTTTTATTTTTGCAGTGTAGTTTTAAAATTCAAAGCAGTGATGTGATTGGTTGCTATGGTCAGCTATGACACGTATTGTCTCTGGGGGGGGGGGGGGGGGGGGGGGGGGGGGGGGGGGGGGGGGGGGGGGGGGGGGGGGGGGGGGTGGGGGTGGGGGGCGGGGGGCCCGGGGGGGGGGCGCCGGGGGGGGGGTGCGGGGGGGCGGGCCGGGGGCGGGGGGGGCGGCGCGGGGGGGTAGGATTGGGGTTTGGGGGGGGGGGGCGGCCCCGGGCCCCGGGGAAAAAAAAATTTATCCCCGGTTGGGGTGGGGGGTGTGGGGGTATATTTCCCCCCCCCCCTTTTATTGGTGGGGGGGGGGTTTTTGGCGGGGGGGGGGGGGGCGGGGCGGCGGGGCGGCGGCGCGGCGGGGGCGCCCCCCCCCCCCCACAAAAGGCCCGTTTTGTGCACATGGTAAGTAGGCCCCCATTACAGATTTTGCATTGGGGCCCAAGAGTTTAAAGTTACGCCTCTGATTAGTGGTGACGTCCCACGATGCCACCTTAATAACCGCCAATTCTTCTTTTTCAGGCTTAATTTCCACGCGGATGCGCAAGAGCATTGTACAACAGCCGCCTGTAAGGAAGAGAACAACCCAGACTGTCATATATCATTGCTGTAGAAAAATACCAACATGGCTACCTCTGGACAGGTATAACAAGACCTTGACAACATGAAGGTAAGGCCCAGATTTGAGAATGTAGGTTTTTCTTATGGGTTAACCAAAAGTTATCAATAACAATAGTAAGGTGGGTAGCTCTAAGAGGGTTAGAGAGACAAGTGGTTCAGGGGGGCCCTCTGTTGCTCAAAGGTACAACAGTACATATAAAAGTTTCTGGCCATATTCCCAAATATTTTTGGGACCGTCATAAGGAGGACACTTTAGTCACTATTTGGAACTGTGTGTGCCCATTGTTGCACTGGTTACCATGGTAGTGGCAGCCATTTTGAGGCAGTAACAGGGAGTCAACAACAGCTAAGTAGATGAACAGCTTGTAGTTCTGCTAACAAATTGAGGGGAAAAATATGGAATTTTGAGAAGACATCTGGAAAGAGAATGCAAATGTAAATCTGTTAAATAATAACTGTCCGTAAACTATAAAATAGTTTACAATTGAATGAAATCTTTACTCACGTGTTGACCTCTAAGGTAACATTATTGGAGGACTCGGCTTCATATAAAACGTGGAGATTTATTGAAGTCTTCATGGAAAAAACAGATACATGGAAATCTTCCAGCATAACAGAAATATCAGTCAATGTCTTACATTTCTTAGGAGAAGTGTAGTTTTAGGATTCTCCAAGGTGGTTCTCTTGCATCATCTTGGCTCAAGCTTATTCATCAATGTGTGTTAGTCTTCTGCAGGACGATTCTGCCATCCTTCCCAAGGTCTTAGAGCAAGTAGCCAGGTTGGAGAGAGAGACACCCAAAGTGAGAGACAGGGACAGATCCCCACAGGGAGAAGGGAGACCCCCACCGAGAGTGAGACCACGGCATGTGTGTCTGTCAGTCATTTATATTCATGAAAGGGGGGTGTTCCCCAACATCCTCATACTTTCTACTACTGTATTTGGAGAATACCAAAATAGTCATAACCCATCCACACCCATGCACCATAAGTTACAAGAGCTTTGTCAGCAAAATACAATTAACCCTTAAAGGTCTTGAATATTACATGTCAAATATTATTTAAGAAAATCACACAATTATTATTATCTTTCAACTATATAGCACCAAAATATTCTGCAACACTGTACATTGTATGATAGACTTCCATGCAACATTAGAAACCTGGTTTAATCCAATATTTTGTCTGAGGGTAAATACATCTCTATTTTACCGTATTAAAAGCAACATTCTTAAGAATCTTAGGATTGATAGGAAATGCATAAGCATCTGGTAAGAACGAGATGTTGTTTCTTTTAATATGATGAAATAAAGATAATGGGTGGATCCGCACACAAGATGGTTGCACCTGAGCAGACCCATACACAAGCTGGCTGCTCGTGGGCAGATCCACACACACAGGTTGACAGCTGCTGGGCAGACCGATATACAAGCTGACTGCTCCTGGACACACTCACACGCAGGCGGGCCACTGCGGGATGGACCCACACACAGGTTGGCCAGCCCTTATGTTTGCACCCAGCCAATAAATATAATGTACAGTCAACAGGGCTGCATGCATTGGCCACTAGGGGTACCAATAGCACTTAAAATTAATTTGAACTAAACAGAAAGGCATATACCTATTCAAACATTTTGGCTGTTCATGGAACAGAATTGAATTCTTCAATATTTGATGTAAATCATGGTAAATATGTTGGATGGGTGATGAGCTCTCCCTGTCCCACCTAGCCTTGCTCACTTTACTCAAAAGTGGTGAGACAATCAAAACTTTCATTTACACTATCGTTTGAGTATCAGTATGAGACTCCATCCCTCATTCCACTTAAAATAGGCGGAGAGAAGAGTCCTATAAGCAGAACTTTTCTCTCTGCTGTTTTTGGTGGAAACCCAGCGGACCCCATTATAGTTTCTTTGGGTAACCGCTTTTTAAGCGGATAGGGTTTCCATTTGTTATGTCCTCAAGTGGACCCAAAGGATGGAAACACGAATGCTAGTGTGAACCTATCGTTACAAATTTTTGTTCAAAGTTTTTAGGCCAGGATCAAGAAGTAAATTGTTTCCTTCTTTATCACAATGTATACCTTTTAAAGAGGACCTTTCACCACCTCCACCAAATCAAGTTCCTAGCACCTGTTAATAGTCACTGCTCCACTAATTACAGCACAGTTGGAATTTTCTCTCTAGCTCCCAACATTCCTGAGCAACATGAGCAGTTAGTTTTGATGCCAGTTGTGCTTTTTAGGCTCTGTCATGTCAGGTGGGCAGATTCAAAAAGGGGGTGTGATTCAGAGCTCCAATCAGAGGCAGCCAGTGTCAAAGTTTAGAGCCACACCCCTTGCCAGCTCCTGCCTGATTCCGCCCACCTGACAGTACAGAGCCTAAATAGCATATCAGGCACCAAAGATAACAGCAATGATTGCTCGGGAACGGTGGGGACTAGAGAAAAAAAACTCCAACTGTGCTGGAATCAGTGGAGCAGCAGCTATTAATTGATGTAAAGAATTGGACTTGTTGGAGGTGGCGAAAGGTCCTCTTTAAGGCCTCATACACAGGTCCATGATAGTACATTATACAGTATAATGGGTCAGTGTGCTAGCACACATTTATGTACAAGTTTTATTACTAGTATATAGCTGGCAGCAGGGAAGGCTCTGCGTACAGGCTACCGGCATCCTGCTGTGCTCTACAAAAGTAATAATTGGGGCTTACAGGGAATGCACTGGTAAGCTTTATTTCTCCCTGCACAACCCCTTTGAGAACCTGCACAAATGATTAAACCATCTCTTGTTCAGTTATAATGCAAGAGAGTACAAACTATATTAGGTTTTATTGAACATAAATAGCGATTATTTCACCATTTTAATATATGCATGATTAAATGGGTATTCTCATCTTAAACCACAGGATATGTCATAAATATCTTATAGATGCAGTCCCTCCTCTGGGACCCTAACCCATCTTCTGACCAGTGATCCCCCAGCTAACCTGCCTGCTTAGTGCTGTGGCTGCTGTGAATGAAGATATGTCCACAAATGCACAGCTGTCTCCATATGGGGGTTCCAAATACAGGTGAGCTGCTGATGGCAAATGCAAAACTCCTGTGCTTGTGCAATTTAATGTATTGATATGTCCTTTCCTGGACAGAAAACCTCAAGACAAGGCTTGAGACGTTGTGGTGATGTTATTTGATTCATTTACAGATTGTGAAGTGTAAAATAAACGATACCTGGATCCACGTAAAGAAAACTGCATGCACTATAGAGACCTGCTGATCTCCCATCCACATATTACAAAGACCTGCAAAGCTGGACCTGATCTTGTTAGGCTAAGAATTTCACTACAGCCATGGTCCTGATCCACAGCAGTGGACTTCTACTCCAGTCTACTTGGCCCTCAATCAGACAAAGGACTAGACAAAGACGTTTAGTGGTTTTTAGCTTGATACTATTAGTTGGTCTTATTGCTTGAAAGTATTGTCATGGGTTTAAAGGGAAGCTGTCACCTTTATTTTAAGTTGTTAACATACCCCACATGTTACTATGTGTACAGCTTTCTGCGCCCAGGGGCCGCTGTATCAGCTGATTGACACGACATAGTGGTTATGAATTATACTGAAGTCAGTAGAAATGTACAGTAATGTAGGCTTTCATCCACTGTTTAATGGCCTATTTATGCTAATGCTACTGGAGGAAGTTTATATTGTCCAAGGGTAGTCATAAGCAAGACAAGACATAAAATGCTCTTGAAAACCTGCAAAAAGATGACAGTTGTGATGAGAATAAAAAATACAGGGTGAAGACAACCGTCTGTAGCTTCGGCTCGACTGCCCCTTTCTTTGAGTGGTCCCTCAATGTTTTGGAAATGGGTGGAGGACATTGTCTTCATTAGAATGAGCCCCCCTGAGGTGCTGATGCAGTTTGGATTCTTGGCCGGGTCTTGAAGGTCTAGAGGGATGGTGATTTCCCTGACCCTAGACACGGTGTGGACTCTGTGTATTAGCACCGCATGGGCAAACTGTATTTAGAAATTTAGACTGTAATCCCTAATGGGGACAGGGAGTGATGATAATCTGTACACCCCACTTGCAACTTGTATTTATTTCATTAAGTTTTAGCTTAGGAAACCCTGCCAAGAAAAGGCTGATCTGTAACCTAGATGTTCTTACAGTATCAGCAACTTGTTATTCATGGGTAAAGAGGCTACTGGGAAATATAGGAAAAAAAATAACAATTATGATGTAAATAAAATAAACATACAGGATTAGCAAACCCTGCCAAGAAAAGGGTGATCTGTAACCTAGATGTCCTTACAGTATAAACAGCTTGTTATTCATGGGTAAAGAGACTACTGGGAAGTATGGGAAAAAAATAACAATTATGATGTAAATAAAATAAACATACAGGATGAAGACAACCGTCTGTAGCTTCGGCTCGACTGCCCCTTTCTTTGAGTGGCCCCTCAATGTTTTGGAAATGGGTGGAGGACATTGTCTTCATTAGAATGGGCCCCCCTGAGGTGCTGATGCAGTTTGGACTCTGCCACGTCTTGAAGGTCTAAAGGGAAGGCAATTTCCCTGACCCTAGACATTGTGTGGACTCTGTGTATTAGCACTGCATGGGCAAACTGTATTTAGAATCTTAGATTGTGAGCCCTAATAGGGGCAGGGACTGATGCGAGCAATAACAATCTGTATTGTGCTGCGGAATATGTTATGTGAAATAAATACATAATGGTTGGTCTGCATGTGAGTCAACAAGGTTTGGACCTTGATTGTGATTGACTTACAATGTAATATCATTGTTCTACAAATTGTGATGTATTATCAAATAAAACTCAAATTAAATTATCATTTCTTGTTTCCGAGCTCTCTGCATATGTTTAATGTGTCTTGAAATAATACTACACTCTTTCTACGCTTTGTTGTATCCTGAAAACCGCTGTATTAATTTATTTTCATAAATGAATAGTACAAGTAAATATAACAAACTTTATAATGAATCCTATCAGAAAAATGCTTATTTCTCCACATGTGAGCCTCCTTTCCAACTCCCCCTCCATCCTAAGATACTCAGTTCACTGCTGAGTCATGTAAAGACTGGCTGCAGTGTATAGACACAGAAAGAAACATCCTGCTGCAGTTAAAAATGCAATAAGTTTTCTATCTCAGAAACTAACAGCGCCTTAAACTGCTGTTTAATGAAATTTTGTGATTGGCTGCTATTGGTAGCAAGGCCTGTTTTTCTGTTATTGTACTTTTTTTGGCATCATTTTGGGGTACGTGCAACCAGTGGGGGCCGGTTTTAGACAATGGGGCCCTGGGCAAAATTAAAAGCGGACCCCAAATGCTGATATGCAAACAACACCATCGTCTTGCAGTGGCAACCCCTATAATAACGCCTCCTTTCTGCCAACAAAAAAGTAATAACAAGCCCCATTTTACAACACACAATTCAAATGAGCACCTTTTACCACCTTATAGATTTTTGCACCCAGTCATCAACTATTATAGCGCCTCCTTATAAATAATAGTCCCTGCTTATAAATAATATTACACCTTTATCAGTAATAGCTCCCTTATAAATGATAAATAGTGCCCTGTATCAGTAATATTCCCCCTTATCAGTAACAGTCACCGCCTAAAAATAATACTGCTCCCTTATAAATAATAGCCCCCTCATAAATAATAGTTACCCTTATAAATAATAGATCCCATAATCACTAATAGCTCCCTTTATAAATAAGCCCACTTAACAATTATACCCCCTTATAAATAGTTCCTCTCTTATAACTAATAGCTCCCTCTTATAATGGATGCCTTATATATAATAGTTCTCCCCTTATAAATAATAGCCCGTCTTATAAATAATAGTTCCCCCTTATAATAACCCCTTCATATTTAAGTTTCCCAATTATATATAGTAACCCACCCTTATATATAATAGTTTTCCGTTATACAGTGTCGGACTGAAGGTCCTTAGGCCCACCAGAGGAACTTGTTCTGGGGCCCCACCCAACAGCTTACTGCTAATAGCCTACACCTCAGCTCCCCAAATAAAAAAAATGCTCCCCTAAGCCTCCCATAGTGGCCCCACATGGTATATAAGGCTCCACACAGTATACAACCTCTTAGTGACCCCAGACAATACAATATGCTGCCCAGCAGACCCACACAATATAATATGCTCCATATAGTATAATCCCATGGCACCCAAAAGTGCCCCCCAGTATAATGCTCCACAGTGGCTTAACACAGTATAACATGCTCCACAATGGCCTCCACACAGTATAACTTCCTATTGCCTCAGTTACCCTAAACGGTAAAAGGACAACCAGAAGACAAACCCTATACTGGGTAAGTGACACACAGAACAGGACAAGACAAAAACAACACAGAAGCAGAGTGAGCAAGCCAAGGGGTCAGTAACAAACGAGCAAAGCAGTACAAAGTCAAAATCCAAGAGAATAGTCAGGGGCAAGCCAAAGGGTCAGAGAATCAAGTAACAAAGTATCAAGGAGTATAGAAAGACAGCAGGCAAAACACAAGTGTAATAACCGGCAACCTGTTGAGAAATGACATCCTGTATATAGAAAGTCTGGGACCAGCCCCCACACCTGATAGGTACACAGGCTGTCAATCACACAGGCCAGGAAGAGATTAACTCTATGCAGTCCAGAGAGAAATGTTCAGACACGGGTGGGGCCGGAAATCAATTACACTGACTAGGACCATGTTCAGACTGAGCAGCAAGAAACTTACACAAAGAATCAAACTGAACACGCCTCCTTCGCCACAGCGTGCGAGCGGAGGGTGGCGCCGAGACCCGAAACGGCAGAGACGTTACAGCCGCCCACTCAGTTTGCTTATATAATTGATCCTCTAACTCCTCAGTTATGTTTAGGATACAAAAGAAAAAGAGAGCAGCGCTCCCTAGTGCAGAAATCACAGGAACACATACAAATATGGACAGACACCAACTTTCTAGGTTTAGTCTCACCTCGTGGGAGTTGTGCAAAAGCAGGCACAACTTTCATAATGAGCTTCAGTTAACCCTCCTGGGAAGTCTCAATCTGGTTCCAGTGTAAAGATGGCTGCTGCTCATGGTCCACGATTAATTAGCCAAAGGAAAATATACTGTAGTATATATATATATATCAAAATGAAGAAAAAAAAAAGGATCTTAAAACAAAATACAATTTATTTTTAAAAAACAATTAATAAAAAAAAGGATAAAATGGCAACGCGTTTCGGCAGAAAAACTACTGCCTTTCTCAAGCCTAGAAAATCATAGTATACATGCGATATTACCACCCCGGCCGCAGAAAAAAGGGGGGGGCCCCCCCCCCCTGTTTTCTTTCCTGGTGGTTTTTCTCCCCCGCGGGTTTTTTGTCTAATAATAAACCAAAAGATATATCATATATAATTATATATATATATATATATATATATATATATATATATATATATATGAGTACTAAAACCATGTAGGTGTGAACAGTCACCATATGTGTGAATCACAAAACAACAAATATATGAAAATATTTATAATAGATGAATAAATCTTCAAAGTGAATCTGTTATATTATCATTTTAACATCTAACTAAGGGGGTCTATCGATCTTTATCTATTTCCACTAACAAGGATTCCACATCCTCACAATCTTCACCCACATTTGTCTCTTTCATACTTAATTTCTTGACACTTCTGACATATATACACTGCTCAAAAAAATAAAGGGAACACTTAAACAACACACTGTAAGGCCGGTTGCACACGACCGTGTGATTACCGCCGGCCGTGAATTAAAAGTACGGGCAGCGCACGGAGGACACACGGATTTCACCCCTTCCATTAAATGAATAGGAGCCACGGAAGCAGGGCCGCAAAATAGGACAGGAATAGGACCTGTTCTATATTTTGCGGCCCAGACTGTCGGTCTGCACACGTGTAATTTTTGGTCATGTGTACTGGATCATAGAAATGAATGGGTCAGTGTGCTATCTGGGAAAAACCCAGATAGCACACTGACTGTGCACACGGTCGCCTGCTGGGGGCTTAACTCCAAGTCAATGACACTTCTTTGAAATCAACCTGTCCAGTTATGAAGCAATGCAGAAGGTGACTCAATTTCTCCTGCTGCTGTGCAAATGGAACAAACAGCAGGTAGAAATGATAGGCAATAAGCAAGACCACCCCTATAAAGGAGTGTTTCTGCAGGTGGTGACCACAGACCATTTCTCTATTCTCATCCTTTTTGGATCTTGTTTTGGTCACTTTTGCATTTTGTCATTAGAGGTAGCATGAGGTGGTGTCTACAACCAGGGGCGTAACTTCCGGGGTAGCAGCGGTAGCAGCTGCCACAGGGCCCGGGACATTAAGGGGCCCCGCGAGCCCCCGATGCTTTTTTTTTTTTTTTTTCCCTTAGGTCGTTACCTGCTGGAATAACCCCAGCAGGTAACGGGCCCTATATACTTACTGATCCCCAGGGTCCTGCACACGGTGTCTTTGTAGACTCCGGAGTATAAGGCCCAGGGGAGGTGAGGGAACATAAAAAAACAATGTACTTACCTCTCCTATGCTTCTCCAGGCTTCGGGCCTGGTTGGTGACGTTCCAGACATCAGATGATGTCATTTTGCGTCACGACGCTGGCCGGATCACGTGACGCCGGCCTGGTCCCACATTGAAGAAGGCCGAAGTAGCAGGGAGTGGACCGGAGCGAGGAACAGGTAAGTAGCATGGTTTTTTTTTATGTTTCTATCCTCCCCTGGGTCTCCAATCATTATACTCTGGGGTCTGAAAAGACCCCAGAGTATAATAATTGTTCATGGGTGGTCCACAATCGAGCGTAATACTACAGTGCTGGCCAAAAGTATTGGCACCCCTGCAATTCTATCAGATAATACTCAATTTCTTCCAGAAAATGATTGCAATCACAAATGCTTTGGTAATAATATCTTCATTTATTTTGCTTGCAATGAAAAAACACAAAAGAGAATGAAAAAAAAAGTCAAATCATTGAACATTTTACACAAAACTCCAAAAATGGGCCGGACAAAAGTATTGGCACCCTCAGCCTAATACTTGGCAGCACAACCTTTAGACAAAATAACTGCGAACAACCGCTTCCGGTAACCATCAATGAGTTTCTTACAATGCTCTGCTGGAATTTTAGACCATTCTTCTTTGGCAAATTTCTCCAGGTCCCTGAGATTTGAAGGGTGCCTTCTCCAAACTGCCATTTTGAGATCTCTGCACAGGTGTTCTATGGGATTCAGGTCTGGACTCATTGCTGGCCACTTTAGAAGTCTCCAGTGCTTTCTCTCAAACCATTTTCTAGTGCTTTTTGAAGTGTGTTTTGGGTCATTGTCCTGCTGGAAGACCCATGACCTCTGAGGGAGACCCAGCTTTCTCACACTGGGCCCTACATTATGCTGCAAAATTTGTTGGTAGTCTTCAGACTTCATAATGCCATGCACACGGTCAAGCAGTCCAGTGCCAGAGGCAGCAAAGCAACCCCAAAACATCAGGGAACCTCCACCATGTTTGACTGTAGGGACCGTGTTCTTTTCTTTGAAGGCCTCTTTTTTTTTCCCTGTAAACTCAATGTTGATGCCTTTTCCCAAAAAGCTCTACTTTTGTCTCATCTGACCAGAGAACATTCTTCCAAAAAGTTTTTGGCTTTCTCAGGTAAGTTTTGGCAAACTCCAGCCTGGCTTTTTTATGTCGCTGGGTCAGAAGTGGGGTCTTCCTGGGAATCCTACCATAGAGTCCCTTTTCATTCAGACGCCGACGGATAGTACAGGTTGACACTGTTGTACCCTCGGACTGTAGGGCAGCTAGAACTTGTTTGGATGTTAGTCGAGGTTCTTTAGCCACCATCCGCACAATCTTTCGTTGAAATCTCTCGTCAATTTTTCTTTTCCGTCCACATCTAGGGAGGTTAGCCACAGTACCATGGGCTTTAAACTTCTTGATGACACTGCGCACGGTAGACACAGGAACATTCAGGTCTTTGGAGATGGACTTGTAGCCTTGAGATTGCTCATGCTTCCTCACAATTTTGCTTCTCAAGTCCTCAGACAGTTCTTTGGTCTTCTTTCTTTTCTCCATGCTCAATGTGGTACACACAAGGACACAGGACAGAGACTGAGTCAACTTTAATCCATTTCAACTGGCTGCAAGTGTGATTTAGTTATTGCCACCACCTGTTATGTGCCACAGGTAAGTAACAGGTGCTGTTAATTACACAAATTAGAGAAGCATCACCTGATTTTTCAAAGGGTGCCAATACTTTTGTCCACCCCCTTTTTTATGTTTGGTGTGGAATTATATCCAATTTGGCTTTTTGACAATTCTTTTTGTGGTTTTCCATTGAAGACAAATTAAATGAAGATATTATTACCAAAGCATTTGTGATTGCAATCATTTTCTGGAAGAAATTGAGTATTATCTGACAGAATTGCAGGGGTGCCAATACTTTTGGCCAGCACTGTATATGAAGGGGCCACTATGGGACATAATACTGTGTGCAGGGGCCACTATGCGGCATAATACTATGTGAAGGGGCCACTATGGGTCATAATACTGTGTGCAGGGGCCACTATGGGCCATATACTGTGTGCAGGGGCCACTATGGTACATAATACTGTGTGCAGGGGCCACTATGGTACATAATACTGTGTGCAGGGGCCACTATGGGACATAATACTGTGTGCAGGGGCCACTATGGGACATAATACTGTGTGCAGGGGCCACTATGGGACATAATAGTGTGTGCAGAGGCCACTATGCTGCATAATACTGTGTGCAGGGGCCACTATGGGGCATAATACTGTGTGCAGGAGACACTATGGGGCATAATACTGTGTGCAGGGCTCACTATGGGGCATAATACTGTGTGCAGGGGTCACTATGGGGCATAATACTGTGTGCAGGGGCCACTATGGGGCATAATACTGTGTGCAGGGGCCACTATGGGGCATAATATTGTCTGCAGGGGCCACTATGGGGCATAATAGTGTTTGCAGGGGCCACTATGAGGCATAATAGTGTGTGCAGGGGCCACTATGGGGCATAATAGTGTGTTCAGGGGCCACTATGGGGCATAATACTGTGTGCAGGGGCCACTATGCTGCATAGTACTGTGTGCAGGGGCCACTATGGGGCATAATACTGTGTGCAGGGGCCACTATGGGGCATAATACTGTGTGCAGGGGCCCTGGTCAGGGGCCACTATGGGGCATAATACTGTGTGCAGGGGCCACTATGGGGCATAATACTGTGTGCAGGGGCCACTATGGGGCATAATAGTGTGCAGGGGCCACTATGGGGCATAATGGTGTGTGCAGGGGCCACTATGGGGCATAATACTGTGTGCAGGGGCCACTATGGGGTATAATACTGTGTGCAGGGTCCACTATGGCACATAATAGTGTGCACAGGAATACTGTTTTTTTGGGGGGGGGGGGGGGAGGGGGCGGTCCGGGGGGCGGTAGTTCGGTGAACCCCATATCAAATGTTCACCTTGGGGCCCACCCATTCCTAGTTACGCCACTGTCTACAACCCACAGAAGTTGCTCAGGTAGTGCAGCTTATGCAGGATAGCACATCAATGTGAGCTGTGGCAAGAAGGCTAGCTGTGTCTGTCAGCACAGTGTCCAGAGCATGGAGCAGATACCAGGAGACAGGCCAGTACATCAGAAGAAGTGGAGGGGGCCGTAGGAGGGCAACTACCCAGCATCAGGACCGCTACCTCCTCCTTTGTGCAAGGAGGAACAGGAGGAGCAGTACCAGAGCCCTACAAAATGACCTCCAGCAGGCCACCACCATCCATGTGTCTGCTCAAACTGTCAGAAATAGACTCCATGAGGGTGGTATGAGAGCCCGACGTCCACAAGTGGGTGTTGTACTTACAGCCCAACACAGTGCAGGGCGATTGGCATTTGCCAGAGGACACCAAGATTGGCAGATTTGACATTGGCGCCCTGTGCTCTTCACGGATGAGAGCAGGTTCACAATGACACATGTAACAGACGTGACAGAGTCTGGAGATGTTGTGGAGAACGTTATGGGGAGCATTCTGGGGGATCAGCACTGGTGCATTCTCCCTCATAAGCTGTAAATATAGGGTGTCCCCTGTTATACGCATTTCAGGGCTCTTGGAGATCTGTTATCCAACTTGCACTTCAAAAAGGAGCCCAAGAGCTCTGAAACACTTTGTGTGCATTGGAACCAATAAAGAAAACCCTCTACTAGAAACCTTGGGTAAAGAGCGGATCATCTTTCTTTTCTTCTATTGGAATTGGTCCTATTCTGCCATACAAGTAGATATAACCTGTTCAGATGTCGGAATGTAAAGAGGAATTTGAGGTGGACAACTGCCTCCATTCCTCTTTATTTTTTGCCCCCGGCTCACGGCTTTCCACTGCTGATTAGGCCCAAATTAATCTAACCAGTGGGTGGTCTGAAGCCGCGGCCTCTGAATCAGATGCAGAATCTATGGCAAGATTGAGCAGGACACATTTTTTTTTCCAGTGTCCTGCTCCAATTGTTTTCAATGGGAGGCAGAATGAGGAAAGAATCTGACACTGATTTAGTTGCAAAATCCACAGCTCCAGATTCCACTGTGTGAACAGGGCCTGATACCACTGACAGTACAATGAACGGATCTGTATTAATGGAAGTGCTAAATGCAGAAACTGAGTGGGGCCCCACATATAGATATATATATATATATCCCCACCCACAGATATATATATATATATATATATATATACAGTACAGACCAAAAGTTTGGACACACCTCTCTTCTCATTCCAAGTAGTTTTCTGTTTTCATTTTCACTGACTATAAAAATTGCAGATTCACAGTGAAGGCATCAAAACTATGAATTAACACATGTGGAATTATATACTTAACAAAAAAGTGTGAAACAACTGAAAATATGTCTTATATTCTAGGTTCTTCAAAGTAGCCACCTTTTGCTTTGTTTACTGCTTTGCACACTCTTGGCATTCTCTTGATGAGCTTCAAGAGGTAGTCACCTGAAATGGTCTTCCAACAGTCTTGAAGGAGTTCCCAGAGATGCTTAGCACTTGTTGGCCCTTTTGCCTTCACTCTGCGGTCCAGTTCACCCCAAACCATCTCGATTGGGTTCAGGTCTGGTGACTGTGGAGGCCAGGTCATCTGGCGTAGCACCCCATCACTCTCCTTCTTGGACAAATAGCCCTTACACAGTCTGGAGGTGTGTTTGGGGGTCATTGTCCTGTTGAAAAATAAATGATGGTCCAACTAAACGCAAACCGGATGGAATAGCATGCCGCTGCAAGATGCTGTGGTAACCATGCTGGTTCAGTATTCCTTCAATTTAAAATAAATCCCCAACAGTGTCACCAGCAAAGCACCCCCACACCATCACACCTCCTCCTCCATGCTTCACGGTGGGAACCAGGCATGTAGAGTCCATTTGTTCACCTCTTCTGCGTCGCACAAAGAGACGGTGGTTGGAACCAAAGATCTCAAATTTGGACTCATCAGACCAAAGCACAGATTTCCACAGGTCTAATGTCCATTCCTTGTGTTCTTTAGCCCAAACAAGTCTCTTCTGCTTGTTGCCTGTCCTTAGCAGTGGTTTCCTAGCAGCTATTTTACCATGAAGGCCTGCTACACACAGTCTCCTCTTAACAGTTGTTGTAGAGATGTGTCTGCTGCTAGAACTCTGTGTGGCATTGTCCTGGTCTCTAATCTGAGCTGCTGTTAACCTGCGATTTCTGAGGCTGGTGACTCGGATGAACTTATCCTCCGCAGCAGAGGTGACTCTTGGTCTTCCTTTCCTGGGGCGGCCCTCATGTGAGCCAGTTTCTTTGTAGCGCTTGATGGTTTTGGCCACTGCACTTGGGGACACTTTCAAAGTTTTCCCAATTTTTTGGACTGACTGACCTTCATTTCTTAAAGTAATGATGGCCACTTGTTTTTCTTTACTTAGCTGCTTTTTTCTTGCCATAATACAAATTCTAACACTCCATTCAGTAGGACTATCAGCTGTGTATCCACCTGACTTCTGAACAACACAACTGATGGTCCCAACCCCATTTATAAGGCAAGAAATCCCACTTAATAAACCTGACAGGGCACACCTGTGAAGTGAAAACCATTTCAGGTGACTACCTCTTGAAGCTCATCAAGAGAATGCTAAGAGTGTGCAAAGCAGTAATCAAAGGAAAAGGTGGCTACTTTGAAGAACCTAGAATATAAGACATATTTTCAGTTGTTTCACACTTTTTTGTTAAGTATATAATTCCACGTGTTAATTCATAGTTTTGATGCCTTCAGTGTGAATCTACAATTTTTATAGTCATGAAAATACAGAAAACTCTTGGAATGAGAAGGTGTGTCCAAACTTTTGGTCTGTACTGTATATATATATATATATATATATTATGGGCATAACTAGCAAACACTGAGCCCCATAGCAAACTTTTGTCTTCAGCCCCCCCACCCC
Organism: Leptodactylus fallax; assembly: GCA_947044405.1. NCBI lineage: Eukaryota > Metazoa > Chordata > Amphibia > Anura > Leptodactylidae > Leptodactylus > Leptodactylus fallax. Next base: position 847 of record CAMRHE010000959.1, on the reverse strand, counting down.
CACACGGCATTGCACCCCCTGTCCTGGCCCTTACATGGTATAACTCCCCACTTACACACACTATAATGTCCCACATTGGCCTCCAGACAGTATAATGTAACATAATGGCCCCTTCACACAGTATAGTGTCCCATAGTAGCCCCTCCACACAGTATAATGTCTCACAGTGGCCCCTCCACCCAGTATAATGTTACATAGTGGCCCCTCCATACAGTATAATGTCATATAGCAGACCCTCCAAAGTATAATGTTCCATAGTGGTCTCTCCACACAGTATTATGTTCCATCGTTGCCCCTACGGTGTTCATTGCAAATATTGCAAACATTTTGGGTTCGGTAACTCACAAGATATCTGTGATGTCACTACAGAGGCCGAAGACAGCATGGAGTCACGCTGGAGAGGAGAGTAACGCTGTTTTTTTATGTGAGCAGGAACGGGGATCGTAAAGTAAATAGGGCCCATTACCTGCTGGGATTACTCCAGCAGGTAACAGCCTATTAAAAAAAGAAGCAGCAGGGGCCAGGGGCCCCTAAGGTTGCGGGCCCCATGGCAGCCGCTACAGCTGCTACTGCAGTACTTCTGCCACTGTCCATGGTCCAGTCCTGGTGCTCATGTGTCTATTGTAGGTCCTCTCAGTGGTAGTAGAGGTTAGTGGTGGCTGGGCTCTCTGACTAGTCTGGGGCTAATTAGCCCCATACAGACAAAGCTGTGATACACTATGCGTCCTGATCAGGGGCAGACATGGACAATGGGGTTCCCTGTTCAAACCAGATTGTCGGCCTTCTTCAGCAAACCTGCAACTTGCACCTTCTCATATTTACAGTAATTAATGACTATCAATAAATC